>JANAVB010038018.1:25676594-26191594 GCA_029216955.1 Iris pallida
AAAATTATTTAAAATCCTAGAAAATTCCTAATAATAATAATAATTCATTTAAGGATATAAATGATATTTAATCATAAAAAAATATTTAAAAATCTAGGGCCTTACATTCAGGATTTTATAATTTATTTCTGGTTACCAGATTTGTCTCCGGATGATTGTATCAATAACTTGTGGATTGTGGTGATTCTGGAATGTGTAAAGTAGCTGTGTTGTTTTATATATCTTGTATCTTGGAATTTTCTTTAGAATGTATAGTTACTTCGTCGTGTCCATCGATGAAGGCTGGACGTGTCCGACTCGTTCCGATTATTCGGGAGCGGGTCATGACATATATGTCTACGTCCCACAAAATTTGTTAAAGGTCAAGCCTTAGCTGACTTCCTCGCGGCTCATCCAATTTCGGAGACGTCTAAACTCTATGACGAGATTCTGGACAAAACTTTGGAATCAACATGGTTTCAGAAAAAATTCCTGCTGACGTCTATTCTTTGACGGTGCATCCAAATAGGACCAAAAGGTGCCATTGTCACTGGAGTTGGAATCGTCCTCGTATCGCCAGAAGGATTAGCTATTCAAAGAGCTTTTTTCTTTAGACGAGTCGTGTTCCCCAACGTGCTGAATACAACGCTATGCTTTGGTCTCTAATTGGCTAAACAATTGGATATTGAATATCTTGAAGTATATAGGACTCTAAATGATCGTCAATCAGGTTAGGGGCACGTATGAAGTTCGCACCAGGATCTCGTCCCATATCATGAAGCGACAGTTAGACTGGATACATCGTTCAAGGTTTTTCATTGAACCGTACGTTAGGCATGCATACAGAGGCTGATGTTATTGTCACGACCCACCCGGTGTAAGGGCACGAGAAGTGGTTACGTCCAGTCTATGCCGCAGTGTTGGTAGTAGAACGCTGTCCTAAGTCACACATTTATTACAATCTAGAATATGCTCCGAAAGGAAAACAATATAATAAGTAAACTCAATCACAACTAAGATGGAAAAGAAGATAAAATAATCTCAACAGAGGAGTCACAAATATAATAAGTCTTGTGTGAACCACACCATAAATACTCAATACAATCACAATGTCTCATAACTAGTAATGATATAAGTCCAATCTACTCATGGCAAGTCCTCAATGACTACTGGATCCTGCTAAGGGTCCAGGTCACCTTGTCAACTAGGCCTGCTCCATAGTAAGTGTCACAGCAATCCTCATCATCTATATATTTCACAGGTCCAGTTAGGCAGGAACTATATATATCTCACACAGATCATAACATGAAAGAAAATATAAAACAAGCTATAGAATACTATACTGAACTGCTAATAAGAAATATGACTGTAAAGAACATGATATATAAAATAGATATCATTATAATAAGAGAATTGAACTACTACATGGTAGAGCACATCTGGTTATGTAAACTGACTTAGGTTATCATGACTTAAATCGAGTTTGGGAGTTGCACATGAAAGGGTGTAGATCACATACAATAAATCCTCCTCCTACCCCAATCAGCACACAAGGACCTGTCCAGGTTATGTTATTGCACATAAAAGTATGTGTCACCTGGATAGCTATTCCACATGAACACTGGGTTATACATGAAGGCTCACATGATCATGAGGTACATGAATGTCAATGAGTATACATGAATAAATACGAATATATGAGTAGATAATGCACATGATAAAGTACATGAGCACAATATACCTGATGTATCCGAGGGGATAACATCGCATGAAGAGATCCATATAGTACTAATCCGTGATAATCTGACAGCAACAAGTAACTCGTATATACAAGTAATATGTCTAAGCAAGAATGAAACGGTCAAAGAATGTACTCGCCGGGCAATCCAAGCTGCTGATGAGGAAGTGTGACTGAACTGGAGTAATGTAATCCTATTTAAAACAACCACAAGTCACAACAAGGTCTAAAATATCATAAGGAATGCTTACAATGCAATTCTACATGATTCTAGGTCCTTATAGGTCAAAGTCAACCCTTGGTCAACTCTAGTCAAACCTAGTCAACTCTGGTCAAACTTGGTCAACTGAAGGTCAGCTAGTCTATTTACTAATTTTTTGGTCAAGCACAAGTTTTCAAGTCATTCTAAGTTTCTTGATTTGGATCAAGTTTGACCCAAAGTTAACTTTTGTCAACTTGGTAAACTTGTCATTCGACTCGGTCATTCTAGGCTCCTTTGGTCAATCCTAACCTGACTCAATACTCCCTAGGTCACATTCACAAGCAACCAATATATATATATATATATATATATATATATATATATATATATATATATATATATATATATATATATATATATATATATATATATATCCCTCCGTCCCCTCTGCCGAGGTACAACCCCCTCCACCGGCTAGCCGAGGTCCAGCCCCCTCCTCCGGCTCCCTCCCTTGAGGTCGAGCCCTATCCATCGGAGTTGAGCCCCTCCCCTTGCTCCTCCGGTGGAGTGCAGCCCCCCCCCCCCCCCCCCCCCCTCCGCTCCCTCTACCGATTGCCAGCCCCCTCCATAGGCACCCTCCGGTTCCCTCCGTCGAGGTCGAGCCACTCCACCGGGGTCGAGCCCCCCCTCCCCCTGCTCCTTCAGTGGAGCGCGGGCCCCCCTGCTCCCTCCTTCGAGGTCGAGCCCTGGCGTCGGCTCCCTCCCCCTCGGCGAGGTCGAGCCCCCCTTCCTCCTCCGGCTCCTCCCCCCTCGCGGTCGAGCCCCTCCACCGGGGTCGAGTCCCCCTCCCCTTGCTCCTCCGGTGGAGCGCAGCCCCCCCCTCCGTCCCCTCTGCCGAGGTCCAGCCCCCTCCACCGGCTAGCCGAGGTCCAGCCCTCTCCACCGGCTCCCTCCCTTGAGGTTGAGCCCCCTCCACCGGAGTTGAGCCCCCCTCCCCTTGCTCCTCCGATGGAGCGCATCCCCCCCTCCGCTCCCTCTACTAAGGTCCAGCCCCCTCCACAGGCTCCCTCCGGCTCCCTCCGTCGAGGTCGAGCCCACTCCACCGGGGTCGAGCCTCCCTCCCCCTGCTCCTTCGGTGGAGCGCGGCCCCCCTGCTCCCTCCTCCGAGGTCGAGCCCCTGGCGCCGGCTCCCTCCCCCCTCGGCGAGGTCGAGCCGCCCTTCCTCCTCCGGCTCCTCCCCCCTCGCGGTCGAGCCCCCTCCACCGGGGTCGAGTCCCCCTCCCATTGCTCTTCCGGTGGAGCACAACCCCTCCTCCGCTTCCGGCCAGAGGCGCTTCCAGCCGGTCTCGAGCCGCGCGCTCGCCTGCTCGGGCCATGTGCTCTGTCCCCTTGGGCGGAGTGCCAGTCGGTCTCGAGCCACCATCCGCGCCTCGCCCTCCTGGCCGTCTTCCCTCGTCGGAGTGGGTCCTCCTGGCCGTCTCCGCTTCTCCCTCCCCGTCCCCGCTCTCCCTTCCGCCCTTGTACCTCCTGGCAGGCATCCTCCGCCGGAGCCCCCGGCTCCGGGAGTGGCGCCATGGCGGGGGGCCCGATGCTCCCTCGTGTTGCGTGCCCCATCGGGCCAGCAGCTGCTGCGCAACCCTTCGGGTTCCGTGTCCTCGGGCCGCACACCCGGTGCATGGGGCAGCGTGCACATCTCCCATAGGGCAGTCAACCGAACCGATTTCAAAATTCGAACTTTTTCGAATTTTTACAATTTACCCCTCAAACCTTTTGTAATTTCTACTGTGCATTCCAGGGTCCTTTTTGTGTTTTCGATCCTGGCACCTGTACTGCTCGTTAAGAGCCCCCTTTTTTATTCAATAAAATGTTGTTTTTATTATATATATATATATATATATATATATATATATATATATATATATATATATATATATATATATATATATATATATATTGTTTTTTTTGTTTTTTTTTAAAGAAAAGAAAATTTATTGAAAAAACAGGAAAGCAGCGACTGGGCCCATTGGGCACCAGCCCGATACAGGTCCAAAACGGGACCAAGGGCAGAGCCCACATGCGGGCTACTGCCGGCTATATATATATATATATATATATATATATATTATATATATATATATATATATATATATATATATATATATATATATATATATACAGAATGAATGAACGAATGTGTGTATATATATATGTGTGTGTGTGTATATATATATGTACACACACACACACACACATATACTTATCTTGTGAAAAGGGATTGTGTGTGTGTGTGAAGGAAAAGCTGCTGCTAGGGGGTATAATTCTGAGATTAAATAGTTATATATACCACTATATGAATATCTCATACATATATACACATATATACACAATCTATTTAAAGGAGACTTTATATACATATATACATAACTTAATATATACACATATATGAAAAGGAGAGAAAAATGTTGGGTTTACAATGGGAAAAATAAACTCAGACCTGGGATTGATCTAGCTCGACAAAACTCATCAAAAAAAAAAAAAAAAATATATATATATATATATATATATATATATATATATATATATATATATATATATATATATATATATACAAACTCACATGTCTCAAGAAAATCCACCGCATTGACATACTAATCATCATAGAACCCAAAATTTCGAAAAAAAAACTCAAAGCTCTCAAACTCACGCTCGGCTTTCCAGCCGCGGTGGCACGATGCAAAGATATCTAGATCTTCTTCGGCTCCGGCATCAATTTCGGTGCCATCCACGACTCTAGACAAGCGCTCTCTTGCGGAGTAGAGCACCCAGCGCTTCAGAGCCGATCCCTCATATCCGAAGTTCACGAGAGTTGTGACCTTCACGAGAGAAAGGAGCTCTGGGCCACTCTGACGGACACGTACCACCTCCATAGCAATCTCACGTAGTTGTGTGTCGGAGACTTAAACACTATTTCTTCAAGAGAGAAGAAGTCTGGGGGCCGACCACCTCGTCAGACGGCCATGAATGACTTCAACGACTTCATCTTCAACGCCCACATGACTTTCCTGCCTTTTACAGGCAACGAGTTCACTTGGTGCAACATACAGGAGAGGGAACGGTGGCAGTACTCTCGTCTAGACAGAGCTCTGATCAACAACAGCTGGTCTGACATGGGCCTCATCTCCAACCTATCCTACCTCAACACCAAAGAATCGGATCACTCTCCCCTTCTCATAGAAATTAGCAGCAATACTAATCCTATAAAGAAAGCGTTCCAATTCCAGGACTTCTGGAGCTCACATCAGCAATTCCGAAATATCGTAGCGACCGCATGGGATACAGTCACCGATCCAGACTCCCTGTTTCGTATCGCAGTTAAGCTCAAAGCTACCAAAAGAGCGCTGGCGACCTGGAGCAAGAACGCTTTCGGAAACATTTCGCGCCATGCTTAACCTAACCAGGTCTATCCTCAAATCTCGACTAAAGATAGAGACAGAATTCTGGAAGCAGAAAGCCAGGCTGGCTTGGGACGCTGAGGGAGACAGAAATTCGGCTTTCTTCTACTCCTACGTTAAAGTTCGGAGACAAAAACTGAATCTGCATCAAATCTCAGATGACAACGGACGTATCCTGAAAGATCAAAGGATCATTCAGGAAGCAGCCGCTAACTACTACACAAGATTATTCACCAAAGACCCCATCCTCAAAGACAACGATCTCCTGTCCAAGATTCCTCAAATGATCAGCGAGAGAGAGAACGAACAGCTTCAGGCCCACCCGACCGAAGAAGAAGTCAAAGTGGCAGTGTGGGCCCTGAATGAACACAGCATCCCGGACCCTGATAGTTTTTCTGGAGTTTTCTTCCGCACCTGCTGGGACATCATCGCCACAGATTTCCTAGAAGAAGCCATTGCCTTCTTTCAGGGAGCGAGATACCCAAAATCCATCTCGTGTGCCAACCTCGTTCTCATCCCCAAGAAAGACAACCCGGAGACTTTTAAAGATTTCCGCCCCATCAGCCTTTGCACCTTCACCAACAAAATAATTTCCAAGATCATCGCGACTCGTATGTCCACCCTCATTCCCAAGATTATCTCTGAAGAGCAAAGTGGCTTCGTCGAAGGGCGCAGCAACACAGACAATATCCTCCTAGCCCAAGAGATGATCACATGTATGAAATTCCCATCCAGGTGAGGTAATGTGGCCATCAAGCTGGACATAGAGAAAGCATACGATCGCCTGGACTGGCAATTTCTGATTTGGGTGCTCAAGGCCTTCGGTTTCTCCTAATTGTGGATTGACATCATCTTCAGACCCATCAACAATTGCTGGTTCTCCACCATTATCAACGGACAAGCGGCCGGATTCTTCAGATCGAGCCGAGGGGTTAGGAAAGGAGACCCTCTTTCCGCTCCCATCTTCATCATTGCGGCCGAGGCCTTCAGCAAAAATCTGAATAGCCTAGGCAACACCCCCAGATTCTATCACTTCCCCGCCACCATTGGTTGTCCCTGATCACGCATCTGGTATATACGGACGACATTCTTATCTTCTCGGCAGAGAACATCAGGTCAGTTGAGGCGGCTCATACTATGATTGAGAAATACACCAAATGCTCAGGACAACACATGAACCCCAACAAAAGTGTCATCTACACCCACCATAAAGCCGATAGAAACTACTCTGCGACTCTCACCAACCTAACCTCTTTCGCCATAGCTTATCCTCCATTCACCTACCTCGGATGCCCGCTGGTTTACGACAAATGTAATTCGGGCATTTTCGAAGGTTTTGTCAGGAAGGTCAGAATTAAAATCGAAGGATGGCACAACGCTACTCTCTCCCCAGGGGGTAAGATGATTTTGATCAAGCATGTGCTTTCTTCCATCCCTATCTACACTCTGGCGGTTTGCTCCTCCCCGAAGAAGGTTTTAGCATCCATAGAGTCTCTTCTTTCCAATTTCTTTTAGGATCACAGCGACGGCAAAGACAAACACCACTGGGCCAGCTGGGACACCATGGCCAAACCCACCAGCGAAGGCGGTCTAGGTTTCAGCAGAAGTTGTGGTGGAAGGTTCGCATGGAGAATTCGATCTGGGATCGTTTTATGAAAGCCGGATACATCCAACACTCTAATCCTACGACCGTGACAGCCAACAACAGAGCATCGGCGAATTAGCGACGCATTCTCCTCGGCAGCAATATCGTAGAACCTTTGATGGTACCCGTCGATGGCACTTTGAGGAGGTCCCTGACGGCTGGCGGCGATTTCACTCTTGCTTCGGCCAGAATTGCGGCCAGAGGTGTAGGTGAGCCTTCACCTTTCAACGCCCCTTACTGGCAGTCCTGTATTACAAAAAAATGGTCGAACCTCATTTGGAGAGCGCAGAGAAGAAAGCTTCCCACCGACGACTCCCTCACTTCACTCGGTTACAACCTTGCGTCCAGATGCTACTGTTGTTACTCTCCGAAGGCGGAATCAGCAGAACACGTACTGCTCTCAGGCGATCTCGCCTCTCAGGTATGGTCCAACCTTTCCAGAAGATGCCACCCGAACCAACATGCTGGGGGCTTCAACGATCTCCTCGCCTACTGGAGCATTTCCTACGAGCACCAGATCGTCGCAGCCGCCTGCAAATAGGTTTTATGGAAGAATAGGAACAAGCACAAATATGAAGGGCGCCAACTCCGTACCTCTCAGATTTTTTGAGAGGTTCTCAGACAAATCAGCAATGTCAGCTCTCGCTGCTCTCACTCCTCGAGCAGTTTTTGTGAGATGTTGTATTAACCTAGCTCTCGGCGCGGTCCAGTTTTGAGTTTTTCTTACTGTTTGCGTGAGTCGTACTCTTTTATATAGGCTTCGGCATTTTGCGCCTGATACTTCCATAAAGTTGGTTTCTTATATATATACTAGTCATAACCCGTGCCCATAGGGCACGGTTCATTTAAGGTATTCCCCCTCAAAATCTTGGACCCCCAATTTTAAACGAATAATAATAATTATGAGGCCCCCATCAAAATAATAAATCACAACCACTGCTGGATATGATTTTTCTTTGGATTTCCCATAAAATCCCACTCTCAATAATGATCATCCACAACCATCATGAGGCCTCCATCAAAATATTAAATTCCAACCATCAAAATATTAAATCTCCATCTTTGGATTCCCCATAAAATCCCACTCCCAATAATGCTCTTCCCCATAAAATCCCACAACCGTTGATTCACCAAGATTAAATCCCAACCACTCTTTATCTTGGCACAGTCAGCCGTAGGATTGATAAAAGATTCTCACATTGGCCTACATTTCTTCTTGACCATCTCAAACATTCCAAAAGTTTGGTTCTTTCTTTTCTCAAAACCCACTAAAATTCATACGAAAATTATGGAAACCAGCAATAATCAGACCAAAAAGAACCGAAATTTGGTTCTTTTCTCTACAAAAGAACCAATTTTAAAAGCATAGGAAGCTTGTAAAAGTACGTAAAAGAAGAAAACGTATCTTCGCAGGTAAATCAATCGATAAGGATGACTCCTATTTCATTTATAGCATGCTACTCACAGTTGTAATTGATAAATTCACTGATTCTGTAAGAAACTAAATAATTTGTTTTTCTTTGTGTAGCATAGAGTATATTTCTCTTTTTTAGCATGTTAATTTGTTTGCTATTTTGCTCAGATACCATATTGAACTCTAGAGGTTTCTACATTGAAGAAACCTGAGATATGTAAATGAAGAAACCTGAGGTGAAGAAACCTGAGATATGGAAAATATGGAAAACCTGAGATGAAGAAACCTGAGATATTTTCCCTTTGTATATATATGAGATGAAAAAACCTGAGATATGGAAAATATGAGAAGAAACCTGAGATACCATATTTACATATAAAGCCTGAGATACATTGAAGAAAAGAAACATGCTAGCTTCCTCCAAATCGGAGAAGGAACCCTAGAGGTTTCTACTTGGTGTCCCTGATAGATACCATATTGAACTCCATCTCCATGACATTAACACCAAAACTCCATAAGTTCAGGAGTTGAGATGAAGAAGCTCAGAGGTTATATAATCATACTATTCAAATAAGGATCGCTAAAGGAAAATAAAAAACCCACTAAAATTCACACGAAACCCACTAAAATTAACATGCTAAAATAGCAAACAAATTAACATGCTAAAAGTAACAAATGAATGTGAAGGGTCTCTCGTTTCACTATCAAGATATCAAAATATATGACATACTTTTCCTCGTGTAATGATTAGTAGGGGATGTTGTAGTTGATTACATCACGCCTTTACTGTATATGCCTGTTGATTTTGTTCATTATAACTTGAACGGTAATATTAACTTGAAGGCTTATGAGCTGTTTGTGGGTTTTGGCTATGTTAAGATACGAACACATTTTGGTTAGTCTTAAAGAGGGTTTGGCTAGGACAATCGGAAGGGGCAAACCTTTATGGACTCACTGGCAGTGGCAATCCAGCTACTGTATCAATGCTTAGGAAACAATTCTACTCATGTAATTGCATGAGGAACATATATAGAATTAGAGCTTATTTCCTCTGAAGTTTGTCATGCTACTTCTGATGAGGTACTTGATCACTGGATGATCAGTATACAAAGGGTTTTCTGTGCTGGCTGATTTAATTTGTACCCTTTGTTTAACCAGATTAAGTTTGTTGTATGAAGTTTCTGCTGATTTCGTGGTAAAAGAGGCCCAACATTAACTATATTGTTGTGTATTGATTCCAGAATACTGATTATTTTTCCAATGGATGTGAGATTGAGATTAAAAGTTCTGTAGTAGCATGTTAATATATTTTAGCTATATTTCTCTTTTTTAGCATGTTAATTTGTTTGCTATTTTGCTCAGATACCATATTGAACTCTAGAGGTTTCTACATTGAAGAAACCTGAGATATGTAAATGAAGAAACCTGAGATGAAGAAACCTGAGATATGGAAAATATGGAAAACCTGAGATGAAGAAACCTGAGATATTTTCCCTTTGTATATATATGAGATGAAGAAACCTGAGATATGGAAAATATGAGAAGAAACCTGAGATACCATATTTACATATAAAGCCTGAGATACATTGAAGAAAAGAAACATGCTAGCTTCCTCCAAATCGGAGAAGAAACCCTAGAGGTTTCTACTTGGTGTCCCTGATAGATACCATATTGAACTCCATCTCCATGACATTAACACCAAAACTCCATGAGTTCAGGAGTTGAGATGAAGAAGCTCAGAGGTTAATTAATCATACTATTCAAATAAGGATCGCTCTAAAGGAAAATAAAAAATTGGACTATCCAACAGATTATTATATTGATACTTTGATACAAATCATTCCTAGTACAATTATCCACCAAAAATAAAACTTTTCTAGGTTTACTCCAACCAAGACCAAGAAAGAATACGAGACAGAGTCAAAAGTTTGATCTTTTCTCAATACCCACCCCAACCAGTAGCTTCCTTTTGGTCCAAATACAAAAGTTACCAAAGAAAACCAAAAGTTTGGTTCTTTCTTTTCTCAAAACCCACTAAAATTCACACGAAAATTATGGAAACCAGCAATAATCGTCCTTGCAACATTTCGAATGTCAAGAAACCGTAGACTGCAAAATGTTTGGAGATGGGATAGATATAAATTATAAGTTTAATTTTTAATAGGGGCGTCAGCTATGGATCCAATCATATACAATAATGAAATATGTGGGTTTCTTTTACCGTTTAATATTTATTCATGTTGCTAGGTCTGGAAGCAAGCACAACATACTCAAAACCTTTCAAGCACGGTTCATGTTGCTAGGTCTGGAAGCAATTACTATACAGAATTGCACAACAATCTAAGGTTCATATATACTTATGCCATGGGCAAAAAAAATGAACATTATAATCTAAACAATTTCAATGCAAGGAATTTCATATATTAGACCTACCAAAGGAATTTCACACGAAAATTCACTAAAATTCACACGAAAATTATGGAAACCAGCAATAATCAGACCAAAAAGAACCGAAATTTGGTTCTTTTCTCTACAAAAGAACCAATTTTCTGTTGATCTAAACAAAAACCAATCAGAACCCATTTAAAAAAAGCTTGGAGTTTGGAGACAACTAAAGAATTGAAAGGGAGAGAGGGACGGACCGGCGTACCTCCTCTCTGACGTCGACGGTTCCTTTGAAGGAAGAGCCGAGGAGCACGCCGACGACGCTGGAGGAGAGGTTTGGAAGCTCAGCCCAATTCTGTTACCAAAGGAGAGGAGAGAAAGCTTTGCGTGAGGGTTTAAGAGGAGAGGAAGCTGTGAGCGCGGGATCTCCAATGCCGACAGGGTTACCAATTGGGCAGATGAGGCGGCAGAGAGGAGGCAGTGCGACGAATCCCCAGGAGAGAAAGCTGTTCCGTTTGGTGAAGGGGTGAATGGAAAAGTTCTGTGCAGAGGAGAAAGTTCGATTGGAGTCCGAGCTTTTTATGTGCCTCCACGGAAAAGTTCTGGGCTATATTTAGTTTTTTCTTTGGAGTCCGAGCTTTGGAGTCCGAACTTTCTTTGGTGAATGGAAAAGTTCTGGGCTATATTTAGTATTTTTTTTTGTTGCAATTATTTAGTTTTTTTTTAATGTTAATGTTAATTTGATTCTTTGGACCCCCAATTTTAAATTCCAACCATCAAAATATTAAATTTTCATCTTTGGATTCCCCATAAAACCCCACTCCCAATAATGCTCTTTCCCATAAAACTCCACTACCAATAATGCTCTTCCCCCATAAAACCCCACAACCGTTGATTCACCAAGATTAAATCCCAACCACTATTTATCTTGGCTCAGTCAGCCCTAGGATTAAAAAACCTTTGTGTTTTGTATAATATATATATATATATATATATATATATATATATATATATATATATATATATTATATATGGGTGTTGTGGAAAAATCGAAGCAAATGGCGATACGAAGGGTATAAGTTCTCAACTACTATGCTCGTGAAGGAAATACATAGGCAGATTGCTAAAGCTACTGTCAAGTGTACACACTAGGTTAATTTGCTATGATTTTGTTTTTTTGGATTTTCGCCATATATATTTATATATATATGTGGTGACTTATATTGTAGCCTGAGTTGGTACTCCTCCATTATTCAATAAAATCCTAGTTTTCTGTTATATATATATATATATATATATATATATATATATATATATATATATATATATATATATATATATATATATAGGCAATTGGGATATATATACATATATGATGGAAATAATTGAAAATAAAATTAGGGACTAAAACCCACAAGTCCAGAATCTTAATACCTTCATATAAACTCAGAAATTATGAGCTAAATCTCAGCAATTTGAAATATCACAAAACAATCCAATAATATGTATATATCGAAACCCGAAAACCAGAATAATGCCCAAAATGCAATATACATAATTAGAATTTATCAAACTTGGCAAACACGAAGGTATCCATGTCTGTGACATGTTTGGGTACTCACGGGGTCGAACCCGTGTCCGTATCGTGTCCACAGTGCGTATCAGAAAACCCGATACGCGTGTCAAACTAATCGGTGCGAGTTTGATTTCTCGCTCGATTCTGAACCGATTCTCGTGAAACTTTGCGTACACCTAGTCTAGCACATCCCCGACCTACTGGCCAAGTTAGCGTGCGGCCAGGTGTTGTGTCCAACGTGCACGAAGCCCGTGTCCATGCGCGGCCTGTGCGCGTGTGCACAGAACAGTGTACAGCGACGTGCACACGGGACGACGAGTCTAGGGACTCGTGTGTCCCACCCCACATGTTGTGGTCGTGTCCAATGATAGGTTAGGTATAGGGCTATACGTAGGACACCCTGAGTCGTGTCCATGTGTCCACACATGTTGGCACGAAGGCCGTGTCAGCGGCGGCTGTGCGCATGAGCGCGTGCGTGTGTAGACCCGTGCGGTCGCGATTACTCCTTCAAAACGACACAAAGTCAGGCGAGGGATGGGGACTGACATGTCATTCATTGCCCCCACCTCCACGCTAAGTGGCATGTGGCCACGTGGCTTGTGTCGCACGAAAACAACATGCCACAGCAGGACACACGTGCGACCTGCGCGTGCAGCGTGTTCGTGTCCTGTTTGGACACGGATACGAGCCCGATTCGTGTAAAAAACTATGGGGTCGGGATCCTTATGTCTAGGGCTATCCAAAAATTTAATTAGATTCAAAAAATAACAAGTTTCGATCTATTGGGTAATTACGTCGAACACCTATGTTGTAACTGTGATACGTGTCCAATACGCACATCAAACGGACACGAAATCGAACAAAACTAAACCTACAGGTCGAGGGTACCTAGATGCATGCTATCATAAAAAAAATTAGAAGAAATATTGCTAGAACGTGGCTTACCTATTGAGAGTCAAAATCTTAATGAAAAGTGACTCCTCGAGCACTCCTACGACCGATTTCTCCTGAGCGAACGCCTCCAAGTCCTTGGTAGAAGTGCTCTAGCAAGTTCTCCTCCTTCCTACTGTCGTAACGCAATTCGTTTGGCACGAATCGGATGCCGGATGAGAAAGTTAGGGTTTTGAAGGGGAATGGAAACTAGGGTTTTTCTTTTGATCTAATGGAGGCTATAGAATTATTTACAAATGAAGAGGGGCTGCTGCTATGCTTGGCCGACCATGCTAGGGGGTGTATTAGGGTTAGGTTAAGTCATGGGCCAAGCATCCCTAGGTTGCTACAAAGTCCAATGATAAAATGCTAAAAAGGCTTATAAAAAATAGCTTAAAAATCACTAAACAATTCTAGAAAAATAGGTAAAAATTCTAAATTAATTCTAACAAGTCAATAATGAACTTAATCACATTACTAGGCCTCAAACATGGTTGACTAAGGTTATACCATCTTGGTCCTATCAATGCACTAATCAAAACACACAACAATTAATTTAATTTGCAAATAAATAAATAAATAAAAATGCACAAAGACTAAAATACCCTTAATTAGAAAAAGTGAGTGTGACAAATCTACCCTCCTTAAAATAATTTCGTCCTTGGAATTAAAGACAAAACTGAATGTATGAGAAGGATAGAAAAATCATACCTCAAGTCTCAAAAGATAAGGGTATTGCTCGCGCATCTCATCCTCCCTCTCCCAGGTAGACTCACCTGGAGAGTGATGCCTCCAAGCTACGTGAACCAAGGGTATCGTCTGGTTCCTCAGCACCTTCTTTTGTCGATCCAGAATCTCTATAGGCTGCTCTGGATAACTAAGAGTATGGCCCACCTCGATCTCGGAATGATCCAGTACATGGCTAGGATCCGCCACATACCTTCTCAACTACGACACGTGAAATACATTGTGGCCTTCCTCTAATACAGGGGACAAGTCCAGTCTGTATGTGTAACACCCCAGTCCCAAAATACTTAGGACTAGCTACGTATCCATGCCAGCTGCATACATACGAAGTATACTCCAATATATGGAAACTCGTATGTATACATAAGCTGTAAAATGCAGTAGAACCATAATAACTAAAACTCATCCAAAATGATATAAAAGTAACTTTGAATTTGTAATGTATACAATCGTTGGGCGGAGACAAAGTCCACTACCAACTATCTCAAATAAAATGTACAAGAAGTAACCGATAAAATAATGAGACGAACCAAGCGCAATCGTCTTCGAAATTTATGGAGAAGATCACGGCCTTGGCTAGAACACCTGCAAAATCACAGAAGCACACACCTGGAGAGATAACCAGGTCCTCAAAGGGACGTAACAAGATACACAAAGAACATGCCATAATAAACTGAATATATAATATGTCATAAACCAAAATAAGTGACAAGACGACAATAAGGTAATCTAACCGTACTACAGTGTTTATGCAGTTAAGAACAAACCTCCAACGCATGGGCACTCTGGCTCAGTAGCAGTAATCTCAGGTATGGCCCATCAGGATACCAGGGACCTCAAAGCATAACATTCATCGAATGTCAGAGGCCAGCAATAAATCAGTATCAGGATCCAGGACCGTATCTCCCGCGGAGATAACCGGCAATAGGGAAGTGCATACTTGGCCCATACGTCAAAGAACTGTTCTTCCCACCCAATGCCTAACAGAGTCACATCCATGTCTCATAAACCTCTACTAACTGCTAAGTCTCCTAACATGCCTCTATTAGCAATTAGCCCCATCGCATGCGCATGGGGGATCAGCCCACACACAAGAACCTCTACATGCTACTCATCTCACACATCCTCATGGTACAACTGTGTCAAGGAATATGCGATACACTACAGACGGTAGTCTCTTAACTCTAAGTCCATATGCAGTCAAAGGATAATAAAAAAGTATATCTAATATCACTGAGCAGACAGTAAATTAGGAACGGTAAAAACTGAAAATAAATGAACAGTGATATGTAATAATATGCAACTGAATATAAACAGTATAATGGCAAGGTATCTTGCCTGAGGTTATGTGCAAAAGAGAATAATCCAGTAGCACGAACAGACAAATAAACGAAGCAAGAAAAGCCAAATCCCGCAGATGACTCTGGATGCTGCAACAAACATCACGAACGAGTTTGGAATAAAAGATATACCTAGGAAATGCCTGTCCAAAAGTTAAATTCTGGAACATGGGCAAAATCGTAATTTTGGGTCAAAACAATGTCCGCCGTTGGACCCGCTTTGCACCGAAATGTGCGCCAGAACCTACGGTCTCTAAAGTTATTAAATTACATGTCTACAGATTTGTTTTGATGAGACGAACCCAACGGTATGTCCAATTTGGATTCCGGTGGGCTGTGCACAAAATCGCCCGTTGAGTGGGATTGTGGGCCCGCCAAAATAGTGTCCCGATCAACGGTCTCAGGATCGGACCAAACTTGGCTCACAAGAGCAGAAAAATATTTCGAGTCCAATGGCACAAGTTTCATCGCGATATGATGAGCGTGCACAAAGTTGCGACTTAATTTAAAAAGGGTCGATATGGGGGTATCTCGACGGATACGCATTGATTTCGTCGCGCACATACAACAAAATCGGGTTCCGTCAGTTCCCACACATCGACAACATCCATACGCGTCTTTCGATGCATATAGTGTGCGACCACGTCACCCAGTTTATCGGGACGGGCGCCGTATCGGGGTATTTTTCTACTTTTTGAAAACAGAATTTACAATTTTTCGGAAAACTTTAACAACGTGTAACTTTCTACATACTAGATGAAAGTGAATCCAGAAGGTGTGTTATAATCTCGGTTATGTTATCTTTGACTGTCTTTAATTAGTTTCTACAAAAACTTAATGTACAGAATGAAAATTGGCCGACAAGTTGGTATTTTACAACAGTTTTAATATTCCAGAAAAATGGTTTTTTTTTCTCCAACTTCGTCTCGATTTTTCGAGCAAGTTGGACGACCATGTTGAAATCCCCCTAGAAGATCTCGAAGAGGGTCATATGGTCTTTCTACACGAATTTACGGATCTAAAAACGGATTTAAAATGATGGAGATATCGATCGGAGAAGTGGGATACCTTAAAGTGGAAAACTGCTCCGTGGATGACGAGGGGCTGACTTTCGATGCTCCGTTCGTCGTCCACACAACTCCGTTACTGGTGAAACGAACTCGTAGACGAAGAGGGTATGTTCTGCTACAATTTTTGTTTTGGAAGTTTAGGGTTTTGAGGTCTGTAGAGGAAGTTATATATATAATAAGTCGGATGAAAACCTAATACTACTAGGGTTCTAAATAAACCCAAACTAAGCTTTCACGGGTTGGGGTCTTGGGTTTGGCGCTAGTTGCTGCTACAGCAGCTTGGGAATGGGTGGGGGCCCGCCCACTTTAAGTGGGTGGGTTGGTCTTATTATTATTATTTTTTTCTTTTTTCTTTTTTCTTTTTCTTATCTTTTTCCTTTTTCTTATCTTTTCTACTTTTATATATATCTATATTTATATATGTATATATCAATAAATACACCAAAAAATTCTATTTAAAATCCAAATACCATTTAAAAGTCAACTATTCAATTATTTAATATATATGAGCATATCTACGTATATATATATATATATATATATATATATATATATATATATATATATATATATATATATATATATGAATTCAATCCTCAATAAATCAACTCAAAATAATAATAGTATTTAAATAGGAAAACATGGTTATCAAATCTCCCCCAATTTGAAATAAAGTTTAATATTATCTAACTATATATATGATGCATCTAAAATATATTTTTACATATATATACAAATTTAAATTGCCATAAAAGGCAACAATAATAATATCACATAATATCAAATAATATCAATAATAATAAAATGCCTATTTAATTTTCACAAAATAACTTTAGTAATAATAAAATAATAAAAATTATTCCAACGTGTGAACTTTACCACACACCCTCATTTGGGCCCAAAAAATGTACCATTTTTGTAACACATTATTAAATAATAAAATCGTAAATTTTGTACCACTAATTAAAATACTAAAAATATTCCCAAAAATCCCATTTAATGAAAATATATAATAATAATAAATTTTAAAATTTCAGGGGTTTCACATCCTACTCAACTTACAAGAATTTCGTCCTCGAAATTTAGGAATAGGTAGGGTTCAAGAGTTTAACGAAAAGAAAGTACGAACAATTCATTTGGCGAGGCAAGGAAACGGTGTTTAACATAAATGTGCTATTAGAAAGTCATGAATCCGTGAAATAGGAAAATAATTCACGAATATGGTAATGGACGAGGGTCGCTAGCTAAGACAATCATGATAACACAATTCGAGAAATAATAAGGCATTGGGTGGATCAAGGAGAATAACTTAGGAACTTGGGATGTATGGTTCCTCGAGAAAATATGGTCTTGGTTTTAGGTTTGATTAAGGAAATGATTTGAATCATTCTTAAGTCTCAAGAATGATTAGAAAGTCGTGATAAAGAATCTAGTGTCACGAGGAGGACGATTAGCTCAAGATCGGGTTACAGGCACATCGATTGGTAACTGGCTAACTACCTTGGCAATAGGCAGTGGACAACTAAGAGAATATCAAGTACGGGTGTTTGTCTTTCTAAAACAGGCGAAAGGCAAAAATAAAGAGTTCGAAGAAGATATTATCGAATTCGAATGAGTGGTTCAAAGACGACTAAATAAGTTCCAAAAAGAATTGCCAAGGCAGTCGCGGACGAGACTCTAGGGCCAAGTTTAACTATGCCTCCATCCGTGTTAAACAATATACAAAAGCGAACCAAGTGCACTATGGTTGATAAGACCATAATACGTCGGTTCTGATTAGACAATGTACTAGTGGGCGCCCACAATAAACATGTCACGAACAAGCTCGATAAAGAGTAAGCTTGCAAAACTAGATTATAATAGCAACATAAGATAGTATAAGCAGTGGACGATGAAGAGAATTTTAAATAGTCCCAGATCTTTTAAAATCAAGGCTCATCCGAAATTTGGGCCTATACAGTTGTCCTAGTGTTTCCACATTTATGGCTTGGTAGACTTAGATAAGATAGGGTCCTCTGAATTTATAGTCTAAGTGAACTTACCAACATGGGTCACAAGGACAAAGGCTTTGTTGGGCCGTGAGGTATTCTACCCAACTTATAAGAGTTAACTAGTAGCGTGATGGGACCATGGGTCAAGCAACCAAGCTAAGCATTTAAGGATTCAACTAGAACATAATCACATATCGGGTCGAAAGAATTTAGTCAAGGTTCGATCTCTAATTCAATTCCGAAGTATCTTGGTATCATGGTAGAGGTTTTAGTTTAGCCATTTCGACCAGAAAGTCATATCAAGAAAATAGAGGACAAGAAGACGTGTTTTATTGGGACATGATATATCTATATGAAGGTAGGCTCGTCTAGGTCTTACATATGAAATTTGTTGAGATGAAAAGTCTAGTGTTGTGCTCCAAATATCCAAGTCATGGTAAGGGACGACAAAAAATTATAAAATAGAAAGTGGGAGTTCACAGGGTGATAATTAATGCACAATAATAAATGAGATCAAGTTAAAGCATGAGATAAAATTAATTAAAGAATCCATAAAAATAATAATTTAGGGGCACAGTTCTAGTGAGAAGATAGTATCCTAATGAATACAGTTTGGGAACAATTAAATCATTATACAAATGCAATGGGTTAGAAGGTCGCAATTAAAAGATCTAGAATTGAAGGAAGGTCGAGTAAGTCAAGGTGGAAATACAGTCACATAGCTAGGTAGATGACTAACAACACTGGTGTATATACTATTATCATGGTCATGAGTGGCATGGCAATTAGTATGGAGTACATCTATCTTTTTAAAGCTATCTTGATGGCCTACCATTAAAATTTAACTTAAGTTTCCTTCAAAAATTTCAAAATTTAAACTTTCAAAAATAAACCACCAAAATTTTGTATTCACTCCAAGCCGTTCAAATTCATCATAAAATTTTTTTTAAATCACTTCCTAAATCTCAAAGCAAAATTTTATCATGTTACTACTAACCTTTTCCAAAAATTTTAAATTCCACTATTTAACTCAAGAGTGCATAATTTACGAATCCACAAAATTTCACAATCAATCAAAATTTAACACTCTAAAATTTTCAAATAACTCATAATAAAACTCTTAGCATATTAAAAGCAATCTCAAAATTAAGCTCAACGCTCTCATTCATTTTAACTTATATTCATGCTAAGTTATTCCAGCAAAATCATAACCTTTAAATGGTAACTTACTTTAATCAATCAAAATAACCTTTTATCACATCAATTCAAAATTCTTCCAAAATTTTAATATGAGCAATCCCTCATTAAACTAAATTTTCAAATAATCTGTCAAATTTTTTTTTAACCAAAAATCTAAATAGATTTGTAAATCCTCAATCATAGGACACCATTTAAAATAAAAATTTCTCAAAAATCGTTTTCAAAACTTTCAAATATTTTAAACCAAAATTTACTGTCATTTCTTCCACTTAAAATTCAAAATTTACTAAACACGAAAATCGCAAGTTGTACAACTTAAATTTAAATAATTCCTACGACCATTTTTAAAAACTAAGATCATTTTCAAACCAAATTATAACTGTTCAAAGGTGCATAACTATAATACAATAAATCATGAACATTAAAACTCGAAAAGCAAATCAATTTTTATACTTGTGCAAGGATGTATAACTATAATCCAATAAATCATAAACATCAAATCTTTGAAAATCAATCAATTTTTTAAACCAAGTATGAAATCTTATAAATCCTCTGGTGTTTACTATTTAGAAATCTCAAGGTTAAAACTTTTCATGGTAACATCCTACTTTACAAATTACTAATCATTAAATCATACTAAAAAGCCTTTTTAACTCAATTAGAGTCTTGAATGTATTCCAATTGCCAATATAACCATTTTAGCCATGTGTTTGACTTATGAGCATATACTAGTGTAGTCATCCTCCTAGTTGACACTAAGCACGAAAATAAGAATCGACGGTAGAAAGGAATCAAGCAAGATGCAGTTCAAGAAGGTTGAACAAGAGTTCAGAATTTGAAGCCAAGGGAAGAGGTCAACTGTATGGATGAGATTCCTATATTCTAATCCTATGTTGCATGTTCACATCGGTACAGTAACGTAACCGAAGTGACAAACTCGACCTGCATGGGCCACCACAAAAATATGTAACGCCCCAGTCCCAAAATACTTAGGACTAGGTACGTATCTATGCCAGCTGCATACATACGAAGTATACTCCAATATATGGAAACTCGTATGTATACATAAGCTGTAAAATACAGTAGAACCATAATAACTAAATCTCATCCAAAATGATATAAAAGCAACTTTGAATTTGTCATGTATACAATCGTTGGGCGGAGACAAAGTCCACTACCAACTATCTCAAATAAAATGTACAAGAAGTGACCGATAAAATAATGAGACGAACCAAGCGCAATCGTCTTCAAAATTTATGGAGAAGATCATGGCCTTGGCTAGAACACCTACAAAATTACAGAAGCACACACCTGGAGAGATAACCAGGTCCTCAGAGGGACGTAACAAGATACACAAAGAATATGCCATAATAAACTGAATATATAATATGTCACAAACCGAAATAAGTGACAAGACGACAATAAGGTAATCTAACCGTATTACTGTGTTTATGCAGTTAAGAACAAACCTCCAACGCGTGGGCACTCTGGCTCAGTAGCAGTAATCTCAGGCATGGCCCATCAGGATACCAGGGACCTCAAAGCATAATATTCATCGAATGTCAGAGGCCAGCAATAAATCAGTATCAGGATCCAGGACCGTATCTCCCACGGAGATAACCGGCAATAGGAAAGTGCATACTTGGCCCATACGTCAAAAAACTGTTCTTCCCACCCAATGCCTAACAGAGTCACATCCATGTCTCATAAACCTCTACTAACTGCTAAGTCTCCTAACATGCCTTTATTAGCAATTAGCCCTATCGCATGCGTATGGGGGATCAACCCACCCACAAGAACCTCTACATGCTACTCATCTCACACATCCTTATGGTACAACTGTGTCAAGGTATATGAGATACACTACAGACGGTAGTCTCTTAACTCTAAGTCCATATGCAGTCAAAGGATAATAACAAAGTATATCTAATATCACTGAGCAGACAGTAAATTAGGAACGGTAAAAACTGGAAATAAATGAACAGTGATATGTATTAATATGCAACTGAATATAAACAGTATAATGGCAAGGTATCTTGCCTGAGGTTATGTGCAAAAGAGAATAATCTAGTAGCTCGAACAGACAAATAAACGAAGCAAGAAAAGCCAAATCCCGCAGATGACTCCGGATGCTGCAACAAACATCATGAACGAGTTTGGAATAAAAGATATACCTAGGAAATGCCTGTTCAAAAGTTAAATTCTGGAACAGGGGCAAAATCGTAATTTCGGGTCAAAACGATATCCACCGTTGGACCCGCTTTGTACCGAAATGTGCGCCAAAACCTACGGTCTCTAAAGTCATCAAATTATATGTTTACAGATTTGTTTTGATGAGACGAACCCAATGATATGTCCAATTTTGGATTCTGGTTGGCTGTGCACAAAATCGCCCGTTGAGTGGGATTGTGGGCCCGCCAAAATAGCGTCCCGATCAACGGTCTCAGAATCGGACCAAACTTGGCTCACAAGACCAGAAAAATATTTTGAGTCCAATGGCGCAAGTTTTATCACGATATGATGAGCGTGCACAAAGTTGCGACTTAATTTACAAAGGGTCGATACGGGGGTATCTTGACGGATACGCATTAATTTCGTCGCGCACATGCAATGAAATCGGGTTCCGTCAGTTCCCACTCGTCGACAACATCCATACGCGTCTTTCGATGCGTATAGTGTGCGACCACGTCGCCCGGTTTGTCGGAACGGGCGCCGTATCGGGGTATTTTTCTACTTTTTGAAAACAGAATTTACAATTTTTTGGAAAACTTTAACAACGTGTAACTTTCTACATACTAGATGAAAAGTGAATCCAGAAGGTGCGTTACAATCTCGGTTATGTTGTCTTTGACTATCTTTAATTAGTTTCTACAAAAACTTAATGTACAGAACAAAAATTGGCCGACAAGTTGGTATTTTACAATAGTTTTAATATTCCAGAAAAGTGGTTTTTTCTCCAACTTTGTCTCGATTTTTCGAGCAAGTTGGATGTCCATATTGAAATCCACCTGGAGGATCTCGAAGAGGGTCATGTGGGCTTTCTACACGAATTTACGGATCTAAAAACGGATTTAAAATGATGGAGATATCGATCGGGGAAGTGGGATACCTTAAAGTGGAAAACTGCTCCGTAGATGACGAGGGGATGACTTTCAATGCTCTATTCGTCGCGCACACAACTCCGTTGCTGGTGAAACGAACTCGTAGACGAAGAGGGTTTGTTATGCTACAATTTTCGTTTTGGAAGTTTAGGGTTTTGAGGTCTGTAGAGGAAGTTATATATATAATAAGTCGGATGAAAACCTAATACTACTAGGGTTCTAAATAAACCCAAACTAAGCTTTCACGGGTTGGGGTCTTGGGTTTGGCGCTATTTGCTGCTACAGCAGCTTAGGAATGGGGGGGGGGGGGGGGGGCACTTTAAGTGGGTGGGTTGGTCTTATTATTATTTTTTTTCTTTTTCTTTTTCTTATCTTTTTCCTTTTTCTTATATTTTCTACTTTTATATATATCTATATTTATATATGTATATATCTATAAATACACCAAAAAAAATCTATTTAAAATCCAAATACCATTAAAAAGTCAACTATTCAATTATTTAATATATATGAGCATATCTACATATATATATATATATATATATATATATATATATATATATATATATATTTTATATATATATATATATATATATATATATATATATATATATATATATATATATATATATATATATATATGAATTCAATCCTCAACAAATCAACTCAAAATAATAATAGTATTTACATAGGAAAACATGGTTATCAAATCTCCACCAATTTGAAATAAAGTTTAATATTATCTAACTATATATATGATGCATCTAAAATATATTTTTACATATATATGCAAATTTAAATTGCCATAAAAGGCAACAATAATAATATCACATAATATCAAATAATATCAACAATAATAAAATGCCTATTTAATTTTCACAAAATAACTTTAGTAATAATAAAATAATAAAAATTGTTCCAACGTGTGAACTTTACCACACACCCTCATTTGGGCCCAAAAAATATACCATTTTTGTAACACATTATTAAATAATAAAAACGTAAATTTTGTACCACTAATTAAAATACTAAAAATATTCCCAAAAATCCCATTTAATGAAAATATATAATAATAATAAATTTCAAAATTTCAGGGGTTTCACAGTATGACACGTCACCGACTCTTCCGCTGATAACGAAAGGGCCGATAAAACGCAGACTAAGCTTTCCACCTCCACCAAAGTGAATAGTACCACGCATCAGAGATATCCTCAAGAACACCAGATCTCCAACCTAGCACAAACATGGTCTCAACTTAACTATAACTATCAAATAATCAAACAAAATCACAAAACAAACAAGATTCTAATCCTAAGCTAAGCTGTACCTCGAACTGCAAAGGTCTTCGATGGCTATCGGCCCAATGCCACTGTCTATCCTGCGCCATGCGAAGTCGATCTTTGATGAGCTTCACCTTCTCGGCTGCGTCAACAACCATCTCAGGTCCCAATAAAGCCCGCTCTCCAACGTCATCCCAAGACAAGGGTATACGACATCTTCGCCCGTACAGTGTCTCGAATGGTGACATCCCAATGCTGGCCTGAAACTTTTATTGTATGCAAACTCATATAAGTGCAGGTGATCCTCCTAGGATCCTCCAAAATCCAGAACACAAGTCTGCAGCATGTCCTCGAGTGTCTAAATAGTCCTCTCTGACTGTCCGTCCACCTGAGGGTGGTATGCAGTACTGAATTTGAGTTGAGTGCCCAAACTAGTCTACAGACTCTGCTAGAAATGGGAAGTAAAGCGACTATCCCGATCCAAGATAATGCTCACCGAAACTCCGTGTATCTGGACAATCTGTCGCATATACATCTCTACTAGCTTTTCAGTAGATGTACCCACTTTAAATGGCAAAAAGTGGGCTGATTTGGTCAACTTGTCTACGATGACCCAAATTGTATCTTTCTCTCCTGGTGTACGCGATAATCCAGAAACAAAGTCCATCGTGATGTGCTCCCACTTCCACTCCGGAATGGGTAATGGCTGTAACAGTCCTTCTAGTCTCTGCCTCTCTGCCTTTACCTGCTGATAGACTAAACATCTGGCTACGCAGCGTGCTACCTCCTACTTCATCCCATACCACCATACACTTTCCTTCAATTTCCTATACATCTTGTTAGCACCTGGATGCATAGAGTACTGAGAACGATGGGCCTCCTGTATAACCTGCTCCCGAAGCTCTCCGCTAGACACACAGTCTGGAGCCATGCCTTAATGCGCCATCCTCTACAATGACAAACTCATCATGCACCAATCCTACTCGAACCTGCTCTCGGATACACCGCAGAGTAACATCGTCGAACTGAGCTGACTTGATCCTCTCTATCAAGTCCGACTGAATCTGAAGGCTCACATCTGTATCTGAACTCCTGGCACAATCACCTCGATCCTTAGGCTCTCCAAATATGCTAACAAGTAATGATCCATCGTCAAACACATAGCTACCGGATACCTACTCAAGGCATCGGCAACCACATTAGCCTTTCCTGGATGATACTGTAATAAAATATCAAAGTCCTCCATCAACTCCAACCATCTGTGCTGCCTCATGTTGAGCTCTTTTTGTGTAAACACATACTTCAAGCTCTTGTGGTCTGTGAAGATCTCTACACGCTCTCCGTATAGATAGTGCTTCCACAACTTAAGAGCAAAGATAACTGTCGCCAACTCCAAATCATGGGTAGGGTAGTTCTTCTCATGCGACCATAATTGCCTGGATGCATAGGCAATCACCTTCCCATATTGCTGCAAGACACAACCCAAATCTTTCCCTGAGGCGTCACTGTAGATAGTGAACCCGCCTGATCCTGATGGCAATGTCAAAATTGGGGCTGTCGTCGGTCGCTTCTTTAACTCGTCAAAAGCAACCTGACACTCCTCTGTCCAGATAAACTATGCGTCCTTCCGGGTCAGCCTAGTCAATGGCTCTACAATCCGGGAGAAATCCTAAACAAACCTGTCGTAGTAGCCTTCTAATCCCAGAAAGCTCATAATCTCTGCAACTGAACTCGGTGCTGTCCATGCCTCAACTGCTCTGATCTTCTTCGGGTCGACTGAGATCCCATCTCCGATCATAACATAACCTAGGAAATCAACTCGATCCAAGAACTCATATTTTGAGAGCTTGCCGTAAAGCTGCTCCTTCATGAGAGTCTCCAGAACCACTCTCAAATGCTCCTCATGCTCCTCTGGGGTCTTCGAATACGCAACATGTCGTCGATGAACACCACCACAAACTTATCCAAGTACTGGTGGAACACCTTCTTCATCAAGTTCATGAATACCGTCGGGGCGTTAGTTAACCCAAACGGCATCACCATGAACTCAAACTGGCCATACCGTGTCCTGAATGCTGTCTTCGAAATATGCTCCTTCTTCACCTACACTTGATGGTAACCTGACCTCAGATCAATTTTGGAGAATACCTTCGCTCCGCTCAATGATCGAACAGATCATCAATCCTCGACAGCGGGTACTTGTTCTTGATCGTGAGGTTGTTGAGTGCCCTGTAGTCGATACACATCCTTACCGACCCATCATTCTTTGGTACAAAGAGTACTGGTGCACCCCATGGTGAAGAACTCGATCGGATGAAGCCTTTGTCCTGCAACCCATCCACCTGCTTCTTCAACTCCACAAGCTCGCTGTGTTCACTCTATAGACATGCTAAGATATCGGCTCTGTGTCAGGCACCAAGTCTATAGAGAAATCCACATCTCTGTCCGGAGGTAACCCTGGCAACTCCTTTGAAAATACATCTATAAACTCAGCTATCAATGGATGTGGCACGCTCTGCTCCTCTGCTGAAACTCCGCAGAAAACTTCGCTGCTCTGCTCCGTCTCCCGCCTGGTGAACTCGAACTCTGGCTCTCCTGGCACTCTGAAAAGAACTCTACTGCCTCGACAATCTATACTGGCATGGTGCCTGCTCAACCAATCCATACCGAGTACAATATCGTAGTTCGGTAATGGCATTATGAGCAGACTCACATCCAGATCTCGGCCTCCCAAAACTACTCTCCGATCCTTGCAAACATCATGGACAAGGATAATACCACCCCCAGTCGTGATCTTGCAAGTCCTATGTAAAACTTCTAAATTTTTACTACGATTTTTTTAAATAATTTAGTATTAATTTTGTAAGTTGGATTTGTACGTTGCATACAAGTTGGCATTTGTCATATTGTACATAGCATGCAGGTTTACGTTGATGGAACTGGAGATTTCCAGGACCCTTCCTTTGGTGTGCGTATTGATCGATAGAAAGTTAAACATATCTAATACGTATTCTAACCCTTCATAGGCGGAAACTAGGGTTCACGAATTATACCTGAGGCGGAAAGGAGACAAGTAATTCCTGGCAGTCTCGAGCGGACGACCCCAAGATCTTCTGCACGTATTCCTTCCTCGAGTTGGACGTCGTGTGGGCGACGATCTCCCAACCTTTTATTCTCCTTGGCAGCCCTCTCTTTCTCTCCTTACGTGAATCACGAATTTAGAGAAAGTTTCAGATTTTTGATCGGTAATATGTCGGCCAGAGAATAGAGGATATATATAGGCTACTGCAGGGACCATGAGGAGAAATTAGGGTTAGGCCTCCTAACGGATCTGGATATCCCGTGTTCAGCCCGAACACACAATCCAGGCCCATTAACAATAGCTCGGTCCACTAATGTGCTATTGTTGCACTACCTCCCTAATCCCAAATTATGTTTGTGGGCTCCTTTTATTATATGCTCATTTGGCTCCCCATGTTATGATATCGTATGTCCGTCGATCAAATTAAATTACTGACAACTATATTGATTCGACATCTTTTATCCTTAAGTAGTACCGCTCAACTTTATTTATCATGTCGGATATAATCCACCTGCAGGGTTTACATGACAATCCTTATGAGCTCCTTAAGGGGACATCATCAACCCGATGTATCGGGACATAGATTCCATTTATAATCAACAGCCTATCATACATACAATGTTATTACCCAATTCATAGAGGTTGTTGATCTATAATGAATCTCACTCTTTTATGAGTCAAAATAATGCACACTGTATTACATGTCCGTTATTATATCCGGGTTAAGAGCACAAGCATCCATAATAACAGAGGTTTTTGTTCTCTTATGTAGTCAGTACAAAGAGAACAACCTCAAGTGGTCCTGTTCAATACACACAAAGTGTACTAGTGTAAACCTATAGTCAAGATAGACTAATACCAGATTATACTATAACCTTTCCAATAGATTGTCCAAGTCCATCTAGGTTGTGAACTATTTATATACTCCATAGGGAACTGATAATATGATCTTCTGTGTGACACCACACACCATATTATCTACAATATAGAATATCAGACATTTGCATTAACACTTGCAACAAATACAATATGCAAACATTTGCTCATATGATTCTCATTCAAAATTTAAGGAAATAAGATTACTAAAAAAGTGATGCTTTTAGTATATAACCCTAACAATCTTCCACTTATACTCAAAGCATTACTTTTCAGTATACTGTTACAAATCTCCTACTTATACTTAAAGCCATGCTGCTACACATCTGACTCCCATTCCCTCAACATGACTATCAAAAGCCTTAGCTGGTAAGCTCTTTTTAAAGGGATCAGCTAGATTGTCGGCTGATGCTATCCTGATTACAGCAACTTTTCCTTTCTTTATGAAATCTCTTATCAGGTGGTACTTGCGCTCAATGTGTTTGCCAGTCTTATGGGCTCGTGGTTCCTTCGAGTTTGTAACTGCACCACTATTATCCCAATAAAGTGTAATAGACTTAGGCAAACTAGGTACCACATCCAAGTCCAACAGAAAGTTTCTGAGCCAAACTGCTTCTTTGGCTGCCTCAGATGCTGCCATATACTCGGCTTCTATAGTGGAATCAGCAATACATTTTTGCTTGATACTCCTCCCCACAATGGCTCCACCTCCGAAAATAAACACATAACCTGAGGTAGATTTACTGGAATCCCTATTCGACTGAAAATCTGAGTCAGTATACCCCAAGAGAACTAAACTATCTACCTGGTAAACTAGTATATACTCTTTAGTCCTTTTCAGGTACTTCAAAATATGCTTTACGGTAGTCCAGTGCTCTTGTCCTGGGTTAGACTGATATCTGCTGACCATGCCTACGGCAAAGCAGATGTCTGGTCTCGTACATAGCATTGCATATATTAAGCTTCCTACTGCTGAAGCATAAGTAACTGCCTTCATGTTCTCTATCTCTTTAGGTGTCCTCGGATACTGCTCCTTTGATAGAGCAATTCCATGTCTAAAAGGTAAGAAACCTTTCTTAGAATTTTACATACTAAAACGAGTTAGTACAGTATCGATATAGGAAGCTTGGGATAAGCCCAACATCTTTTTCTTACGATCTCGTAGAACTTTGATCCCAAGGATGTGACCTACTTCTCCCAAGTACTTCATATCAAACTGTTTGGATAACCATACCCTTACATCAAATAATACCTTCATATTGTTTCCAATGAGCAAGATGTCATCTACATAAAGTAATAGGAACACCACCACGTTTCCGTCACACTTTCTGTATACACATGATTTATCCTGACATTGATCAAATCCATAGGATTTTATCACCTGATCAAAACATATGTTCCAAGATCTGGAAGCTTGCTTAAGTCCATAAATGGACTTCTTGAGCTTACAAACAAGATGCTCCTGGCCCTTTTCAATGAACCCGTCTGGTTGCTTCATATAGATGTCTTCCTCAAGACTTCCATTAAGGAAAGCTGTCTTGACATCTATTTGCCAAATCTCATAATCGAGATGAGCTGTAATAGATAAAAGAATCCGAATAGACTTAAGCATGGCTACAGGAGAAAAGGTTTTCTCATAATCGATACCCTCTCTTTGAGTAAAACCTTTTGCTACAAGCCGAGCTTTAAAGGTTTCAACCTTTCCGTCTGATCCTCTTTTCTCTTATAGACCCACTTGCATCCAATGGCTTTTACACCAATGGGTGGTTCTACAAGCTCCCAGACCTGATTAGAATCCATAGATTCTATTTCAGATATCATTGCTTTTTGCCAAGACTCTGCATCTTTATCTTGGAGTGCTTCATTGTAGGTACATGGATCATAATCTTGTTCTTCAGGGACGAAGTCTGACGACTCTTCCAAGAACATATATCTATCCGGTTGTATCACAACTCTCCCACTACGATGAGGCATTATCGGTTGTGGTGTAACATTTGTGACACGTTGTGCAGTTATTTGTGGTTCATCCTCTTGTACTGTTGGTACTGAAGTACTTGGTGTCTCATGTCTCAGTTCTTCTAGAACAACTCTACTTGTGGGTTTATGGTTTATCATATAGTCTTCCTCTAAGAATCGGGCATTGGTGCTAACAATGACCTTCTGATCCTTAAGACTATAAAATAAACCTCCTTTCGTTCCTCTTGGATAGCCTACAAACAAGCGTACTTCTGTACGAGATTCCAACTTATCTGCTATCCCATTCAGCACATGTGCTGGACTACCCCAAATGCGAAGATGTTTCAGACTAGTCTTACGCCCAATCCACAGCTCTGTGGGAGTAAGAGGTATTGACTTAGAAGGAACCAAGTTCAAAATATTAGCTGCAGTCTCTAAGGCATATTCCCAAAACGAATCTGGCAAATCCGAATAACTCATCTTTGATCTAACCATCTCCATAAGAGTTCTATTCCTTCTTTCGGCTACACCATTCTGTTGGGGCGTTCCAGGTGCAGTCAATTGGGATGCAATCACAGCCTCTGATAAATAATCTCTAAACTCTCCAAAGAGGTACTTGCCACCATGATCTGATCGTAATGACTTGATACATTTTTCATGACGTTTCTCCGTTTCAGCCTTGTACTCTTTGAATTTCTCAAAGCACTCAGACTTACGGCGCATCAAATAAATGTGTCCATACCTTGAATAATCATCAATAAATGTGACAAAATATTCAAAGCCACCTCTAGCTTGGATAGTCATGGGTCCACACAAATCAGAATGAACCAATTCAAACACATCTTTGGCCCTATACCCCTTTGTCGTAAAAGGCCTTTTGGTCATTTTACCTTCCAAGCAGGATTCACAGACTGGTAGTACCTCCACTTCTAATGAACTCAAAGGTCCATCTTCAACCTGTCTTTGAATCCTTCTTAGGTTAATATGCCCCAATCGCAAGTGCCAAAGATATATTTGGTTCATACAAGAAGGTTCTTTTCTCTTATTTAAGTTAGATGACATATTATTCATTTCCATAAGTTACATTGTGGGCGAAATAGGATTAATGACATACAAATTATCAACCAATGCACCAGAACAGATAAAATGTTTATTCTTTCTAATAACAATATTGTCATTAAAATAAACTGAATATCCATCCTTAACTAACATAGAAACATAAACTAAATTTCTTCTAAGTGAAGGTGCATAAAGACAATTTCTCAATGTCAAAGACTTATTTCTACCAAAAGATAAAGTAACATCTCCAAATACAACGACCGATACTTTTGTAGCATCACCCATAAACAAGCATATCTCTCCATCACTGAGCCGTCTGGTTTCCTAGAACCCCTGTAATGTATTGCAGACATGATTAGTGGCTCCTATATCTACATACCAGGTGCCGGTAGATAACACTGCTAAACATGTTTCAACTACTAGTAAATGAGATATACCTTATTTGTTTCCTTGTTTGAGAAGTGGACAATCAGTCTTCCAATGTCCTGACCCTTTGCACTTGAAACATTTGCCTTTCAACTTTTTCACCGCGCCTTGAGGTCCCATGCCCTTCTTTGCTGAGTTTGCCTGTTTCTGAATGTTATTCTTCTTCTTATCGCCTTTTGGCTTAGAAGTAGAAGCCTTTTCAGAAACAAAAACATGACCACTCGGCCTAAAGAGAGATTCAGCATCCTGTAGCTCTTTTGTAAGTTCTACCAAACTATACAACCTTTTGTTCATGTTGTAATTAAGGCAGAAATTATCAAAACTTTTAGACAGAGTCCCGAGAATGATATCGACCTGGGATTCCCTATCGATTTCAGCTCCAAGGATCTCCATCTCATTCAGATGACCCATCATCTTGAGAACATGATCCCTTACTGGTGTACCCTCAGCCATTTTTGTATTCATCAAATATTTCATAGCAAAATGCCTAGCTGCTCTACTCTGATGTCCGAAGAGTTCCTTGAGGTTATACATCATGTCATAAGCTGTGGCCATGGCCTGATGCTGATGTTGCAGTACATTTGACATAGATGCCAGAATGTAACACCGCGCCATCTCATCTGCCTTTTTTCCACTTCTTATAAGCCTCTTTGACCTCTTCATCAGAGTTAGCAACAGGCTTAGGTAGGCATTCCTCAATAAGTACATATTTGTACTCCTCAGCAGTCAGAACAATGTCCAAATTACGTTTCCAGTCAATATAATTAGGTCCAATAAGTTTTTTTCTTTAAGAATCACCATAAGTGGACTGAAAGAACCCATTTTTGAAATCCGGAGAATCACATAAACAAAATTATGTAGGGCAAAAAACTTTTTGAATTAACTAAATATTGATTTCCTCAAAACAATAATAAGAAATTCACCAACACCTTGAACACCATAAATTTAGCATGCCACGATAGTGTGGACGTATATAAATTCAACTTTGTTCAAGTAAATTTTTTTTATTAATTTTACTATCATGTCAATATAACTTTATGACAAATAAAATTAATATGCTGGTCTTGCTCTGGTCATACAAATAATAAAAGTGACTCCGATGGAGAGGATACCATTATTTGTATCTAAGTGTATACCATTACTTAATACTAAGTCCATTACCTTGTAATGAGTTCCTTAAGATGGAGAAGTGAACACATACTAGGTAACTTTTTACAATTATCCCTAAGAAAGTTTGTACTGGTGATCCATAATTATACTCATCCGATATGGAGGAAAATACTATAGCCAACACGCAAGTATAATTACATCACCTACAAACCAGTAATGGAGACCATAGGATTTAAACTAAATAATATCCTCTCCCACTTAGTTATTTAACAATAAGGGTTTTTCTACTAGTTGATATTTATGTCCATGTTATCCATTATTAATGTAGGCTTGGTTTTTCAAAAAAAACAACAACCACACAATAATAAACATGCATAATCAGAAAAAGTAAAGTGACAAAAATAAGAGAAAAAAATCCAACTATTATGGTCATCTTTACTGCTCCGTCCTCAACTATCCAAATCCAAAAAATATGGCGCTGCATCCTGATTTTTTTTAGAATTTGGCTGTCGATCCCTTCATCGAAAATCATCTGTCTACCTCTGGACTGCTTAAAACCAGCATCTCGTCCGACGTTAGAAACAGCCACCACCGCCATCAAGATTGTTCAAAAATAATTAAAATTACATCAATCCTATGCCTCCCGAAGGAGTTCACACATAATCTAGATTGCAAAATTAAAATAATAAGCACGATCAATCCTCGTGATTTTAATTACATCCACAGCAACAACAACATCCACGACATGTCCGTGGTTTAAACAACACAATCAAAAACATGTATTGGACCATAATAGTTGGATCTAAGATGCCTGCAAAACTGAGTTAGAACAGATCTACATCTACCGACTATTACCCAGCACAGGTTTTGTTGGACAACATGGACGTATCAATCAATACGTAGATCCAAAGTGGCTCTGATACCAATTGATGGAACTGGAGATTTCCAGGACCCTTTCTTTGGTGTGCGTATTGATCGATAGAAAGTTAAACAGATCTAATACGTGTTCTAACCCTTCATAGGCGGAAACTAGGGTTCACGAATTATACCTGCGGCGGAAAGGAGATAAATAATTTCTGGCAGTCTCGAGTGGACGACCCCAAGATCTTATGCACGTATTCTTTCCTCGAGTTAGACGTCGTGTGGGCGACGATCTCCCAACCTTTTCTTCTCCTTGGCAGCCCTCTCTTTCTCTCCTTACGTGAATCACGAATTTAGAGAAAGTTTTAGATTTCTGATCGGTAATATGGCGGCCAGAGAATAGAGGATATATATAGGCTACGGCAGGGACCATGAGGAGAAATTAGGGTTAGGCCTCCTAACGGATCTGGATATCCCGTGTTCAGTCCGAACAAACAATCCAGGCCCATTAACAATAGCTCGGTCCACTAATGCGCTATTGTTGCACTACCTCCCTAATCCCAAATTATATTTGTGGGCTCCTTTTATTATATGCTCATTTGGCTCCCCATGTTAAGATATCATATATCCGTCAATCAAATTAAGTTACTGACAACTATATTGATTCGACATCTTTTATCCTTAAGTAGTACCGCTCAACTTTTTTTTGTCATGTCGGATATAATCTACCTGCAGGGTTTACATGACAATCCTTCTGAGCTCCTTAAGGGGACATCATTAACCCGATATATCGGGACATAGATTCCATTTATAATCAATAACCCATCATACATACAATATTATTACCCAATTCATAGAGGTTGTTGATCCATAATGAATCTCACTCTTTTATGAGTCAAAATAATGCACACTGCGTATACATGTCCATTATTATATCCGGGTTAAGAGCACAAGCATCCATAATAACAGAGGTTTTTGTTCTCTTATGTAGTCAGCACAAAGAGAACAACCTCAAGTGGTCCTGTTCAATACATACAAAGTATACTAGTGTAAACCTATAGTCAAGATAGACTAATACCAGATTACACTATAACCTTTCCAATATATTGTCCAAGTCCATCTAGGTTGTGAACTATTTATATACTCCATAGGGAACTGATAATATGATCTTTTGTGTGACACCACACACCATATTATCTACAATATAGAATATCAGACATTTGCATTAACACTTGCAACAAATACAATATACAAACATTTGCCCATATGATTCTCATTCAAAATTTAAGGAAATAAGATTACTAAAAAAGGTGATGCTTTTAGTATATAACCCTAACATACGTTTCGTATTTTTTCGACGAGTGCGAATATGTACGAGGTACATATTTTCAAAAAATGTTTTATTTATAGATTTTATTTTAGAAGATAGTAATAGTTTCGAAAATAACATACGATAAATATTTTAGTACATAAATGTATCGCATCGAGATTTGTCAAAATTATTATTATTTAAAATTCTATATTATTTTATTCTAGTGGTAATTTAGAAAGAAAAAAACTAGATTTTATGAATATTCTACTTGTGTAAAGTACATGAAATCATGTATATTTTCTAAAATTACTAGAACTTAATTAGAATTAATTATTAGCAAAAAGTTATCTCAAAGATTTTAAATATTAATTATGATTTTTGAAATTATTTTAGCTTAATTTAAAATAAAAAACTATTTTAATATATTTTCTATTAATATTTAAATATTTATGTTGATTTTTGGAATTAATTATTATTGCTAAATATTATAAAGAGATTTCAAAATTTATGGATGTAATGATTAATCATTTATAGTAATTTAAATCTAGACTTGATAAAATTTTATTTTAGTTTAGACGTATGGATAAATTTATGGAATTTGTTTTGATTTAAACTAAAAATAGAAATTATCTAAGGGGTTTCAAATTTTTCCTAATTCTTATCCCACTAGGAGTTTCCACCCCTATAAATAGGGGAGCCTCCATATTATTTTTTCTCCATAATTTTCTCCATAATTTCCTCCACCACAAGTGTACGTGTATCGTGTCAGTGTCCATCTCCTCCATGTCAGCTGTGACGGCCTCGGGTCCGACCCCGGGTGACTATCTTATTCCATTTTTTTACATATATATTGAATCCTTTCCTCCGTGTCGACAGTCCCGACACGGCAAAATCCTGTCCCTAACTCGATTCTAAACTCTGCCAATCACCACTGCCATCCCCAACTCCTCTCTACCCTGACCTCTTCCTGCCACCATCGAACCAGTCCACCATAGCCTGCTTCTCCGCCACACCAACCACCCAACCCGACCACAATACAGAGCCGCGACCGCCACCTAACCTCCTCTATAGAGCTCCATCACCAACCATCATTGCCTCCCCTGGTAGCATCCTCCGACTTCACCAAGCAACCACCCAACGACCACCATAGCCGATCATTCAACACCACAAATAGCAGCACCTCGACCCACCGATCGCTCGTCATCACGTCTAAGCTACAGACCACCGCCCTGCCCTACTCATCGCCAACTCCAGTACGCACCACCACAGAACCTCCCGATCAAACCACCATCTATTGTCCTCTTTCCTGTCGATCCTGTCCACAACCACACAGAGCCCGTTCCCTCCTCCGTTCACCCCCGACCAACATCACCACCACCAAGATCCGTACCTGATGTCCGTCGTCGTGGCCGACGACTCTAGGTCCAATCTTGAGACCCCTATGGCCGCGCCAAGCCTAGATCCATACGGCACAGACTAGCTCTGGCCCTCCATGTCGGATGCGACGGGTACTGCAACCGGAGCACCGCCCGTGGCCATTTTCGACCCCGACGCTGTAGCAGAGCGTCACCTCTGCCCTAGTTCTCCCCGGCCGGTGACAGCCTAGACCCGCTGCCATCCGCCGCACGGAGCCCTCTTGTCCGACGCGGCCGAGTTCTCTGATGTTCCCGCGAGAATAGCCGCCAACAGCCGTAGTGGTCGAGTCTCCTCTCTGCTTCTCCGTCAGATTCCCCGACGAGCCTTCGTGCTTGCGCCATTGGACAACGAACCCTCGCCGACCACCTCTGGCCAAAACTGCGTGTGCCCCCGATCCGGAGTGTCCACCGCGAGCATCCGACTCCCGCAGCCCCTGCACGATCGCGCTACGACTGCGCCGACGAACGCGCGCCGGTGAACGCGCAACGTCCGCCGCTCCCTCCGTCGCCGTGCCTGCTGCACCAAACCCCACTTCCTCCGACTTCTCCCGTCCAGCCCGGTCCAGTCCTGCCGCCACTTCGTCTCGACCACAACCTCATCCTCAGGCGACCCCGGCGCCGCCGCTTCTCCCTTCATCCCTCCGCCTCCCGTTCTCTTCTCAGCCTCCTCTCTCTCCCTCGATTCCCCATCTCACCCTCTCATTCTCTCTCTGTCTCTAAAGAAAAGGGAAAGTAGTTAATATTATCATTATTATTATTATTATCATTATTACCCATTACAATTACTATTATTGTTTATATTATCATTTATAATGTATAAATTATTGTTAAAAGGTATATATGTTATTATTATTATTATTTATATAAAATTTTAGTATATATTTGTATATATACATATGTACTAATCTGAGAATATCATAACATTACTTTTAGTACTTGTTACCATTATTATTATATATTATTTATCAAAAGCAATATATGTAATAAAAATACCAGATTTGACTTGACTCTAGCAATAGATTTCAAATTTAATTTTAACCCTACAATAAATATTCTATATTATTTATCCAAAAATATTTTGACCATAGAAATATAGTTCCCAAATTATAAAACCATTTTTTAATATTTCCAAAATAATTGTCTAAACTATTTTACCAATAAAATATAGCTTTCTATCTTCATACCCAATTTTAATAAACTTAGAGTTTTTGCTTAAAAGTAACTTTTAGAAATATTTATCTAAAAAAACTATTTTTACTAATAATATATATTTTCCAAGTATTATAAATGATTTCCTAAAAATCGTGTATATATTATTTAATCAACTTTCTTCGGTTTTCTTCCATTCCATGACTAATCCCGACATTTCTATTTCCTCTCCAATTCTGCACTTCATTATGTCAAACCTAACTAAGTTGACCGTTCTGGACCCGATGGAATACTCCTTGTCATCAACAGAGGCTCCTATACGTAGTTGTAATGCTGAAGTCAAATCATTACCACCGTGATCATCGTACCACACTCGGCAACATACCAAGCAAGTATAACTTGCTAATTAACTGTCATACTATTTATTTTTTTGCACTATTTACTTTGTTTTATATTTGTTATTTTTAATTGTTATAAACTGCACGTATTTGTTATTTTTAATTGTTATAAACTGCGCGTCCAAGCCACACTTGGGTGCAAGCGACTCTATTAGTCGTTTTACTTTACTATATGTATGTTAACTTAGTTTTAGCAGACTACCTTCTTGTTGGGGGATATCCTTATATCTCCTTGGGCTATGACACTCACACTACACGGTTTGAGACATTTTGCTAGGGGCACGACTTATGGATTGGCCATCTCTATTGTCGTGTGACGGATAGATCGTAACTGCTACGATTAAGGTATAGAGACTCGAGCAGTTACAAAACTGGACGGGTCATGGACATGACTTAGTCAGTGTGGAAAATCTTGGGGAAGGACGGTCGCTAGTGCGTATGGGAAGCCAAATAGGTAAACCATAGTTTTTGAAAGGAACTATGGCGAGATTTTATTTGCAGATGCCCTCTGACATTTTGGACATTACAGCCGGATACGGATGACTGGATGCTAGTTACATACATGTAGCCTAAATCCTACCCATACGCATGAAAGTTGTCTTCTAAATTGCACATTAGGCGGTTAGAATCTCCTTTGCATATTTGTGTCTAGAATAGCCTTTTATATATTATTTTATTATTCTGACAGTTCATATTAGCATGTTCTTCCTGTATCTTGTTACGTCCCTCTGAGGACCTGTTTATTCTTCAGGTGTATGTTCATGTCTCTCACAGGTATTCTAGCCGGTATTGTGGTCTTCTCTATTCCTTCGAAGAATACGTGCTTTGGACCTTTCTTGCTACTTTTGCCAATTCATTCTTATGTCATGTATCTCTTTTCTTTTTATTAGTTGGTAGTGGATTTGTCTCCGTCCAACTACATGTAAACCGACAAATTCTTACTTATTTCTATAAAAGCTTGATTTTATTTTGTGGATGAGATTAGTTAGTTGTGGTTTACTGCATTTTACAGCTTACGTATATGTATTATACGGCTGGCATGTCCATGTTCCTAGTCCTACGTATATTGGGACTGGGGCGTTACATCCTAGGCAATGGTTCAGAAGAAAGCTGGTATCTAACAGCAAATGATACAGACACAAAGCTATGGGAAGCACCCGAATCAAATAATGCTAATGCGGGAAAAGAGTCGATAAGAATATAACCTGCTATAAGATCTCCTACTGGCTCGGACTCCTCAGCTGCTATGGCGAAAGCTCTCCCATATTGACCTTCTCTGGTCTGCTGCTGGATAAACTTCTGCTACTGGGTCGGCAATGGTCCCTTCTACTATCCTGTCCGTGCCTTGGCTCCTACTTCCTGAGTTGTACGTCCCGCAGCTATGGGACAATCCCTCAACTGATGCTCTGTTGTACCACAAATACTACAAAAAATAGGCTTTTACTGACGGCAGTATCCGTCGCTAAAATACGTTTTTCCGTCGCTAAAGCCAAATAGCGACATATCAGCGACAGAAACAGTTTGTCGGGAAATCACGTGTCGCTAATTTTAATCAGTCGCTAGTTTGTCGGAACTAGCGACTGATTAGTGACGGATTTAGCGACACGTTATTTATTACAAATTGCGACGTATTAGCGACGGAAATTCCGTCGCTACCTTTACCGACTAACTACCACGGATCCGCGGCGTATTCCAAGATTAACGTTGTGACGGTATAGCGACGGAAATATACGTCGCTAAAGTGTTTTCGATACGCTATTGGTATCGGACAGACTTGTAGCGACTAACCAGTTATGTCGCTATTCCGCCGTTATACTTTAAATCTATATTTTCTAGAACCTTAGCGACGGAATGTTCCAGATATTCCGTCGCTCTTCCGTTGCTATACTGTAATTTTCCAGATATTCCGTCGTTGTTCCATCGCTAAATACAATTTTTTGTGTCTAGATTTGTTTTTCCTGCACTCCACATCCATGTTGACAGTTACACACACAATATACATTCATATAAACAGTTTCCAATACAGATATATAAACAGTTACACATATACAAAAAAGTTTACAAACAGTTTTCAAATACAAACAGTTTCCAAATACAAACAGTATCCAAATACACACATACCAAAAATGTTCCAAATTGTTCCCAAATACAAACCGTTTCCAAACAATATCTACGTCGACGGTGGCGGAGGAGGCGGCGGGTGGGTATAGCTACCCAGCACATTTCGCAATGCGTCTTCAAAATTCTTCCAAGACAGAGGAACTCTCGAAGTCAGTACTGGATCCATCGGTGTTGTAGCCGGAGGTGTTGTAGTCGGATGTGCTGGAGGCTGTAGCAGAGCTAAATTAGTCGAAGTCTGAACCGCCGGAGCCACAGTCGGAGCCGGAACGACCGGTACTATAGGTGTTGGAGCAGAAGCTCCTGCACTATCGTATATGTAATTTTGTAAATCCTATAATGTACGGGTAATAGTTGATGGAACTGGAGATTTCCAGGACCCTTTCTTTGGTGTGCGTATTGATCGATAGAAAGTTAAACAGATCTAATACGTGTTCTAACCCTTCATAGACGGAAACTTGGGTTCACGAATTATACCTGCAGCGGAAAGGAGACAAGTAATTCCTGGCAATCTCGAGCGGATGACCCCAAGATCTTCTGCACGTATTCCTTCCTTGAGTTGGACGTCGTGTGGGCGACGATCTCCCAACCTTTTCTTCTCTTTGGCAGCCCTCTCTTTCTCTCCTTACGTGAATCACGAATTTAGAGAAATTTTCAGATTTCTGATCAGTAATCTGGCGGCCAGAGAATAGAGGATATATATAGGCTACGGCAGGGACCATGAGAAGAAATTAGGATTAGACCTCCTAACGGATCTGGATATCCCGTGTTCAGCCCAAACACACAATCCAGGCCCATTAACAAAAGCTCGGTCCACTAATGAGCTATTGTTGCACTACCTCCCTAATCCCAAATTATGTTTGTGGGCTCCTTTTATTATATGCTCGTTTGGCTCCCCATGTTAAGATATCGTATGTCCATCGATCAAATTAAGTTACTAACAACTATATTGATTCGACATCTTTTATCCTTAAGTAGTACCACTCAACTTTATTTGTCATGTCGGATATAATCCACCTGCAGGGTTTATATGACAATCCTTATGAGCTCCTTAAGAGGACATCATCAACCCGATGTATCGGGACATGGATTCCATTTATAATCAACAGTCCATCATACATATATTGTTATTACCCAATTCATAGAGGTTGTTGATCCATAATGAATCTCACTCTTTTATGAGTCAAAGTAATGCACACTGCATATACATGTTCGTTATTATATCCGAATTAAGAGCACAAGCATCCATAATAACAGAGGTGTTTGTTCTCTTATGTAGTCAGTACAAAGAGAACAACCTCAAGTGGTCCTGTTCAATACATACAAAGTGTACTAGTGTAAACCTATAGTCAAGATAGACTAATACCATATTACACTACAACCTTTCCAATATGTTGTCCAAGTCCATCTAGGTTGTGAACTATTTATATACTCCATAGGAAACTGATAATATGATCTTCTGTGTGACACCACACACCATATTATCTACAATATAGAATATCAGACATTTGCATTAACACTGGCAACAAATACAATATGCAAACATTTGCCCATATGATTCTCATTCAAAATTTAAGGAAATAAGGTTACTACAAAAGTGATGCTTTTAGTATATAACCCTAACAATAGTGACCTGGTAGTAGATGGCAGCACCGCCGGTGGGAAGTACTGGTACAGGTGGAGGTGGAGCTCTGGAAACGACGGACGACTGGGATGCAAACGATCCAATACCGTATATGTTGCCGCCTTTTCCTACTCCGACCGTATCTACCCATAATTTGTTCCTATCCGTCGGCTGGCTAGGTCCAGCCCCCTCACCTCCCTCACCCCCCTCACCGACCCGACTCTCAAACTCCTCCTATATTATATAAACATAAATAAATTTAGCGTTAATGTAAAGACTCATAGTAATTTACCGATACCGATATCAATACTCATAGTAATAGGCCGATACCGATACTCATACTCATATAGTAATAGATCGATACCGATACTCACATAGGAATGGCCTGATACCGATACTCTGAGTATCGGACCATTCCTATTAGTATCGGTATCGCAATCGAAATCGGTATCAGCCCATTACTATATGAGTATGGAGTACGGATATCGATACTCGTAGTCCGAACATCTACAATTATAAAAATATAAAACATATAAAGAATAAGAAAACTTACATAAGCTTTGGCGGCCCGCTCATCTACGAGCTTCCCATCGCTCTTGCGCTTGTGGGTATGCGCAAAGACTGTGGAGAAGTCGACGGTGTCCGGATCTCCGCCTTTCCCGGCGACCTCCGTGCGCTTGTACAATTAAACATAAATTAATACTCATTTTGTAGAGTTTAAGACTTAAAAATATGACAATTTAATATAATACTCACTAATCGGCACATGTGCTCCGTACACAAGATCGAACCACCCGTGTGCTGACCAGCCTTAGCACGGGCAGCCTTCGCCTTCTCAGACTTGGCCAGGTAGGTCGGGGTCTCCATTTTCTTCTTTACCTTCGCCCAGAAATCCGTTCTGAGCCACTCCTTGCACCCATGTTCTGATCCACTACCTCTCAGGCTCTCTAGCACCTTCTGGTCGTGGATCATGTCACGTATCCTTTTGCTGGATACGGTCTTATAGCACCTCCGGATGGCCTGGTCCCTATGCTCCGGCCACCAGTACGACGCCTGCAAATAAGATAAACGCACATGAATAAACAAAATTTTGATACATATTGTAAAGAAAGACCATTGTACATACCCTCAGCGCATCAAGCTAAACGAACCGCATCTCCGTCGGGATGTCGCCGAAGTTCAGGTACGGCCCATGGAAATTACGGCGAATCAAGTCGCCTAGATCTTGCCCGGTACGGATCGAAAAAAACTTGAGATAAGAAAATAATGTACGACAACAGCTACTATGAAGAATATATGAATAAATATATGAATTTACAATAAACTAAAATACATATACTTACGTGTAACGCTCCAGTCCCAAAATACATAGGACCAAGTACGTGAACATGCCAGCTGCACATATACGAAGAATACTTCAATATATAGAATCCTCGTATATGCACATAAGCTGTAAATAAATAATCACAGGCCAGAATAACATATCTAATCTCATCACAGCTCAACACAGAAGATAATAAAGTCCAAATAAATAAATAAGAGTATCAAAAGATAGCCGGGTGAACATACTCACTCCAAACAGCTATGAAAAATAGTCTCACAAGACCGAAGTTCGACCTCCGCAAAATGAATATACAAGAAAACATAAGGCACTGCCTCGTCATCAATATAAGATAGCTCCAATGCCGCTCCGTACTCCTGTGGGAAATCCTCTAAACCTGGAGAGATAACCAGGTCCTCAGGGGACATAGCAAGATACAAGAAAACACCATGCCATATAAACTGTGATAATATAATAAGAGAAAAAGGATATGCATGCAATCTGGTTCCTGACCATTCTACTGTGAATATGCAGTTGAGATACATTCCTTCGACGCATGAGCCCTGGCTGAATATAGGATCCGATATAGTCCCCTCTTAGGCACCAGTGACCAAGAGCATGACGTTCAACAACGACAGTGGCCAACCTGAGAGGCTCATACCCGTATCTCCAACGGAGCTTCCGGGTTACAAGGGATGTGCAATCGAAGCCCATACGTCAGGTAATGTTCTCCCCACCCAATGCCTAGTATCATCATCTCTATGACTGACATGTACCTCTAGTAACTGCCAAGTCTTCTAACATGCAATTCTATTGGCAGTTACCCCTATCCGTCGCACGCTCTATACGTATCGGGGGCCATCCGACTACGCGGATATGTGTCCTACATGTGACTCACATCACGTGATACAACAAGTGTCAAGGCCGTATGAGATATACCAATACCTCAACATCAATGGGTGGTCAATAAACTAAGTCAATACAAGAGAATAAATAAAGCAAAAAAAAACGACCGATAGAGTCGCTTGCACCCAAGTGTGACTTGGACGCACAGTTTAAATATCATGAAACAAAATGCTGAAAATAACAACTGAAAATAAGAATATAATAATCACAGAGTAAGGTGGCAAGGTATCTTGCTTGATGGTGCAAAGTGGCAAGTCCAAAAGTAGCAAGTGTCAGCACCAAAACTCACAAATCATAGATGACTCCAGACGCTGAAACAAACATCAAAAATGATCTCGGTGAAGAAGATAAACCTAGAAAATGCCTGTCCAAAAGTCAAATTTTGGAACATGGGCAAAATTGTAATTTCGGGTCAAAACGATGTCCGCCGTTGGACCCACTTTGTACCGAAACCCGTGCCAAAGTCTACGGTCTCTAAAGTCATCAAACTACATGTCTACAGTTTCAGTTTGAGGAGAGGAACTCAACGGTATGTCCAGTTTTGGATTCCGAGGAGCCGTTTACAAAATCGCCCGTTTGAGTGGGTCGCGGGCCCGCCAAAATTGGGTTCCGATTCGACCTTCTCAGAATCGAACCAAACTTGGCATGCAGGACCATAATTTTGATCCGGACCTGTTGTCGCAAGTTTCGTCTCGATCCGACGACTGTACACGAAGTTATGGGCAAGTTTGCAAAATGTCGATACGGGGTATCTCGACGGATACACGTTGATTTCGTCGCACACATGCGACAAAACTGAGTTCCGTCAGTTACCACACGTCGGTAACGTCCATACACGCCTTTCGATGCGTATAGCGCGCGATCGCGTCGCCCGATTTGTCGGGGAGTACGTCGTATCGTGGAAATTTTCTGAAATTTATATTTTAGAAAACAGTTTTTCGCCCAACTTCAACATCAGTTTATTTCTTACACGCTAATCGAAACAACGATCCAGAAGATGCGTTGTGATCTCGATTATGTTGTCTTCATATGTATTTAATTAGTTTTTACGAAAGTTTAATGGACAGCGAGAAAAGTGGCCGACAAGTTGGCGTTTCAAAACAGTTTTTAATAACACAGAAAACAGATTTTTGTTCAACTTCGTCTCGATTTTTTGAGCAAGTCGATGGGCTGTTTCGAAATCCATCTGAAGGATATCGAAGAGGGTCAAGTCTACTTTCCAGAAAATCTTACGGATCGAAAATCGGTGCTATGAGTAAAAAGTTACATCGTAGAGAAGTATGGTACCATGAGTGGGAAAATTGCTCCGTGGGTGACGCGGGGCTGACTTCCGATGCTCCGTTCGTCGCGCACAAAACTCCGTTGCTGGTGAAACGAACTCGTAGGCGAAGAGGGTATGATCAGCAGCAACTTTCGTTTTGGAAGTCTAGGGTTTTGAGGTTTGTGGAAAAAGATGTATTTATAACAACTTTTGACTAAACCTAATACTAATAGGTTTCGAACAAAATCCCACGGTTTGGGTTTGACGTGAGCACAGCAGCAAGCAAAAAAAAGTTTTGGGTGGGGGGCCCGCCCACTTTATGTGGGTGGGTATTATATTTTTTTTCTTTTTCTTTTTCCATTTCTTTTCCTTTCTTTGTTCTTATACAACAACAAGCTGTGGTCGGTCCCCTTGGGCCGACCACCAGAGTTCTTTTTTTTTTTAAAACAATTATAACTATTTATATATATATATATATATATATATATATATATATATCAAAATCTAAGAGTATATATATAGCTAGCAATAAATTCTCAAATAATTTACAAATAATTTCTCAAAAAAAATCCTAGAATTTAGTATATTCCTCATTTAATAGAAATATTAGCATGCACACATATAATAATATATTATACATACACACATACAAAAATTATACTATTAATTAGTAGCATATAAATCCATAACTAATTAAATACGTAATAAAATTAATTAAAATTTAATAAAAAAATTGATTATAAATTATGGGGGCTTACATTACGTCTGCCCATCAGCCCACAGCTCCGAAAGATGGACGTCGACTGGGGGCTCCGGTAACGTCGGAGGATCTCCTGCGCGTCGTCTGTAGACTCCGCGCTCAACCACCAAGTTCGGATAAGGATTGGCCGCAATGGGAGCGGCCGTAGGGGTAGAAGCGGCCGAAGTAGTCGTCGGAGTATTGGCCGAAGAAGTAGCTCCCCCGACCGATGAACGGGCCGCGCCCGGAGATAATCCATCATGAACATATAGGAACTCGTCCCCTGCTACTGCTGTGTGGCTTGAATTTGTAGCTGCTGCTATTTGTAAAGCAATTACTTTGCCAATAAACCACTACAATGCCACGGGCCATGCCCAAAATCCAGGTTCAACAGGACCTGTTCACCTGCCTGTGCACCCTCTCCTCTACTTAACACATACACTAACACTATCAAAACTAACCAAGCTAACAATCTCTATTACTCTCTGACACTTCAAGCCAGGGGCCCAAACTCGACCCCTCTGGGATTGGCTTGATGGCCAAGTACGCCTCTCAATATGACACTCAAGACACTACTAATACATGACAGGAAATTCCCAAGGATACATGGCTGATACTCCTAACTCTAACTCTAAAGTGTCATATATATGATAGACTAACACTCTACTGATACTTGGTTTCTCTTATAGGACACTTACTAAATTACCATCCCACATCATCTAGCACATTCAATAACTAACCAAATTCCTAATACACTAACATCCTAATACCTGGTATCTACATTCTGACATCTGATACCAACTCCTCAACCTAACTCAAGCCAAGTAGCCATATGGCCTATGCCAAACCTGGGCCATTTGGACCCTCCCATGACCACTGCTCTCTTTATGTAAAATGTTCTACACAATACACAAATTTACCTCTAACTGACATACTAAGCACTCACACATCAAACCAAAAGTCTGATACATTTCATTGATCTGATATTCACTCTTCATTCTACATATCCTTAACATTCTCTCATAGGCTGAACCCAAATCCTAGGTTAACAACTGATACTAAGCCTCTCCTCCTCTTTCTAACACAGTACTCCCCCAACCTGGCCCATAGCCATGAAGATATGGCCAATTGGCCAAGCCCTGTCCGGCTGCCAATACTCCCCTTCTCGAGACAGACACATATACTCCAGATACTAGGCCTAAGGATCTGGTACAAAAGTATCTTACTGATACTCACATATATTCTAATCCCCTTTATTTTACACTAACCTCTACTAACCCAAGATACTAACTAAGATACTAACTTATCAAATTCTAATATCCTAACCTGTTTTTCTGCAGCATACATGTTGTGTATGACCTACAAACTGCTGTCACATCTAACATTTGGCAAGGCCACTGCCTAATAGCCAGACTCAAGGCCACACTCTGATACCAAACCTTCTACTGATACACATAATGCCTAAAATCCTTTTGTCAAACTCCCACTCACTCAATAAACAGCAGTGGCTAAAGCCAAAGCCTACACAACACACATTACACTTTACTACCATATGCCCTGTAGCCTTCACCCTCTCTAAACCACTCCTAAATACCTAGAACATACACACACAGGCCAACACCTACTCTCTGATACATCCTTGTCTGATACTCTAACCTCTTAGGCATACCACCACTCATCTAACTTCCTTACATTCGCTCATGCTCCCATGGGATACTTACAATACAATTCCATATGAAAGAAAAAGAAGGGGTCCCTTTAGAAAATATAACCAACACCTACTCTCTGATACATCCTTGTCTGATACTCTAACCTCTTAGGTATACCACCACTCATCTATCTGTAGTAGGGATTCCCTCCTTGCTGTTGGTCAGGTGCCAGGGCAAGGCATTGCCTGCACTTGTCGAGGCAATATGGGCCCAATCCCCTTACTTATTCCTGGCTATTAGCCTGCACAGAGGGGGTAACTCCCTCACCTAGATGCTACCAAGTGCAGCCAACTCTTTCCTCACTCAACCAACTCTGATACTTAACTATTGAACTAACTCCTATATTTAGTATCAATTATTTAGTATCAATTCAATCAAATAACACAAGTTAGCACCCTACCATTTGAAGATGTAGCAACAATACATGTAGAGAACATGTGCTATATCTTCGAGTACCTAGTCGAAACCCCTCGCCCATAATCGAAACCCTAATAAGCAAAAAAAATGCAAAAATCCAAAAATTAGGAGGAAAATGAGAGGGAAAGGAGGAAAAAAGAGTACCTGAAGGGGGGTCGCCGGAGGGCGGGTCGACGGAAGGGGGTCACCGGAGGGGGTCGACGGAGGGGGGGGTCGTCGGAGGGGGGGACGCCGGAGGGGGGGTCGACGGAAAACGAGTGAGGAGGAAAGAAGAGGGCCCTGAAGGGGGGGTCGCCGGAGGGGGGTCGACGGAGGGGGGGTCGCCGAAGGCGGGGGATGCCGAAGGGGTCGGGTGATCGGAGAAGAGAGGGGAGAAGAGAAGGGGGAAATTTTTCAGAATGAAAATAAAAACCCTCTTTTTTTTATTTTACTGAAACGTAGCGACGGATTCTGCTGTCGCTAGTCCGTCGTTAGAAAGTATCCGTCGCTACCATATCGCTAGTTAGTCGCTAACGTTATGATATATTTTAATAAACTACGCCGTCGCCTATCAGTCGCCTTTCAGTCGCTAATAGACGACTGAGTTGTCCGTCGCTAATAATTCAGTCGCTATTTGCCTGTATTTTGGTAGTAAAAGTAGGCACTTGCCTAGCCTCTTCCTGCATTCATTCTATACATGTCCTGGCTTCTTGCAGAAAGTACAACTGATGGTCTGCTGCTGTCTAGGTGCCTGCTGAAACTGCTTCTGCTGAAAAGGCTTCTGCTGATGCTGCTGCTGCTGATAATGGGGCCTCTTGGTCGGGCCCCAACTGCCACTGGCTCCATGTGAATCATGACCTCTTTTCGTCTTCAGTTCAAGGTCGTCCTTCGCTGCCATAGCTTCCATCAAAATCTCCTCAAAAGTAGCATTTATGTTGCTCTTGGTCAAGGACTTGACTTCCTTAACCAAGCCCTTCCTGAACCTCCTAGCTTTCGCTGTCTCGCTATGGCCCTCAACAAATATGCCCAGGCAGCAGAACTCTCCGACGTACTCTTCTACTATCTGGTTCCCATGAACCAGGTTCTCGAACCGCGTCTCCAAAGCGCCAAGTGCTGTGTCGGAAAAGAACTTCTCATTGAAAAGCTTCTTGAAAGCCTCCAAAATCTGCCCCTCTGTACCAACCCTGGGGTCTGTCTGGTACCAAGTACGGGTAAGGTCCTGTATCTGACTGCCCACTGCATCTACCTGGAGCCTAGCCGGTATCTCTGCGAGACGAAAGATCTCCTCTATATGCTCGATCCAGTCGTCGGCATATAGGATACCCTCGGTACCCTTGAAGTCTCGCGGTCGCATCTTCTGGAAATTCTAAATGCCTGGAGTCATCGGCTGGTACGGCTGTATATGCCCTTCATGTGGTTGGGCAGGCATCTTCTCTACAGCCACCATGGCTAGCTGATGGGCATTGTCAATGCCCTGCCTCATATCCTCCGCCTGGCGCCGCTGAGTCTCCATCATCTGCTGTATGAAGGCGAAGAACTGTGCCATATCAACTGTCCCCTAAGGCGGTGGTGGTAGCATCCCCTGAACTCCTGGGGTAATCCTCGAAACCGGTGGAGGAGCACCCCCAAAAGTTACAGATGGGCCCACCTGAGCTGGAACAAGAGGTATTGTGGTCCCAGGGTCCTGCTGAGTCGGGCGAGAAGTGGCCGACCTCTCAGCGGTATCCCTTAGGCCAGAGCGTTACGATCGTGTCTCCACCATCCCGAAGACAAATCAAACAAGGAATCAATTACTGAGAAAGAAGTGATATAATCAAAGGAGGACAGTTTGTTTTCAAAAGAAGACAATTAGCAGCAAGAATTAGATAAGAATTTTTCTAATATGATTGAGTACCTTAATTTATATCCTATATCCTATTGCAGGCTGTAGTGATACTTTATTTCAAGTACCACTAAGAAATCGTAATAGTTGCGACTGAGAGGACCTGCATGGGCTACCACTAAAAACGTGTCATGACCCACACTCGGTGTAAGGGCACAAGAAGTGGTTACGTCCAGCCTACGCCGCAGTATCGACGGTAGAACGTTGTCCTAAGTCACTATATTTATCACAATCTAGAATATCCTCCGAAAGGAGAACAATATAATAAGTAAACTCAATCACAACTAAGATAGAAAAGAAGATAAGATAATCTCAATAGAGAGAGTCACAAATACAATAAGTCTCGACGTGAACCACACCATAAATAATCTCAATACAATCACAATGTCTTATAACTAGGTAATGATATAAGTCCAATCTAAACTTATGGCAAGTCCTCAGCGACTACTGGATCCTGCTGAGGGTCCAGGTCACCTGTGTCAACTAGGCCTACTCCATAGTAAGTGTCGTAGCAATCATCATCATCTGTAATATTTTAACAGTTCCAGTCAGGACAGAAATGAATACATCTCTCTCACACAGATCATAACATGAAAGGAAATATGAAACAAGCTATAGAATAATATATAAGAACTGATGATAAAGAAATAAGACTGTAAAAGAGAACATGATATATGGAAATAGATATACATGATATAATAAGAGAACTGAACTAACTACGTGGTGTAGAGTACAATCTGGCTATATAAACTGGCTTAGATTATACATGACTTAAATCTAGTTTGGAGTTGCACATAAAAACGGTGTAGATCATATAACCAAATAAATACTCCCCCTGCCCCAATCAGTACACAAAGATCTGTCCAGGTTATGTTATTGCACATAAAAGTAGTGTGTCATATGGATAGCTAGTCCACATGAACACCGGGTTATACATGAAGGCTCACATGATCATCAGTGTATATGAATGTCACATGAGTATACAGGAATAAATATGAATATAATGAGTAGACGATGCACATGATAAAGTATATGAACAGAATATACCCGATGTATCCGAGGAGATAACATCGCATGGAGAGATCCATATAGTACTAATCCGTGATAATATCGTGATAGCAACAAGTAAACTAGTCTATAACAAGTAAATATGTCCAAGCAAGAATGAAACGGTCAGAGAATGAAACTCCTGCCTTGGTCGGAGTCGGGTCAGGGTCGCCGGGGCTGGAGCAGTGGCGAAGGGGACTGGTCAGGTCGGCATCGACGAGGGGAATCGACGATAGAGGAGTGGCGGAGGGACGGGGGTCGCCGGTGGAGGTGGGACGCCGGAGGAACGGGGGTCACCGCGGGGAAGGGGGTCGCCGCAGGGAGGGGGCGCCGGAGGGAAGGGGGATGCCGGAGGGACGAGAGGGGAAGGAAAATTTGGGGACGAGAGGGGAAGGAAAATTTGGGGACGAGAGAGCGAAAAGAATTTAGGATGAAAAAAATGAAAAGTCGATCGGCACTTGAACCCTATATAAAACTTTTTAGCGACGTCTAAAAAGGACGTCGCTATAAACTAAAGATACGGCAGCGTACAGAAGTATGAGTCAGAAAATGTCGCTAAATGAAACAAAACAACGACGTTTTGCGACGAGACCATGACATCTGCTTTCCAAACAATAATGCTTGTCGCTACTCATCGTTCTACGTCGCTAATAGTGACGTTCAACGACGTCTTTTATAGACGTCGCTAAATACACAAAAGTAGCGACGTTATTACCTCAGAGTCGCTAAATTAGTCGCCAATATGACTTATTTTAGTAGTGAATCCTTGGTGTATGGATGCGAAGCTGTTCTACCATTGCAAATTCAAATCCACTCCTTAAGGATTGTAATTGTCAATGAGCTTACAACAAAAAACAATGATCGTCATCGACTTCAGGAGCTTGAAGTGCTTGACGAAAAGCGGCTATTAGCTCAACAGCATATTCAGTTATATCAAGCCTGTATCTCAAATACTTTCAACCGTAAAGTCAAAGTACGAGCATTCCAAAAAGGCGAATTAGTTCTTACTGTCAGACGTCCTATGACTATGACACATATGAGCAAAGGCAAATTTGAAGCAAAATGGAAAGGTCCCTATATTGTAAGCAAGGTTTTCTCAAACGGAGCTTATCAATTGACTAGTATGGACAGCCGAGTTGCTATGATGCCCATCAATGGAAGATTCTTAAAAAATACTATGTTTGAAGAATGTACAAAATATCTTCTGAATATTGTACACTCTTCTGTAAATAAAACCTCAAATAATAAATCTTCAAAATCCCCAGTGGAGTATATCCAGATTGTGTCACCTTATCATAAACCTTATTTTTTAAAACCCAGCTGTTTTAAAAGATATCCTATCTTTGAGTTCCAGCTAACTTGAAGATAATCAATAGATACATGAATCCACGTCCACATTACCTCTGAATTCTATTATCTATATCAGCGACCTATTACGTCTACATTACCTCTGGTAAAGTCGTCTTTTGAAATGACAATATTCTGTTAATTATATTATGTCATGTCCACATTACCTTTGAACAGATATAATTAGTATTATTACTTTCTTTTAGAAGATGTCATGTCCAGTATCTCTGAACATATTTTCCTATTCTTATCTATTACTTATATCTACTATAGATATATAATAAGTAATGGAACTACAAAAAGAGCATTAATTTTTATTTCAATGATGTTCAAAATGTTAAAAGTACATCATGTGAAAGACAAAAAGACAAAAGCTTCTATAGATTGCTTTACTGGGGAGGCTGAGTACTGAGATCAACGATCAGTCTCTTTAAATTCTCAGCTCTCTCTACTCTGGTGTCGAGCACCCTCTGCCTAGAAAGAGCTCTTCCAGACTCTGGATCAAAAGTTTGTAGCGAATCAGCTCGACGTTCCAGTTCTGCACTGTCACCCCCAGTTTTCAAGAACAGGGGTATTTTGGTCATTTTTCATTTTAGAATATTTTTAGATTTATTTTATTATTTATTATATTTTTTTGGGGTTAATTGAGTCGGGTTTGAATTTTAACTCAATCCGACTTGTATCGGACACCCGGGGTAGCTTTGACTCTAGTGGGACCCATTCATTAGTTAGACATGGCCCATATGACAATATTTAAGTTAGTATAGTTAGACTAAATATTCAAGACTAGGTTGGGTTGATTAGAGACTCAAACTAGTCTATTTTAGCCCCAAACCAAAACCTAACTTAAGATGAACCTAATGAGACAAGAGGGGGGCATTTTGGACTTTGCCAAAATGCCATGACCAAGCCTTTGTGGCCGACCATAGAGAGAGGGGGATGAGTCATCTTCATTTCATTCTTGGCCACAAATTTCTCTCTTTAGTTCTTCCCCAAATTTGAGAAGAACCTCCATTGATTTTATTCCCAAATCAATCCATTCTTCCACCCAATCTTCTTTATTTCTTCTCTACTCAAGCAAGAGAGGGTGCTAACCAAGTTTGGGAGGAGTTTGCATTATTTCGTGTCCTTTTGGAGATTCCTTCGTGTCGGTGCCGTATCGGAAGGAGTTCCTTAAGATTTAGACTCCCGGAAGGTAAAATCTACCCTCTAAATCGAACTCTCATGCATTTAGGAATGTTTTGAACCCATAGGAATCACCCCCATGGTTGTGTCTCCATTTGTGTCCATTTTGTGTCCATTTGGAGATATTAGGAGTGTCCTTGATGTATAATTGTGTCCATGTGGGAAACCCCCAATATTGAGGACACTTGTGTTTGTCTTTATGTTTAAATGATTTAATACATATTTTAATCTCATATTTTTGATGTTATAAATGTTGTTCTGGAGTGTCCTTACATATTCATTCATGTATCTTAAATATATATATAAGTTGTGTGTGTGTGTCTTTATATTTGAGAATATATATATATATATATATATATATATATATATATATATATATATATATATATATATATATATATATATATATGTGTGTGTGTGTGTGTGTGTGTGTGTGTGTGTGTGTGTGGGGAGGGATGTGTATATATATTTATGTGTGTGTATGGATGGATGGATAGATGAGTTGAGAGTGAGAAAGTGAAGGGGAGAAGCAGCAGGAAAGGAGAAGCAGTAAGCAGTAAGAAGAAGCAGAAAGCAGCAGCAGGCAGCAGCAGCTGCAGTAGGCAGCAGCAGCAGCTGCAGTAAGCAGCAGCAGCAAGCAGCTGCAGTAAGTAGCAGCAGCAAGCAGTAGCGGCTTTCAGCAGCAGCTTATGGCAGCAGTGTGAGCCCATTTAGCCCCTTTTAGCCATTAGTTTTAACCCCACTTAGCCCCTTTTCCATTTAGCCCATTGCCTTTATTAGTTAGCCCTTGTTAGATAGGGTTTGCTAGCAAGTTGTTAGATATTTGTTAGTTAAAATATTAGTAGATGTTAGCTTATATGTTAGTGATTTGTTAGGATATGAGATGTTAGAATGTGAGAATTATTGGATATGTTAGTAGTGTGGGTTAGTGAGTGTATTAGATAAGTTAGTATCCTACCTAAGTGAGATGAGGGTTAGTATCCTAATAGAGCTAGTGAGTGTGATACTCTAAGGCACTAGGAGTGTGGAGGGTGAGCTAGTATGGTTGGATAGTGTTAGGAGGATGGTATCTCAAGATACCATAGGGTGTCTCATGATACCTTAAGGTATGTTGAGAATGACCAACATGGGGATAAGACGGACTGGATGGGCTAGATACCTAGATTTCTTGGTTGGTAATATCTAGATAGGTTAGTATCTAGCTACCCTAAGAAGCCTAGGTCAGTCTATCAAGGTTAGGAAGGGTTGCCTTTGTATCGGGGCAAGGTATTGGAAATACTTTGTGAAGGGTAATAGGTAAGGTTAAGGTAATTACCTAGAAGCTAAGGTATGAGTTTAAGGTGTTAAGATATTGTTAGAAATTGATTGTCTTGGTTGGTAATGGTTAGGATTAGTGCTCTTAGACTAGTTTTGACCTCGGTTAACCGTTTTGACCAAAAGTCAACTGAAAGTCAAACTTAGCCTAAAAGTGACTAGAACTTGACCGGACTCAACCAGAGTTGACCATTTAACTAAAAGTCAACTGTTAGTCAACATTTGACTAGTTTGACCTAGGGTTGACCTAGAGTTGACCAAAGTTGACCAGTTGACCAAAAGTCAACTGTAAGTCAACCTTTGACCCAGATTGACATAGTTTGACTTAGTTTGACTTCCTGTGACCTTGTTTGTTCTAGTTTGGCTCAGTATGACCTAGTATGACCTAGTTTAATCTAGTTTGGCCTAGTATGACCTAGTTTGGCCTAGTATGACCTAGTTTGACTTAGACTTGCATATCATGACTTGATTAGTTTTTCTTTCATTATTAAACCATGTTTTGACTTATGGTATCTCATCTTTAGGTCTGTGATTACTCTGAGCATCTGTTCACCTTATTCGCTCAAGACCACAGGAGAGTACATTTACTGATAGTTTTTATTGTCTTGATATCTGCTATATTCGATTCAGTTGTAGTATCTTACTTGATTCCTGACATGATGATTTCACGAACTAGTATACATCGGATCCTGTCATGAGATGTTGTTCCTGGATTACTTGGTATATTGGTACATTGCTCGACTTGTTACCTATACTTGTATAGACATTGACTTGGGAGTGGGCTGCCCCCCTGCTTTTGACTCTCGTTCATGACGTGTCATGTCTGGATCCATTATACTATTCGGGAATAGGGAGTTATTAGTGGTTGTGTGATCAAATCTCTACTTGTTCTTCACACTTATACCTGTTACTTGTTCATAGCTATACCATCGCCTCATGACGGGTAAAGCCTGACCCTACTTGTTCATAGCTTTCCATGGTGGCCGGCCTGATCTTGCTCTTTTGTACACCTATTCATAGCCGGTCAGATGGAACAGCCTGATCTGGACCTAAGCCGATCACATAGCGCATTAATAATTCATGGCACCTTTTATGTTTACTTTTATACATCATATATCCCTGTTCTATTCTACATTTCTGTATTATCACCATAACATGATATCCTGTTTCACATACCCAGTTATATTTCCTGCTTTGATATTTGTCGTGTATTTCATTATGATTGTCTCTTATAGAATTTGTCAATTCATATGGAACTGTTGTTAGTGTTTTATACTTGCTCATTTTTCTGACAGGATACCGTTGATATATGTCATGACCCGTACCCTAGAGTAAGGGCACGAGAAGTGGGTACGTTCAGCCTACGCCGCAGTGTCGACGGTAGAACGCTGTCCTAGGTCAATCATCTAACAATATAAAGGTACCTGTACAGTATATACTCTCCGAATGGAGGTGACATAACAGAATACAATCTCAATCACATCTAGGGTAAAAGAATGAAAGATAGATAGATAGACAGTAACTCAAAGAGAACAGTACAATCGATGAAATAGGTCTAAGTGTCTATGATAACATAACATCCAGAATGTCAACCCAATATACAAATAAGTCTAAGGGTCTATACATCTCAACATCTCAAAATACAACTCAGAATGTGAGACAAAATGATAATATGAAAAAGACTGACTAGCTAAACTAGCCTAGACTACTGGGGCAACATTCTCAGCTGCAGGTGGATCCTGCTGAGGGTCCACAATATAAGTGTCATCTAGTCCTGCTCCATAATAGGCAGACACCAGGGCCTCATCCTCATCCTCTGTAATATTTTCAACAGGTCCAGTCAGGACAGGAACGAGCACAATACATCTCACGCAGTTCATAGTATGATAGGAAATATAAAACATGCAATAGAGTAAAATACAGGAACTGCTGAAAGAAGATACATGTAGTAAAAGAGATAACTGTAATGAAATATCTACTATAATAGAGAACTAGCAGTGACTAGTGAGTCAGAGTAAAAATATAGACATGTGAATGGCATAGGAGATTCATGACTACAGCTAAGAGTGATTCATGACTACAGCTATTGGGGTAATATCCACATGACTATTTCTACTCCCCCATCTCCAATCAATAGACAAGGATCCGTTCAAGTTATGTTAAGATTCGTGATAAGCCCATAAATGGGTGATTCATGAGAGGCTCTGTGAATATGAGAGTACATGAGTCACAAGCGATTCGTGAATCTATGAAAGCATAGAGATACATGATGATTCGTGAAAAGCACAAACATGCTGTATCTGATGCTCCCGAGGGGGATAACATCTCATGAAAAGATCCATATAGTACCAATCCGTGATAACAATCGTGTCAGCATCAAGTAAAGTAATCTAGAGCAAGAATATAAATTCTGGCAAGTATGAAACGGTCAGAGAATGTACTCGCCTGATAACTGAATGTCTAAAGAGGATGTACTGCCTGAGGAGAGGTGTATGGCTCCTAATCAGAGCAATACAAGTCACAATGTATCCACAATGGTAAAAATAGAGTATACAATGCATACTACATGATTCTAGGTCAATCTGGTCAAAAGTCAACTCTTGGTCAACTCAACAGTCAAACTAGGTCACAGGAAGTCATACTAGGTCACAGGAAGTCATACTAAGTCAAATAAGGTCAAACAAGGTCAAACAAGTCTAATCTAGGTTAAAGTCAACCCTTGGTCAACATTCTAGCCAAACTAGTCAAATACTAGTCAACATGATCAATCTAGGTCAAGCCTAGGTCAAACTTAGACTAACTAAGGTTTTGGTCAAACAAGACTAGTCAACAAGGTAATTAGGTCAAACAAAGACTACTCAATAAGGTAATTAGGTCAGTGGTCAACTACCGAAGTCAATACTCCATAAGACTAACTCAAACCATGACACAACCTCTAAGTATACCACTTAACCCCATATATATCTTAAATTATATAGGACTATCCTCATAACCATATGGTCAAACATAAATCAATTAGTTAGGGTTTAGTCAAACTTTAGTCAACTAGTCCTTCTATGTTCATCCAAGCCATTTCTAGGTCTATTAGGTCATGGTCGATCAATAGTTGACTTTGGTCAACAATGGTCAATTATCTAGTCAAACTAGGTCTACTAGTCAAGTTAGGTCAACCAATGTCAAACTAGTCATTCTAGGTTAATTCAAGTTCAATCTAGGTCAACTAGGTCAAGTTGGACCTAAGGTTGACTTTGGTCAATTCTAGTCAAACAAGGGTCATTAGGGTACCTAGGTCAAGGGGTCACTTAGACAAATTAGGGTCAACCCCCAATTTGGCCATAGGCTAGTAATTAGGTTCCATGGGCTAATATCATATAGGTATCTATCTCTATACAATATATATATATACACATATATATAACATTAGATATATACATATACAAACATTCTACATAGGCCTATAGACTATGTATACTCATATGCCATATATAATATATATATATATATATATATATATATATATATATATATATATATATATATATATATATATATATATATATACAAAACTTTATATAATGCATATATAGAGAGAGAGAGAGAGGAAAATGAGAGAGTGAGTGAATTAGAAAGAGAATGAAATAGAGTGAGAGAGAGAACTGTTATGATACAAAAAGGGGGTGTTCTGTTCTCAGATTTCTGAGAACAGAAACCACACACACACAATACACATATATACACCTATGTATATACACACACATATCTACACAAATACCCATGTAAATACACCCAAATTCCCACCTACACACACATACATATATACATATATATACATATATATAAAGTATATACACACATAAATATACATATATATATACGTTAAAAATCAATTTGAATCTCAAAATAAATACTGAAATTTACCCAGGAAACACTGTTCATTACTGAATATTGGGATAAACCCAAAATCAACACAAAACCGTATTAAGACTCGAGTACAGTGGTTGGTAAACGTGCCCCTATGTGTACACGTGTCGTAGGTGTCCCTAGGAGTCCACCACGACACGACACAATGTGTCCATGCGTGTAAATACCAAATCGGGTAAACTGTGCTCTGTGTAGTATCGTGCAGAGGTGCACACGAGTGTAGGACACGACACAAGTGTCCATAGGTCTCGTGCACACGTGTGTAGGTTCGTCTAGGGTCAGGCTAGGTGTAGGGTAGCCTGCACGGTGTCCACGTGTCCTCATGCGTCGACACGAGACCCGTATCAGTCGAGAAAACTCGACTGATACACGCGGTTTAGCACCGCATCGTGCAGCGATGCACGTGTCTCGTGGACACGACACGAGCCACGTAGGGCCTCGTGGTCATGTCCACGTGTAGCCCACATGTTGGGCTACACACTCGTGTCACCACGATGTGTCCACGACTCGTGTCCGTGCGACACGAGTCGCGTGTCAGTGAAGAAAATGTGCGCGTGCAGTGCAGTGCGTGTCCCATACGAGTGAGATTTCTCACTCGACACGACACGACATGACACAAAACCTTGGGGGCATGTTCGCAGACATTGCCCCCGTGTCCATGTCAAATTTTACGTGTCCTAGTGCTCTGTACAGTGAGCACGAGCAGCGTGGTAGCAGGACACGCGCGCGTGGCCTCGTGCTGCGAGTTCGTATCCATTTTGGACACGAACACAGCACAGAAATGTGCTCAGTCATAGGGTTTCGTGATCAGCATGCCAAGGGCTACCCAAATGTGTAATTTGTTTTGGAAAACAACAACTTTTATTCCTAAGTGGCATTTCACCAAATACTGTAATTTAAGCACAGATACGTTTCCGATACGGACACCAAACCAAATCTATTTCCTACCAAACTTGACCTACAGTTAGGGTATACCTATATGCATGCATTTATGAAGAAAAATTACAATATTAATGGGTTTTAGGGTATGTTACCTATGAATGCAAAATCCTCAATAATAGGCCTATTTGAATGAAAACCCCCTTCAACTCCCAATGTCCAAAGCTCCACAAATCCTTTCTATCAAGCCATAACTGGTATCCTCTAGTGTAGGGGAGTCCAATGCAAGAAACTAGGCTCAACTTGGAGTCAAAATGATTAATTGGTGAGGGTGTGAAGGTAGAAGGAAAACTAGGTTTTTGTGTATGTAAAAATGGCATGAATGAAGGGGGGTGCATATATATTGTGGGGGGTAGGGTTGGCTGCCATGGGGGAGTGTAGGGGTAGGCTTTAGGTCCCTTCCACCTTGCTAACTTAGCCCCTAAGGCTTTGACTAGGTAGATAGATATTTAGGTCTCTAAAATATCTAAAAAGTAAGATATCTTGATATTTATCAAACCTAGATATTTCTAACATAAAGCTAACATCTAACATTAGTCTTCTAGGTTAGTGGCGAACCTCTGGATTAGTGCTAAACTAGGTTAGGAGCTAACATGACACTAATCAACTAATTAAATAATAATAAATCACATAAATCCAAATAATTCTAAATAAATCCTAGAAAATAACCAAAATACCCTTTAGGCTAAAAAAGTGCTAAAATGGTATCCTAATCACTTGGTTAGGCTTACATGGTCATGGTAGTCTCTAGGTTATGAAATCTCTAGGGTTTACACTAGGGTTATACTAGTAAAATCATAAAGTCATAAGTCATGACTTAAAAAATAGTTTTAAATAACTAAAAATCACCAAAAATCATATCATGACTAAAATACCATTAATAAATAATAAAATAATAAATTTTCAAAAATACCCCAATTTTAGAAAGCTGGGTGTTACAATATATTACAGATGATTCCGAGGTAGATTGCCCGACCTACTATGGGGTTGGGGCAGATGGAGACTTAGGCCAGGACTGTGACCTGGCAGTTGAGCCACTAGACTTTGCACACCTGGACTAGTATAGCTTAGTTAGGTTTGCCTGGACTGAGATCCAGCTAGTGTTTTCAGACTGTAGTTTTTATATTATATTTTGAGTTTCTGTGATGTGTTTATATATCTGAGGTTGTGTTGGATCTTGAACTCTTTTCCAGTTTTCCCTTCTATCATATTTCTATTCCGTGCTATCTATCCTAGTTTGTCTTGTGATTAAGTTATGCCATATTATACCTCCGTGCGAAGATGACAGGTACCCTTATATTTTGTCTAGTTGTAGCATTTATAGACGACCTATATAGCGTTCTATCGTCGATTTTGCGACGTAGGCTAGACGTACCCGCGTTCTCGTGCCCTTCTTCAGGGTGCGGGTCGTGACATGCACCTTTGATTTAGATAAGTACATCATGTTGCCTCATTAGGTCATCTAATTGGCTCCTAGCAATTTAATGCATTTCTAATACCTCTTCTTTACGTCATTGAGCCGCTTTGAGTTCTTCTTGGAGCCGAGCCATTTCCATTTCTAAATCCCGGAGGCGAGTTTAACATTTAGTAGCTTCTTTCTCTTTCTTTGCAGCTTCAGTCTTATAGTTTCACGACCCTCACCCGAAGTAAGGGCACGATTGCTAGACAACGTCCCAGCCTATGCAGCAGAAACGGCATAGAACGTTGTCTAGGTCTATTACCTAACAACAGTTATAATATCAAAACCTGTCGAGAATGGTCAACTCCGAATGGAGGATAAGCAATGACAATATAATATACTCAATCACAAACTCTAAGAAAGATAGATGATACTAAAAGATAAAGACAACAAGATGTGAAAAATATCATCCAGAGGACGATAGTAGGAATGACACTCGTCCTTGCCATCATCTGTAAAATTTTGTCAACATATCCAGTCAGGATGGAACGAGAACAAATCTCTAATAACAGTTCTAGTTAGACAGTAAAGAATATATAGCAGTAAATAGAGAGAATATACAAGGTAAGTGGTACGTACATGAATCATATTAAGGCATATCAAGACTGTAAGAGCAAGAGAACAGTGTATATCATGTACAAGAATCAGGAAAACTACTATCTATGTGAGTTTAGCACTAGTTTCAATATGTGATCATCTTAGAAAATTGTACGGGAATAATGGCCCAGCTAATCATACGTACGGTATATGATTAACACTCACGGGAAAAAACAATATGGGAGTGATTTGATCACATATCTTCGCTAGTACCCCCATCCCTCACTAGTATAGTGGATCCAACCATGACACGTCATGACACGTATTCTCTGAGAAGGTCGCGAGCCCCTCACAGGAATCGTGTCTATATAATGCACAAGGAACAAGAAGGCTTGCACAGGATATACTAAGTAAAGGAATAACATCTCATGACGGGATCCAGACAAATACCAATCTGTGTGTACAATATGTCAAGAGAACAAAAATATCTACACTAAGTACAAGAAACATAGACGATATCATAAAACAGAAATACTATCAGAGAATGTACTCACTTGAGATCTGGTAGAAAATGTCAACAGTGTATCGAGGCTCAGAGTGAAGTCACAGACCTAAACATGAGATATGCATGAGTTAAATAGGTTTTAACAGCGTATGGCATGATTTCTAGTATATGCTATACAATCTAGGTCATACTAAGTCAAACCAAGTCAATCTAAGTCAAACAAGGTCAACTAAGTAACACTAGGTCATAAAAAGTCAACTAGATCAAACTAGGTCATGCTAAGTCATACTAAGTCAAACTAGGTCAAGGTAAGTCAAAACAAAGTCAAACTAGATCAGGACAAGTCAAACAAGGTCAAACTAGGTCAAAGGTTGACTTATAGTTGACTTTTGGTCAACTGGTCAACTCTGGTCAACTCCTAGTCCAATCTAGGTCCAACTGGGTCAATGGTTGACCTACAGTTGACTTTTGGTCAACTGGTTAACTCTGGTCAACTCCTAGTCCAATCTAGGTCCAACTGGGTCAATGGTTTATCTACAGTTGACTTTTGGTCAACTGGTCAACTCTGGTCAACCCTAGTCCATTCTAGCCAATTGTTGACTCATAGTTGACTTTTGGTTAAAAAGTCAACCTACCAAGATAACCTACTTCTAACCATTACCTACCAAGATAAGCCACTTCTAACAATTACCTACCAAGATAACCTACTTCTAACCATTACCTACCAAGGTAACTCACTTCTAACCATTACCTACCAAGATAACACACTTCTAACCATTACCTACCAAGATAACCTAATACCCTATCTATATTGGTATCCCAATACCAAAACCTTGGGTGGAAGTCTAATACCTTAGTCTAGGTAAGCATATACCTTAGTCTCCCAAAACCACCCATCCTAGATATCTAGTATCCATCTACATACCTCCAAGCCACTAGCTAACCAATAACTTAGATATTTAACCTTGGTATCCTAGGCAAACCCAAAACCTTACCCTATTAAGGTAAACCCAATACCTTACCCTATTAAGGTAAACCCAATACTTTACCCTAATACCCATTTCTAGTATACCCTAATACCCATTTCTAGTATCTATATTAGTCTCTAGGTAACTCTTACCTTACCATGGTATCCCATACCTTGAAGGTATCCCAAAACCTATACCTTAACTAAGGTAAACCCATTTACCTTACCTTAGGACAAGGTAAACTCATTTACCTTGTAAAGGTAAACCAAAACCTAAGGTACCATATACCTTAGTATCCTAAGATACACTATGGTATTTCAAGATACCAAGATACCTATTCAATATCTAATTTCTAACATCTAAAACCCACTATCCACCAATATCTAACATATCAACTAGTTCTAACATATCCACACCCTAAATTCTAACATAACCTTCTAACATCTATACTCTAACTAATACTAATAATAGACTATCTACCAACTAACATATCTAATATAACTAGCTATCATCTAACATATACTCTAACATAGGCTAACTACCATCTAACCTAACAAATCCTAAGATACTATACCAAGATACTAACATATATATTACCTAATATCATATTATCCAACTATATATCTAACATATATACCTATATGTATACCACCAATCTAACTTTCTAATATACAACAAGACACACACACACACACACACACATCATACAAGTGCACACAAAGGCACACAAGGGGGGAATAGAGGGCTGCCTAGTGCAGCCCTCAAGCTGCTGCTGCTCCTAATGTTGCTGCTGTTGTAGCTGCTACCTACTGCAGCTGCTATCTGCTGCTATTGGGGGGAATGGCAGCTCCTTGTTGCTGCTGCTGTGCTGAAATTGGGGGGGCAGCTCCCCCTCCTTTCACTCATTTATTTCCCCCTCTCTAAAACCCCTCCACTCTCATTCATACCCTCAACAAAACACACATACTCACATCTAATCCAAGCTACAAACTCACTATCACTTATCCTCTTCTCACTTCTACTAGACACACTCACATATGAGACACTATACACATAAAAATCCTCTCTCTCTAACACAAGCACACACACACACCCCACAACCTCATATCCCTCTACACAACACTCACACACACTACACTCACCCTCATTCTCACATCCCCTCTAAACACAAACACATAAACACATATATAACTCAACCCCATCTTCTTACATCATCATCTAACACACCAACATACACAAAATCTACCCCTCTCTAAACCAACACAATATATATAACCAACAATACAAAATCAGTCCAACATATAATAATATACATAAAAATGACATGTAGAGGCTTAAACTTGACATGTAGGCTAAACCACTTAGATCCAACCATAGGTACCCAAATGAAAACAAGTCTAACCATCCTAACCATTTAATCTACCCTCTAACAATGCCAAAACTGAAATTAAAAGCCAAAATAGCCTATTGGGCATAAAACCAAACACATGGTGTGCCTCTAATGGAAATCTTTCCATGGGGACACCAAAACCACTCCAACTTCCTAGAGAGGACTCAAATGAGCCTTTAATTGGTTCCTAATGGTGATACATGCATGGGGGTGGTCCTAATGAATGCAAATCTAACTAAAATGTAAGAGAAAGTGAAATAGAGATATGGTTATACCTATTGGAAGTTGGATCCCAATGATACACTCAAATGGACACGGTTCTGACACAAAAAATCCTCCAAATTGGACACCCTTTCTTACTCCTTGCTCCTTGCTAGCACCTCCTCCTTGATGGATTCGGAAGAATGGAAGAAGAATGGGTTGATTTGAGATATCAAAACCTAGAGGGAAGCTCTCAAGTTTTGGGGGAGAACAAAATAGAATAAAAAGAGGCAAGTGGTTGAAATGAAATGAGGAGAAACCCCCCTCCATGGTGTGGCCGGCCAAGTATAGCCCTAATGGGCCTATTTGAAATGTCTACAATGCCCCCAACTAGTCTCATATGGTTCAAATTAAGTCATGTCAAGGTGTGGGGTCAAATGGGTCAAGTTCTAATCTCTAAATGAACCAACCTAGTCATGTGGGATTAGCCTAATTACACTAGACTAATTAGTAGGATTTGTGGGTCATGTCTAACTAATCTTTGGATCCCGACTAGTGTCTAAGCTACCCGGATCACTAACACAAGTCGAAACTAGACGAAAATTAAACCCGACTAAACTAAACCCCAAAATACAATAATAATAAATAAAAATCACCAAAAATATTTAAAAATGACAAAATTACCCTCATTTTTGAAAACAGGCAGTTACATATAGCGCTCAACAGAAGAAGTTGTCTCGACAATGCGAGATTCCAACTCTGCATAATGCTGTGAGAAAGCTACCACAGAAGCTTCGAAATTTGTTTTTCGACTTGCAGCCTCGTGAGCCATCACCTCGCATTCAGCATCTATAAGTTTCTGGATGTTTCCTCTTGTTAGATCCTTATAAGACTTGATGGATTCTTCAAGCTCATTCAAAATATGAACAAAATAGTTAACTCTATCCAGATCACCCATCTTGCAGATGGCTCCAATGATGAAGGAGGAAGGGCCCCTTACTGGCTCATAAGGTCGGTCCTTTTCTATGACCATTTGAATTAGAGGCTTCAGAGAAGTGAAGAAAGCATTAGTATAAGCTTCGACGATAGCTCTATTCATCGCTGAGATATCCGGAGTAGCCACTTTTGTTTGAATTCTTATTTCTACAGTAGTTGGAGGAATTACAGATTGTACACAAGCAGACCCGAGTACTGGCATCATAGAAGAACTTTCCTCTCTAGTTTGGATCCCCATATCCAGGAGAGCCATAGTCGAACTAAAACTGAATGTGGTCGACGCAGCTGTTGGAAGCGTCCCCACAGGACCCACTATAATCAAGATACATAGTCAATACACATCATTACAGGAATTAGGGTAAATAAAAGTCAAAAATTTACCTGATCCTGGCAATACATATGGGGTCTCACGGGTGTCACGCCCCGATCCCGCTAGGGTCGTCCGTCTTGCCTGGATCCCTGTGGGATCGATCGTCCTCGCTAAGGCATGATGTCGTGCAAGCCTAAGTTGCGCTTGCACAAGGCTATGTACCTGCATAAAACAACTAGTCAAGCAAAAATACACGCACGCACCCATTCATTACAGAAAACCAAATATTAGACACAGAGATTTGAAATAGAAAATACTTCTTTTATTGATAACTTGATAGGAATACAAGTACAAAGCTTTGCAACTCAGATTTGCCTTATATTGGCTACATGATTCTCTTTAAAACTCTCTTTTGAAAATAGCCACAATGCCCATACATGATATCCCTTTATTAAAGCTGGAATTGAAAAGACACCTTCAAAAAAAAAAAGCTTAAAACTTGACTGGAATGAAAATGAAGCTTCGAGACAGTCCGCAGCTCTATTGGACTAGACGAGCTTTAGTGCCTCACTTGAAATCCTCATGTCTCCTTTTGCTTTCTGAAAAGGATGCCCACAACATGGGTCAGCACACATCATGTACTGGCGAGCGGCTTTTGGCCGAACTCGCAAATCTCTGCACTAAATCAACATGTAAAGCTAACATTTACTAGTGATATTTCTACTTGTCTAGGTTCTTTTTAACAATTCATAAGAACATGATAGTAGAAATATATCATAAGCAAATTACCAACGCTAGCAGTCATCCCTGCACAAAAACATGTTAGCACAATTTGTATAACGAGTAATTCATGTTCATTCTTGCAAATATTGAAGTTGTAATTCGGGTCATGCAGGTGGACTAATCTACATGTTGGTCCATGGGTTATTCCCATGATTAGCCGCCGTGACTCTTTGGTTCAGCTCGTCGCTAAGGACTCAAATGTCGGCTACCCTTTTAACATGGGTTTTTTTTACCCAGGGTGCTCATAATCTCTCCTAGGCCGAACGGTTCCAGGTGCCCCCAGATACCACCCGAGAGACAAATATTGCCTTGTATACAAGTTTTTCGAGACCAAATGCATGCTCTAGTCGTTCTATCAGATGAGACACACTTGGACTTATGCATATATATGACACGTTAATTTCGTACCTTCAAGCTTATCTCAACACGTACAAGTTCGTCTGTACATGTCTACATTTTCAAGCATACTAACCGAACAGATGATCATTCTTATCGAGCAGATAGAGTAGCAATACATATTCTTGTATTTGATTCAATTCAATTATCTTCTTTTATCTTTTGTTGATGTGGTATCAGAGATCATCGGGATAAGGCAACAGAGTGGACTAAATATCATTTTTCTTAGGCGTACAGATCAATGTTTGTTCGGTTGAAGCAACTCACTAAAATGAATCTTATTTGAGAGAAGGAGGGACTTTATGCACCGTTCATGAACAATTCACGCGTCCTACATTGGCACCAACAGTTGATTAGCATACTTCGTCTCTTTCTCTCAGGATTCGGAATGAATGCGAAATGCGATGAAAGCGAACAATGAAAACCAATCATCGAAAACCAACACGAAAATGCATTCATCAAAACCAAGCAGCGAGGGAAAACATTCAGCAAAACACTTGGATTCATTTTAATAGAAGCCAATCCATCAATTGGAAAGGTTCATTGCATTTCATCCGTGATCAATCGATACCGGCAAGGATTTCACCAAATACTCGGTTCATAACTGAGTCAACAAGCCGTAGGTATTACATAGTGGACCGCGAGGAGCGGGGCACTACATAATAACCCACTGAGAAAAAGTTTTGTCCTCAAAACTTAAGATACAAACTCACCTCCACTTTCTGGATCAAGTAAGGTAGAGACATTATAGACGCGCGCTGTCGCGGTGTTGGCATTCCGCAATTGCTGTTTGTGCGGATTATCTCGGAGCGACGGTGGGCCTGGCAGCTGCCCACGCTCTTCATTATCATCTCTATTTTGATTTTTCTTTGGGCAATTTCTAATGGCGTGACCCTGCTGGCAACAACTAAAACAAGCGTGATTTGCGACACGACAAACTTTCTTGGTGTGTCCATGCTTCCCACAGTGACTGCATACCAAACCTTTTGTATAGCGACAGTCTTCATTCGCATGTCCTTGTCGACCGCAGTGGGTACAGATTATTTTATTCCATGGTTCCCCATCGGCCTTTTTCTTTTCGTCATGATATCTCTTGGCGGACTGATTCTGACCGTACTGCACCTTAGTTGATACTTTCTTCGGGCAAAACTGTTCCACCTGTAGCGCCGCCTCAAAGGCCTGAGAATACGACCCACATTCTCGATTCAGCACACTTAACTGGATGTCGTCATTCAGACCTCCAACGAATTGATTTATACGAGTCTGCTCGGTGGGTAGCATCACAGCAGCAAAATTTGTTAGCACATTCAGACTCATAGTCCTCCACGGATATATCTTTCTATTTCAGTGTGATAAAGTCATCCTCCATCTTCTTGCTCATGGCTGGAGGTAGATATTGATCCAGAAATGCCTTCTTGAACAATGCCCATGAAATCTTTCTATTCCTAGCCGTTGCGAGCAGTGTCGGCTTCTTCGCCTTCCACCAATCCTTTGCCCGTAGCCGTAGAAGCAGAACGACACAAACTACCTTCTTGCTACTCGGAACTCCTACGAACGCGAACAGACTCTCTATTTTATCAATCCAGTCCATCACCTTATCGGGTAATGTCCTGCCTTCAAATTTTGGAGGTTTCGCGTCTAAGAAGTCCTTTGGCCTAAAGAAAGTGTGCCTTTGCGCCGGCTGGGGTTCGTCGCCATCCACGGGCTCGATCTCAGGTTTTTCCGTTGGTTTAGTCGCTGCGGTGGTATTTCGATTTGCCGCTAGCGCCGTTACAAGTTGGGTCAAAGATTCCAACTGTTTCTGTTGTGCCTCAATTTGGGCCTATTGCATTTGACCACATTCCTCATTGTCTTGCCTTTGTAGTTCCAACAATGTCATGATCCATTCCATCGGATCGATCGAGGCAGATGGGCGAGGAGGGGCCATTTCTCTACAAAAGAGTATAACTTCTGTCAGTCTCATAAAATATTATGGACTTATTGTATGGGGCATTGGTTTTCATAACTCAAAATCGGTACTCTTTTGAAATCCATCAAAGTACTTTATATACTTTTTCGAAAATGATATTTGCAAGAGGCCAAGGATGTAAAATCGTGCTCTGATACCACTTTGTCACGCCCCGATCCCGCTAGGGTCGTCCGTCTTGCCTGGATCCCTGCGGGATCGATCGTCCTTGCTAAGGCGTGATGCCGTACAAGCCTAAGTTACGCTTGCACAAGGCCATGTACATGCACAAAACAACTAGTCAAGCAAAAACACACGCACGCACCCATTCATTGCTGAAAACCAAATATTGGACACAGAGATTTGAAATAGAAAATATTTTTTTTATTGATAACTTGATAGGAATACAAGTACAAAGCTTTGCAACTCAGATTTGTCTTATATTGGCTACATGATTCTCTTTGAATCTCTCTTTTGAAAATAGCCATAATGCCCATACATGATATCCCATTATTACAAGCTGGAATTGAAAAGACACCTTCAAAGGAAAAGAAAGCTTGAAACTTAACTGGAATAAAAATGAAGCTTCGAGGCAGTCCGCAGCTCTACTGGGCTAGACGAGCTTTAGTGCCTCACTTGAAATCCTCCTATCTCCTTTTGCTTGTGAAAAAGATGCCCACAACGTGGGTCAGCACACATCATGTACTGGCGAACGGCTTTTGGCCGAACTCGCAAATCTCTGCACTAAATCAATATGTGAAGCTAACATTTACTAGTGATCTTTCTACTTGTCTAGGTTCTTTTTAACAATTCATAAGAACATGATAGTAAAAATATATCATAAGCAACTTACCAATGCCGGCAGTCATCCCTGCACGAAAATATGTTAGCACAATTTGCATAACGTGTAATTCATGTTCATTCTTGCAAATATTGAAGTTGTAATTCGGGTCATGCAGGTGGACTAATCTACTTTGGTTCAGCTCGTCGCTAAGGACTCAGATGTTGGCTACCCTTTTAACATGGGTTTCTTTTACCGGGGTGCTCATAATCTCTCCTAGGCCGAGCGGTTCCAGGTGCCCCCAGATACCACCCGAGAGACAAATATTGCCTTGTATACAAGTTGTCCGAGACCAAATACATGCTCCAGCCGTTCTATCAGATGAGACACACTTGGACTTACGCACAGATATATGACACGTTAATTTCGTGCCTTCAAGCTTATCTCAACACGTACAAGTTTGTCCGTACATGTCTACATTTTCAAGCATACTTGGTAACCGAACAGATGATCATTCTTATCGAGCAGATAGAGTAGCAATACATATTCTTGTATTTGATTCAATCCAATTATCGTCTCTTATCTTTTGTTGATGTGGTATCAGAGATCATCGAGACAAGGCAATAGAGTGGACTAGAGATCATTTTTCTTAGGCGTACAGATCAATGTTTGTTCGGTTGAAGAAACTCACCAAGATGAATCTTAGTTGAGAGAATGAGGGACTTCACGCGCCGTTCACGAACAATTCATGCGTCCTACATTGGCACCAACAGTTGATTAGCATACTTCGTCTCTTTCTCTCAGGATTCAGAATGAATACGAAATACGATAAAAGCGAACAATGAAAACCAATCATCGAAAACCAACACAAAAATGTATTCATCAAAACCAAGCAGCGAGAGAAAACATTCAGCAAAACTCTTGGATTCATTTCAATAGAAGCCAATCCATCAATTGGAAAGGTTCATTGCATTTCATCCGTGATCAATCGATACCGACAAGGATTTCACCAAATACTCAGTTCATGACTGAGTCAACAAGCCGTAGGTATTACATAGTGGACCGCGAGGAGCGGGGGTACTACAAAGGGGCAAGTCCAAATCGGAGCGGAGCCTGGCTATGGTAGTTTCAGACATGATTGCCTGACTACTTTCAGCTTCAGAGCCGTCTGATAGGAAACGGTTGCTTCCGACCCCTGATTCTGCTTGTTCAGTTGGGACCATCACTTCTGCATCCTTAACCTCAAAAGCTTGGTTGGTAGGGGTTTCTCTGCAGTATCTGTGTTAGGATTTTTATTGATCCCAACATCTTTAGGAGCCATGGTCTGATTTTCATGATCATAAGAATTGTCGTTGTTTTTAGGCTCATCAGTTCTTGGACTTGAAAGCCTTTTTTCAACAACAGGGTGCTCCTCACCCTCAGAATTAGTATAGCCTTCTTTGATTGGTAATTCTTGATTTAACGGGACTTCCACTGAAGCTTGGTCTCCTTCAATGGCACTTGTAGAATCATCTTCAAATGCATCGCCGTAGTCACAGCCTTCGAGAGCTGCTATCATTTCTCGATCCTCTTGAGAGAGTAGGAGTTTGGGCTACGGAAGGAACAATGACATCAGGATTACGTTATGTAAAAGGCAACTCCTTCTTAGGAAGTGTAGTCTTTAGGACTCCTGGAGTTGGAGATGACATCATAATTTCTGCGGCAGCTAGCACAGTCACGGAAATAGTCATTTTTGTGATTATGGGCCTCGAAATCCCTTATGTAATGATTGGAGCCGGAACGCTAACCTCTGTAGATGAAAAAGAATAATGTCAATATGTTACTCAATCAAGATCACATTAAAAGAGTATTAAAATTTACCTTGTGGAGGTGGCACATCCTGTGAAGGCAACGTTTCTTGCCGGTCTTCTGAAGTTACAATTAATCTTCTTTTGGCCTTTCGCATAAGAGGTGTCTCAGGTTCTTCTTTAACCTCATCGAGGTCACCTTGCACATTGGGTCTCTAGTATCCTCTTCTTGGGCAACTCGGCTGCTTCTTGGAACTGAAGAAGGAGTTGCCTCTCCTTCTCCATGGGATGCTCCAGTCTGCATCTGCTTTGTCTGGGACTGTGTGCTCCCGGTGGTGGGCTGCTCAGTAATTAATGACCAATGTGGTCTTTTTTATTCCATGCAGCCTTAGAAGAAGAAGGGAGATCACCAGGGTGTGATGGAGCAGATGACTCTCCAGTTTTTCTTTTCCTCCCAAGTCCCTTTGCAGGGGACTTCTCCTTCCGTATCTTCAGTGACACATCTAGTGGATCATTGACTTCGTCAAAGAAGCCTACGAGAGAGGCTTCTAGAGGTTTGTCAGCGGGTTCCTGATTCTCTTCATCTCTGAAGGATTGTACAGTGCGAACTCCAGCTCTTGAACATCTATTACTGGCAAAATTGTCAGCCAGGTGGAAGCTTTCGGTAAAGATGTTAGCCGAAGTATAAAAATTTGCATATGTATACAACATACACGGGCCTATCTGGGAGACATGGGGCATCGAAAATATGGCCCTAGTGCCTCTTGCATTGTAATATCTCCAAACCCTGGCACCATCTATTAGGTAACCCTTAGCCTGTAAACATGTGGTGGCATTACCCACATGTAGTTGATCATAGACGAACTGTTGAGCAAATCGGCTTAGTAAGTATGGTTCCAGAAAGCACTCGCCCTCAAACTGGTACACTAGATGTGATGGCCAGATTATCTTCAACCATGTGAACTCAGCCGAAGATAGGCGAATAGATGCTGCTTCTAGATCCATGAGTTGTAGAGGGAGATTCTCATATCTTGGAGGAGGAGAAACACATTGAAATCTCCATCCAGACCCTCGGTTCAAAGCTCTTTGGCATTCTGACAGTGCATTTACATTCCATCGAGTATTGGAATAAGGCCTGATAAAATCGCCTCTGACTTCACCCATATCTGGGTCCATCAAGTCAGGGTAGTGCAACAACAACCACCCAAATAGATATGTGTACAGCATTTTGGTACGAGGGAAGTCGTCCCGAGAATTCTTATCGTACACCATGGTGTTAATGAAAGAACACAAGCATGCGTTCAAGCGGCAGGTCATCGCTGAGAGAAGATCCATCTTGTAGCCGAACACTAGACGCACTGCAGCGAATAACACACCTCGATGGAATCGGTCGACGGCACTGGCTCCGGGTACCACAAACCGTCGTAGTCATAAAGAGAGAAAACCCGCCAGCTAGGCTTCTCGAGACATTGGTCTGTAACCCTGTCTAAGATAAATTTTGATTGGGGCACCAGTAGTGAATGGGTACTAATCTACATCCAGAATGTTATCGTAATGCTTAGTTTTTTCTATCAATTTTTCTATATTGCTGCGGCTGAGTGGTTTGAAGAAACAATGATCGCAAGCTTGACTCTCGACGATCTTCTCTTCATGAGCATGCCATAGAAATAAGTATGACAGCCATTTGGTGGTGTAGTAAGTCCCTTTGGAAGCACTCTTGTAGAAAAGGGAACAGATCATATAGTGGCATAACAACTCTTCAAACACAGCCACCATCTGAGGGTTCTCTGTTAATAGAGCATCCAGTTCCTCATTTGTCGGTACATATTCTTCATATAGGTTTTCATCCATTAGCAAATGTGAAAGATACTTTATTTCATGAAGTGCGAAGCCGATTTCTCTGTGAGGCGTCATGAAGGTATCGGTCCTATCATTGTATCTTTCAACTAAAGCTAAAAATATGTAAGCATTTGTACGAAAGCCGTGAGCGGTGGTCCAGATCGGATCATAGAGCTCTAATTCGAGGAGTTTATCCTTAAAATGATCTAAAACCCAAACCACTATACTGTTCCAGCGATTCACGTCAGGGTTCACTAAGCCTGTTAAGCGTATGGTTTGGTCTGGGTATCTCCCCTCAGCCTTCGTAAACATGTTTACGAAAATAGGTACTCTGATAGGAAGCAGCATTGATGAATCTTCAGGAGGTATACAACTTGGTCTAAAACCTTTCAGATAGGAACTGTATCTCTCCGAAGTGTTGTAGAAAAAATCCTTGTTCTACGGACCCAATCTGTAGCATATTTTCCTAACTCTGGCCTATTGAATCGGGGTCATATCCCACGCCATACGGCGAGGATAACTGGAAAATGTATATCGAGACAGAGACAAGTGTCTTGACATTTCTGTGAGGTACATGATTATGTTCCCACATTGATAAAAAAATTCTTCTCTCTTCGCTTTGGACTGAGATTTCTTCTTGATCGCCTCTCCAAAGAAGAAAGCTGGCTTCTTACGAATGACATTGTCCAGACTTTGCAAAGGTTCACCGTTTATCAAGCATAACAAGGTGGGGTTCCCTTGAGCTGCGAGCATAGCCCTTCGTGACTCAGGAAGATCATATTGAGGATAATGTACGTGGGATAAGTCTTCTCGATATTCTGACACGTTGAAAGCCAAAGCATATCTTTCAGCATCAAGGTCTTCTCTAAGATCAACTGCAAAAAGAAGAGAGTAAAAGATCAATTATAAAGTCTATACAACAGTATCTAAATTTAAAGCAGGGTGTGCGAAGTCACAGGTTGTGCAAGCATCTAAAAAAATATATATATAATCTAAGTTGCGCATGATTATATGTTGCGCAAGCCTACAGAGTGCGCCTAGTGTCAGCTCAAGAATAATATGAACTCAAGTTCTATACTGTGCAAGTTATCAAGTTGCGCCTAGTGTAAACTCGAAATGCGCTTGTTTGAAGGGTGCATTCGCGCAAGTTCAGAAGGAATAAATACGAAACTTGCGCAACACAGTTCGTAAAAATAAATAGTATATTTTTGACACAGCCAACACTCTAGAAAGAAGAGGCATGAGTAATAGAGTGCGTTCCTATACTCTAAAAAGAGGAGGCGCACGTTACAGAGTGCGCAAATCAATCAGAACTCTAAAAAGAGATGATCGATTCTGGCATATAGATTTTTTGTTCACTAGCGCCTAAGTGATGGTCGATTTGTTCTATGAAGATCACCTTCGAGAGGTGGGTTGGCTTGTTCTGCTCTCGATGATGGAGGCGCATAGCGAGGCGCCCTCGGCGGTAATATATACGATGAAGGCCCAGCAATGGCCTTTCCCTTGTTGGCAGTGGACTTCCTTGGTGCCATTGACAATCGTCGAGGAGCTTCAGAAGTTAGAAGGAAGAAGATGAAGGGTTTGAGGAAAATAACTTCTAGTAAAAAGTGAAAATTCCTCTTTGAACGTCTATTTATAGCCTAAAGAGTATTTCAAAACTATTGCGCAACTTGCGCCCAAAAAGCGAAGTTGGTTAAACATTGACTGGCGCAACTCGTGTAAAAAATTTCTAATTTAAAGTATTTCAAAATTTGAAAACTTTCAAACTTTGAAAACTTTAGAAGGGGTCTTTTAGGAGCCTAAAAATTAATGGGCGCCCCTCTCAACAAAGTGCCAGCATCAAGTGGCGCCAGATCACTAGGTTGCGTCAGTCTCAGGTTGTGCCTAAGCCAGGGTGCACGAGCTCCACGTGGAAAGCATCGTCGAGAAGCTGTAACGGCTGACATCATTATTGATAGCTCTGACAGCTCAGTCGAAGAAAATTCATTCGAATCCCACGCAACACGGCGCTCGAGGAGATTTTGTCAGCATACAATTAATGCTGACAGCTAGCTTGTGCAAGTTATCAAGAAGCGCGAGACTCAATCATCATAACATAGAAGACCCAATCAAAGGTGCCAAACGTCAAGTTGCGTGCTCGTGCCACCTAGAGTGTTGGCGCCACCCGATCAACTTTTGTTCAGAAACAGGATGATGTGGTGCACATGCCACTAATCTCGAAGAACGTATCAACTACACTGCCCACGATGTAATGCCCCAGTCCCATAATACATAGGACCAGGTATACGAATACATGCCAGTAGCACTTTACCAATGGGCCAAGCTACACAACATGCCCATTAGCGAAATACTTAAGCTGTAAATCATGATAACACCAAGAAATACACATAGTCTACAGGTATATACATCTAATCACATCCACAGAGTCCACAAAGAGATCAAGAATAAATAAGAAAATGTCTCAAATATCCATAAATAAAAGTAATAAAGCCTGTGCGAGTAAAACATCCCGAAACCATAGAAATATAAATAAAGTACAAATTAACTACAAGTCTGATGAAAAGAAAAGGAAATAATATAGCAAAACTAAATATAAAGACAACATGATTACGAAAAATCCTCTGGCAATATCACGTCCTCTTGTGCCGATACGCCTCCGATCTCAGCTCCCGAACTATAAACCTCCAGGTAGTCTTCAGCTTCGTCTAAGCCTGAAAAATAGCCAGATCCTCAGAGGACTAGCAAGGTGCATAATATACATGCCAAGGTACAAAAATAAAAATATAAACTAAGGCAATCTACTGTATCTGTCTATGTGCTATGCAAGTGAGATACTTTTCTATAATACCAGACCCCTTCCACTAAGGCTTACTAGCACCTCAGCAGGATATTGTCTCCAGTACCTATGTCGTGGCACCAAGGATAATTAATTCTTGATAGTAATAATCCTTTACTCTGCTACAGAGATAAAGGTCACTAAACAACGGGCCACACAACAATAGGTCTGATATTGTAGTCAAGTTCTCCCCAATTTCCCATGTCTAGAATCTAGCAATGTCAAGTCTATACAGTCATATCGAAAGTAAAAGCAATACTGATAAAGAAATCTAGAATTCTAATACGAGGTCAATACCACAAATAGTCATGTGAACCTCGCATCATGAATGTGTCGGTGTCTTGTGGTCAATTATGTCAATGCACACATCAGTATGTACGTAATGCCTAATGTCAATACTCGATGTCACTATCATGACATCGACATCCGTTTATAAACAGACACTAAGTATCAACATCCTACGTCATGCAATGCTAATAAAAAAGAATAATAAAACAGAAAAGAATAATCTGTAACGAAGGTAAGGCACACTTGCCTGTAACTGCTGTCTGCGGGTAAGCATGTCCAACTCCGGTATCCTTGTCGATCCTCCCAAACTCACCTATAATAATAAAATATATTTAATATTCTATATCAATACACCATATATAAATTATATGAGTATCTATGTCTCCTAGTAGCCATAACGTTGTTACGACACTACATCTATTATATAAGTACATATAGGTAACAAAATCTCTCGTAAATACTTTATAATTATAATAAAATAATATATTTAAACTCTAGAATTTATCTATAAATACTTATATATTGCTATAATTATATTTTCAATAGCGGAACCCTTTCACAAGAGGTCTTATGTAAATGCCACATATGACTTCCTCAATTCGACACATTAATTTAGTCCCGAAATAACGATTAAATAAAATTATTAAATTCTATAAAAATCCCATAAATTATTTAAAAATTGTACTTATAATGTTAAACTTTGCAAAACAAGAAGTTTAAAATAGATACATAGAGTTTTGACACTTTTGGACACAAGTAAAGCAGAATTTTTTACAGTTCGGTGACACGACAAATGTCATAAAATTTTAAAAATAGTAAACCGATGCGAAACCTAACTTTCAGATGTGTGTTGGAAAGATATCAACGTCTAGATTCTGAATAAAAATATAAGAAGGTTAGAAACTGAACTTAGATAGGTGAAAAATTGCTCGCAACAGAATTCATTGGTTTTGTATACCCTGTCGTAGAAACGACGCCACGGGCAAACCGCTTGGAACTAGGGGATCCGGCAACCAGAGGTTGGAGCAGATATATAAAGGTAACTTCAAGATTTGGTTTGAGGAGAAACAGATGAGAAAAAGTGGATGAAACATCATATACAAGTTGACTAACCTGCTGTGACGTTCAGACTTTGATTCGACGGAGTTTCGGCCCAAGTAGTGCGTTGTGCACCTCTCCAAAATGGGATCTACCGATGAGATCACGTATTTGGAGTTGTCTACTATGTTGCATCTACCCGATGATTCTTTCTATCATATTTCGTAGATGCAACATTCCTTTGGATTCATGTCCCATTGATGGTACTCCATCTGAACTCCATAGGTCTCGTAGGTTTTCTCCTCCTCCCCTTCTTCCTATAGTTGGTGCTGGAGACATTCCACCAGTTCCCTATGCCCCTTATGTAATGCCCAGCTAAATACGGTACATTATGCTGAGTTGTTGACTCGAAGAGTTGTGTTGACCCTATTAAGTATCGATGCGAATCGATACAAGAGTTATATTGACCCGAGAAATGCATTCAGTCAGATTGATGCAAAGAGTTACATTGACCCGAGGAATGCATCGAGTAAGTTCGATGCAAGTGTAAAGTTGGCCCGAGAGAAAGCATTGAGTCGGTTCAAAGATTCTAAGAAATCGAATCGATGTAATGCATAAGTCCGATTTAAACGAATATTTATTTTTGTTGGTTTCATGTGCAGGCTATACGTCTACACTGAAATATAAGAGGTCAACTTTTTGCCTTATTTGCAATGGTGTCCACAAAACCAAATTACCGCCTCGCAACGGACTGAGGCATAGGCATGGTAAGCCAAATCGGTCGGATAATTCAACGAAGCATGAAGTGCTCGAATGGCTAAGTCAGAAGAGTTAACCATACAACAAAGTTATGAAATCGAGCTGCATCGGCTCGGTGAAACGACAAGGCGTATCGACTTAAGGTGGAAGGACTTTGGCCCTTCTTTCCTACTCCTTCATGCCTAAGTAAAATATATCGTTGTATGCTAAGTTAACCTATCAGGACCATGGGCGTGGCTCGATCGAGAGATGAACATAGTGCGTGTCGAACACTAGATAGAATAATTGAAATGAAACGTACATCAAATGTACGAGTCGCTATTGAACATTGAATATCGCAAAGGCGAGCTGTCACCCTCACTTTTCCAAGTTAGGGGTAAAATGGTAATTTTCCATTTTATATTATTTTTTGGGAATTTTATTTCATGAATATTAATATTTAATTATTATAGGAGTCGGGTTCGAATTTCATCGCATTCCGAGTTAATTCGGGACTCCGGAGAATTTCGACTTGAGTTGTATTTAGCATGTTAATTAACCATGGCCCACCAAACTAAACTTTTAGGTTTAGGAGTTTGGACTAGTCCCCTATGAGTAATTAAGCTTAATTATGATTTTTATTTAATTTTAGCAATTTCCAAAACCAAATTTGAGACTTAACTTAGCCTAGAAGACGAGGGAGGGGCAAACTTGTAATTACAAGTGCCCCTACCCATGCTCCCATGGCCGGCCACATTAGGCCACCCCTCTACCTCTTTTACTTCACTATTAAGTCTTCTCTCTCTCTCTCTCTCTCTCTCTTCATTTCTTTCTTTCCAACTTCTTCTTCTTCTTCCAAATCTACACATAGGTATGCTCTCAACTCTCATTTATTTCTCATTTTGCATTTATTCTTTCACATTAATTGTAGAGGAGACTATTCTCTACAAGTTGACCCTAGCCTTTGTAGGTTTCCTTAAATTCTAGTTTAGGGATTTATCATGGTTTAACCCCTTTTTAGAGAGGTGTATGTATATTTATATATATGTATTTGTGTGTAGAGGAGAGTGGTAGTGGTGTTATGAGTGTGTATTTGTGTGTGTGTAGAGGAGAGTGGTAGTGGTGTTACGTGTGTGTAATTGTGTATAAGTGTGTGTGTCCATATATATGTATATAGATATATGTATATATTTATATGTGGTTGTGAGTGTATATATATATATATATATATACATATATAGATATGTATGTGTGTGTATATGTATATTCATATGTAGATATGTATGTGTGAGTGTGTGTATTTACATATATAGAGAGGAGGAGGAGGAATGAGGAAATTGTTGAGTGTTATATATATATTAGAGAGATCGAGAGGGAGATTAGAGAGGTTTAAAGAGGGAATTAGAGAGGAAGAAGAGTGGGAGAATGGAGGAATTTGTGAAGGGGAAAGGGAGAGCAGCCAAGGAAGCAAGGGGGGCCAAGGGAGCTGCTGCCCCCCTACAGCAGCAGTAAAACAGCAATAGCAGCAGCAGCAAGCTGCAATAGCAGCAGCAGCTAGCAGCAGTAGGAGCTGCAGTAGCACCCCCAAACCACCATGTTTAGCCCCTAAGACCCCCACCTAAATACCTATATATATATATATATATATATATATATATATATATATATATATATATATATATATATATATATATATATATATATATATATATATATACCCTATTTATTAGCTCTATATAACACTAATTAACCCACTAAAAGAGCCCCAAAAACTAGTCTTAAGTGAGTGTGGGAAATGGGTGTTGGAAGTGTGTGGTTTAAGGGTTGTGTGAGTTTTAGTAGAGGGGTGAATTTGAGTTCTGTGATTCAGAACACGTCAAAACTTGGAGGAGACTTAGAAAATGTGATTTAGATTTTGTGGGTAGGCTCCCGAGTTGGAATCGGGGTTGCGTATGGGATTAGGGAGATGGTATCGTACCGTACCATTCCGTATCTTGAAATATTCAAGATAACGGGTAAACGGGCGATACGGACCGTAAGATGGACTGGATGTCCACTTACCCTAGGAAACTTGGTAGGTAATGGTTGTATAGGCTAGTACCCTACTACCCTAGGAAGCACGGAGTAGAATTCCTAAGGAAGGCCACTTGGCGTCAAGTTAGAACGGTTTAAGGGTAAATGTTAAGGGGTAATCGGGTAAATTCAAGATACGGAGTTCGGGTATTCAGATTGACTTGAAACTTGGGTGGCTTGTTGGGTACACCCTACAAATGTCATATTTGAACCAATTTTGGCTCGGTTGACCCAGAGTTGACTTTTTACCCAAAAGTCAACCGTGAGTCAACACTTTGTCTAGATTTGACCCAATCCAAACCAGAGTTGACCAGTTGACCAAAAGTCAACTATTGGTCAACATTTGACCAGTTTGACCTAGGGTTGACCTAGAGTTGACCAGAATTGACCAATTGACCAAAAGTCAACTATAGGCCAACTCTTGACCCCGTTTGACTTTCTTCGACTTGTTTTGACTTGCGATGACTGGTATGACCTAGAGTTGACTTGGTCTGACTTAGATTGACTTGATATAACTTGATTTAACCTAGATTGACTTGACAGGACTTAGTGTGACTCAGTGAGACCTAGTTTGATCTAGAATTCATATCATTCATTGTAAATCATTCTTAACTTTGTTAAACCTAAATTAACATACAATATCTCATCTTTAGGTTTCGGATTACCGCTCTGAGCATTGATATACCCTACAGCTCAGGACAGCAGGCGAGTACATTCACTGATAGTTTTCATTGTCTTGATATTTGCTATATCCGATTCAGTCGTAGTGTCTTACTTGATTCTCAGTCACGATAGTTCACGGACTAGTATTGTCGGATTCCTGTCATGAGATGTCATTCTTGGATTTCTTAGGATACTGGTACTTGCTTGGTCTTGATTCTTGTACTTGTATTGACTCCTGAAGAGGACTTGCTCCCCTCTTAGGAAATCCCGCGTCATGACGTGCTATGTCCGGATCCGTATACTATTCGAGGAATGAGGAATTTTATAGATAGTGTGATCAATGTCCACCTTGAATTACTACTTGTATCATAGCTATACCCTCACCTCACGATGGATATAGCCTGACCTGTGCTACTACTTGCTTCATAGCTTACCATCCCGGCCGGGCCGAGTCCACGTACTTGTAGCTGGTCGGCTGAAAGCCTGATCTTGACCCATACCGATCACATTATGCTATAATATTCGAGGCACATTTTATATTTACTTTATCTTATCAGATATCCTGTTCTGTTCTACATAGAGTACTACTCACCATGCTATGATTACAGTTACTTACATGTTTTACATGCCTCTATGATGTACCTTGATTGGAGACTAAGTTCTGCTGGGGAGAAGAGTTACAACTCCGGTCCTTGTTTGGTTTAAGGGTTATAACTCGGCTTCCGAACGGTTCCCAAGTCTTCATATATCTTTGTCTCGTAGTTCATTATACTGTCTCTTATAGAATTTGTCAATTCATATGAAACTGCTGTTAGTGCTTGTACTTGCTCATTTTCCTGACAAGATACTATTATGATATATTACAGATGACTCTGAGGGGGACTGCTCAACCTATTATGGGCTCGAGTTAGATGGAGTAGTCCAGGACCGTGGCCTTATAGTAGAGCCACTAGATTTTGTACTCCCGGAGTAGTATAGATTAGCTTGGTTTGACTGGACTGCGATCCAGCTAGCTTTATCAGACTGTAGCTTCTATATTATATTTTGAGACCCTGTGATGTTGTATATATCTGGGCTTCTATTGGACACTGGACTTATTTACTCTTTCGTCTATCATATGTTCTCTTTCTGAGCTATCAACCTTAGTTTTATTCTGTGATTGAGACTGTATTGATATGTCACCTCCATTCGGAGAGTATATACTGTACAGGTACCTTTATACTGTTAGTCATAGTATTTACAGACATTATATACAGCGTTCTAATGCCGATACTGCGGCGTAGGCTGGACGTACCCACGTGCTCGTGCTGTCACGACCCGCACCCTAGAGTTAGGGCACGAGAACGTAACAACGTCCAGCCTACGCCGCAGTATCGGCGGTAGAACGCTGTCCTAGGTCTCAATGCATCTAACAGTATAAGACTAAACAGTTTATACTCCCCGAATGGGGGTGACATAGCCGAATGTAAACTTAATCACATCTAAGGTAGAGAATAAAGGAAGATAGATAAAACATGAAATCGAAAAGAGATACAACAGATAGAAGTCTAAGTGTCTAAGATACAAACTAAGAATTCATCTCAAAACTCAAATACAGTTATCCATAAATACAACTCAAGATGACTGAAAATAAACTATAAGCAAAAACCCTAGCTATCTATGCAACCTCTACTGTCTTCTCTAGGCTGCAGGCAACCTCCAGGCTATCTGTAAAATTTATCAATAGGTCCAGTCAGGACAGAAGCGAGTACAGTACATCTCAACAGATCATAGCAGGTTAGAAAATATAATCATGCAGTAAAGTAAGATACAAGTACTGAAAGAAAATAGTATGTAAACAGAGAGAGAACTGTAATAGAAATATCTACTATACATAGGAAACTAGCAGTGACTAGTGAGTCAGAGTACAATATGAACATGTAATACTCCCCCCGTACCCCCGATCAATACACAAGGATCCAGCCAGGTTATGTTATATGATGCTATGTAACAGACCCCGAAGGTGATAGACCCCGAAGGTGATAAGCCCCCGAAGGGTGGTAGACCCCGAAGGTGATACATAATAGTCCCATAAAAATAGAGATTCTGGGGGTAACCCAACAGTGTAAGTCCCATAAAAATAAGGATTCTGGGGGTAACCCAACTGTGTAAGATTCCAGGAAGACTCTACGATCATGAGGGTACATGTCGTAAGTGATCAAAGAACCAAGAATCATATGATACGCTATGAAAGTGAAACGCACAGAACATAGAGTACCCGATGCTCCCTAAGGATAATATCTCAAGAAAGGATCCATATAGTACCAATCCGTGTGACCAACGTGACAGTACAAGTAAAGTAATCTACTGCAGGAAATAATTCTAAGCAGGATATGAAATGATCAGAAAATGTACTCGCCTGATATCTGAATGTCCAAGGTAAAGATACTGTCCGAGGAGAGGTGTCTGGCTCCTAATTAGAACAACACAAGTCACGATATGTCCAGAAGGGTAATATAAAGCACTATAATGCATTCTACATGAATCTAGGTCAAACTAGGCCAAAGTCAACCCTTGGTCAACTCTGGTCAACTGTACTAGTCAAACTAGGTCAAACTAGGTCATGTCCTAACCCAGCAAGTCTTACTAGGCCTAACCAAGACTATACTAGCAAGCACACATCAATACAAGGCTATACAAGCCAATATACACCCAACTCTATATAGCATGCAATTATTCAATACTCAAATAGGCAAGAATTCACATTGGATATACACTAGGTAATCTATTACTTTAAGCTATATATGCCTACACATATATACACATGCATATATTGGTATTCAACATTAGGTCTAAAATTATGGCATTTCAAATGGTTATATAAACTTATATATTACAACACAATATGCTAACATATATATAATATACATACATAGCTAAGTTAACTGTATTCATAAATACTTATGTAAGAGGCTATGTGTGTGTATGTGAACATGGCAAAGGGTCAAGTGAGGGTTAAATGGGCATACATAGTGTATACATATCAAAGAGTGTCAAAGTGTAAGTGAACAAAGTGTCAAGTGTGATAGTGTCAACATAGTATAAGGGGTACATGAGGTAATATAGGATTTGTGTTAACATAGAACATTACATCTCATTAACTTGTATATTGCATACATTACATCTATTATTACATTACATTCATGCTTGCATTCATTTATCATTAATTTATTCTTTTGTACCACTATATGCACCATACATTACATACTATGGAACCTACATATTCATTACAAGCCATACTTATACATGCTTACATTAGATAGGATACTTACACCTCATACATCATTTATTTAAACATTTACTTATGCTTGCATTCTCTATTTAATTACATAATATATATACATTAACATGGGTTAAAATCGAATAGAACATTATATTACACACAAGGGTGCACAAAATGCATATGCCGAATAGTAACTCCTACTAATAATCAATACTGTACCATCTCAGCATGAATTAAAATCTAGGATTAAAGTATGTTATAGATCTATGTGTTAGCTTTCCGAAACTTCAAACGGATCGCATTTTCGTTTTCGGGAACTCCCGGAATCGCAAAAACACCGAGAACGCATTTGTCTTTCGTACAGCTGACACTCAAATAAATTTCCAGAAAGTTACAGAAAGAATTAGGCCTATTAATACATGTTTTTAGAAAGCTAACTTCAATACGCTTCTTTTAAAAAAAACGGAAGATTAAACCGAGCTTTGAGCTAGAAGTTATGACATTTCTAAGTTAGGGCTGAAATAAAAAACGTGGATAAAAATCATGACGGATTTGGGTAGTATGAGCCAAAAGAATATACAATATATATCCTAATTATCCACAACAATAATAGCAATAATAATATGAGGAACCACACTCACAAACTTGATTATATAATCATCATGAACCATTTATTACATATATAAATATAGATACACTCTCATTACAATATATATATATATATAAATCTATATATGTAACATGAACACATCCACAACACAAAGGACACTCCTATGACCTCCAAATGGACACAAAATGGACACAAATGGAGATACAACCATGGGGGTCATTCCTATGGGTTCAAAATAGACCTATATGCATGAGGAAATGAAAAAGAGAAGGAATTTATACCTCCCGGTAGATCGAATCGAAAAAAAAACCTTCCCGAAACGACACCGACACGTAGAGATTCCAAAAGAACACGAACGAGCTCCAAATCCTCCCAAACTTGGGTAGCTTCCTCCTTGGGTAGAATGGAGAAGGAAAGAAGAAGATTTGGTGGTGAAATGGAAGGATTTGGTGGAGAAATTGCTAGGGATTGCTCTCTAGGAATTTGGGGAAGAACAAGAGAGAGAAAAATAGATGGATAATGACAAATGGGAGGCTCAACCCTATCCTTATTGTGGCTGGCCATAAAGGTGGTTTTGTCCTATTAGAAAAAGTCCAAAAGCCCCTACTAACCTATTCTATGAGTATTAGGAAAGGGCTAATTGGTTGGGGCTAAATTAGTCATTCTAAAGTCTCTAATCACACTAACCTTATCCATAATAATTAGTCTAACCTCTAACTAAAATATTTCTATCATGTGGACTAAAATTAATATCATGTGGGCCATGCCTAACTAGTGTGTGGGTCCCACTAGAGTCAAACTACCCCCGGGTCTCCGTTACAAGTCAGATTGAAATGAAATTCGAACCCGACTCAAATAATCCCAAAACAATATCATAAATAATAAAATAATATCAAAATAATTCAAAGAGGTCAAATGCAAAAATATCCTTAGGCCAAAAATGACATTAAAATATCATAATCACATGGTTAGGCTCTAGGTCAAACAGTCTCTAGGATTTCACTAGCAAAACGTCAAAACCACAAGTCATTGATTTAAATAATTTTAAAATAATTTAAAATCACCAAAAATCATATCATGAATTAAATATCATTATTAAAATAATTATAAACACAAAATTTCAAAATTACCCTCATTTGAAAAACTGGGTGCTACAACTCTGCCCACCTTAGAAAAATTTCGTCCTCGAAATTTAAGATCGATAGTACTCCTTCTAGAGCCTCTAACCTACCCAATATCTAAGGTAACACTTTCTAACACTGGAATAATAAACGGACGTCTAAATAGTGTCAATCTAGGAATACCTCCAATACTGCTCTGCTGTACGGCGGTAATGGAACTTCAATAAAATATGGACTGGAACCTATATCCAAGGGACTGGACCTATTTTAAAGTGGTCTTAACTAAGGATGAAAAGGAACTGATCATAGGCTATAGGTATGCTCAAACTATTATCTTTCTATTAACCATCTATTAATACATTCTATTACCGTAGGAATGATGCATTACTAAGACATATAGGCCCCTATCTCTCATAACACATTTATACTCACCAAAAGACTAGTACATCCTATCAAGGCTGATACTATAATCTCTCCTAAATCTCCTAAGCTACATGTTTATAGACACACATCCCCACATCAAGGACTAATCCATATATATCTACAACTGATACTAATGGAGTAACGTCCCTATTTTCCAACAATTAAGGTCTAAAAATTTTTAATCTAAATCATGCAATTTGAAGGAATAGTATACAAGGTCAAGGCATACCGTAGCAGTTGGAAGTCTCATCTAGGTTCACTGGTCATTCTAGGTCAAAACAGTACTATGGTATCAACACACAAACAATCTAGGGTGTCTTAATTGGGAAGATAAGGAAACAACAATCATCAAGGTTGTAGGGCTGTCTACCATCCTATATAAAAATTGGTCATTATCAAAATAAAATAAAGGCAACTACCAATTATTTAAAAAAAAGGTACAAAAAATCAAATTCAAAAATTAAGGAATTGAAAATCACTTGCATTAAAATCCAATCACAATATATATATATAGAGAGAGGGTTAGAGAGGAAAAAGCTAGCATTGTGTGTATGGGGACGTGTTCATATGGTTAGATAGTAGGCGTGTGTGTACGTGAATATACATGAAAGTGTATATGAGGATTTGGATTTCAAACAATAACTATCAAGTTACACTAATCATGGCATATGGGTTAACAATCTACAATATACAATCTATTTAATCACAACTTGCATGGCTAACCATATATATATATAAAGGTAGAGACTTAGTTATTTATTTATATATTATAATATGTATGCCTAAGCTCTATATATATATCTATCTAGATATATAATGTAATGCATGTTGTTCGTATTACGTATTTGGAATACGTATACGTATTTTATCTTGTATTTGCATATCTTCTTGGTTTGGCTTGGCTTGTTTACTCTCGGTTTGGGTTGGCTTGGTTCGGCCGGCCCAATGCTTGGTTCATCATGGGCCAAGGGTGGAACACCTTAGCCTATGCTTCTCCTTCATTTCCACCACAACCCCCCCTCTTTATTATCCCCACCAACCTTCTCTCTCCTTCATAATTCTCATTTACTTCTCCTTCCCCCACCATTACTCTTCTCCACCAACCAAGAACACCATAGGCAAGTACAACTTGCTTCCACAAGAGAACTTCTTTTGATGGTTTCATTAGCTTCTCCTCATAATTCTAAACCACATTAGAACTTGTCATTTTCCATTTTGAGGCTTTAATTCTTGTAGATCTAGAAATTAGTTATTTTTGGATTTTGGTGGTTTTGATCTATTAAACTTCTTTGTTTTCAAGTTTTGATGGTTCCATGTTGTAGAGCATTTCATTCTGCCCAATTTTGACCTTTGGAAAGTTGGATTCAGACTTGTTTTGACCAAGATATGGACAATTGAAGCTTAGATTCAACTTTAGAGTTCTTGCTGTTCTTGCCATTTGGAGAAGACAGTGAACAGTGAGCTAGCTTTTTAGCTTATGCTACTGAGCTGTACGCTGCTCTTTAGCGAGCGTACGCTAGCCTTGGTACGCTGCTCTTTAGCGAGCGTACGCTGACTTGTGTACGCTGCTCTTTAGCGAGCGTACGCTAGCCTTGATACGCTGCCTGTTGGCAGCGTGTCTTTTGCGTACGCTAGCGTGAGCGTGCCCTAGACCCTTTCGTACGCTAGCTCAAGCGTACGCAGTCTTGAGCGTACGCTAGCTTGAGCGTACGCTGACCTGTAGCTTGAGCGTGCCCTTGTGTACGCTGACCCTTGCGTACGCTCCCCATTGGAAGTGTATGGAACCTTTGGTACGCTAGCTCGAGCGTACGCAGACTTGAGCGTATGCTAGCCTGAGCGTAGCCTGGCTTGAGCGTAGCCTGATTACCCTTGATCTTCTATAGCCCTGTATACGTGAGCATGACACGATAGTGACCCGTAGTGGTGCACTCCTGACATAATGACCTGACATGACCTGATAGTGGCCCGTCGTGGCACACTCCTAACAAGTACACTTGGCATGATAAACCTGACATGTTATATCTTGATAAGCTGTTGCGACGGCTACCTGACATGACATGACCTGTATAAATAACCTGGACACCGTGGGCGATTGTGCTTGTACAAATAATCCAGTCCTGTCTTGCATCATGTCTAGGAGGGGACTCCTGAGTACCACGGTCAGGAGTACCTACTAAACTGGACTAAGGTTAACAACTAGATTAATACATTAGTCATGAGATTTCCAGCTACAGGCAATCCCGTTACCTGGGCACGCCTTGGGATCTGTAGCCTGCCGTCGAGTAGGGCATATTTCCAGCACACTGTCATGTGTTGCACCCTTCAAGCTACCTAAGGGTACATTCATTTCCTGGACGATGTACCCACCTGAATTCAACCCTAATCTTTTAACCCGGGGAACCTGGATGGTCTGCAGGGCTTGTGGCTGTGGAATAATCTTACTGCATCTTGTTAGTAATTAGGCTTGTGACAACCCTAGTTAGTTAAAGTATCAAGCCGTAATTCTTGCTTGGCCGTGAAGTGATTGGATGGAGTCTAACCAGTCTAGTCTTGCCCGGATCCTGTTCCAGATCATTGAACGTCCAGAATGCTTGTATTTATTTTACCGATAAATGGTGAGAATTCCAAGCTCTATTCAGACGACGGGTTACAACCCCGGTCCTTGTTTGGTTTACGGGTTGTAACCTGGTTATCTGAATAGTTCCATGGTTATCTCGTCGTATATCATCCTGGTGTATTTTCTTTATTTCCAGTTTTTACTTTTATTTATATCTTGTGCTGATTGCTGGTTTTAGTTCTTAAGTGAAGCCTCCTTTGTGGCACTTGCTCTTTCTGGGGTCTGACCCAGCTGGTTTTGTGTGGCCAGATTTCGGAGCACCTCCAGAGGATCTACCGACCTTCCTTCCAGATGGTGAACACTAGAAGGAATCCTGGCAACGAGTGGGTTATTTTTGGCTCTCCCACTCTATTGTAAAAATATTCTTTAGAGGCGTTTAGCCGACGAGCACTTGTTTAGCTCGATTGTATTTACTTACTGTCTGCCTACGGGCTGTAACATGATTAACAGATCCTAGGGTTGATCATGTATGACTAAACTCTTGCTAGTCCTAACATTTTGTAACGACTTGCTTCATGATCAGCTGAATATGTAATGTTTGGGATGCCTTATTATTGTATATTTAATGATCATACATCTTGTAACATTTACTTACTTGCTTGTGATTGAGACACTAGGCTTGTTCATGACCTTAAGAGACTGTTGGCTTGTAGATAAACCCTCATGTATCCCAGACAGCCGTGACCGTATAGCGAGGTGGGTTACACTTCAATATACGTAGCTGGCTATGTCTGCCCCCGCTCTCCAGTATTCTGGTTCTGGGGCATGACATGGTTTAAGTGGTGGCCCATGCAGGTCTTGTAAATCAAGATATGTAAGGGTTTACCGAATAGATGTCTCAATCAGTATTCGTCCTTGTTCTCTGCTCATATCTTCTGAATCCCTGGATTCTTGTCCTGATCATATGCTTGTATCGTTGATCTGTCCTGGTCCTTCCTTATTATTCCCTATGTCATCTTCTTCAGCGGTATTGTTCGTGGTCCTACCGACCAGCAAGGCGAAGCACCTCCCGCGGACCAGCAGCAACCTGGAGATCAAGCCCAGCATTCTGGAGTAGCCTCCAGAGTCGTGCCTTCTGACAGAGAACCACCAGTCCAGCCAGTTCAGCCTGCCGAGCCTGATGATGGCACTTTGGTAGGTCTCGTCAGGACCTTGATAGCTTCCCAAGATCGTCGTGGAGATGCATTACAACAGGCAGTGGCGGATGCTTTGACCAGAGGCGGTCATCCAGGGAACAGTGCGACCAACAACGTCAAGCGCTTGAACCCTCCCTTCTTCGACGGTAGTGAAGATGCTATCGCAGCAGATACATGGCTTCAGGACACAGAGGTGATTCTAGAAGCAGCCAGGACCCCAGAGAACGAGAAGGTGGCCGTTGTGCGCCTGCAGTTGTTAGATCTTGCCCGCAGCTGGTGGGCAGCGCAGGCCATTGGATTAGCAGCACCCATTGCTTGGGCAGTATTCAGAGAGAGATTCCAGACCAAGTATTTCGATGCCGTGGCTCGGTATGATCTGCAGACGAGGTTTACCAATCTGAAGCAAGGAGGCAGGACGGTCGACGGATATGCGGTCGAGTTTTCTAGACTCGGTCGGTTTGCTCCCACTTTGGTGGCAACCGAGTATGATAGAGCCCAGCGGTTCCAGCAGGGACTTCACCTGGAGATCTTGTTGGCAGTTGAGCAGTTTGAGCATCAGACTTTTGATGCAGTCTTGAGAGCAGCTAGGAGGCATGAGTATACCTCCCAGAGGATTGTGGATAGGACCGGAGGTCGGAAAAGATCTCACGGCCAGATGAATCAGTCTTCTGCACCGGCCTCGGCAGCCAGGGCATTGACTATTGGAGCTCCGAGGCGAGCGGCCTCAGTCACGTCGGTTCAGCATTTCACTCCGACGCACCCTCAGCAGCAGAAGCAGAAGCAATCTTCCGCAGTGGGTTGTTCTCATTGTGGGAAGCCAGGCCATGTGGTGGCAGAATATCGCAGGGCACAGGGATTGTGTCTGGCTTGTGGAGCACCAGAGCATAGGGTTGGATCCTGCCCGAATAGGGGTGGTTCATCATCATCCAACCTTTCTAGCTCTTCGGTGAGAGGGCCAGTACCGGTCCAGCAACAGCAGCAGTACCCATTGCCGAGGCCCTTGCCGCCTCAGACCCAAGTGTTCCAGTAGCAGAACCCCCAGCAGTATATTCAAGCCCAAGCCCAGAGTCAGAGCAGGCAGCGAGGATTTCAGCAAAGGGGACCAGCACCCCGAGGGCACGGTCAGGCTATGGTGATGACCGTGGAGGAAGGATTGGCACCAGGAGAGGTAGTGGCAGGTACTATTCTTGTCAACTCCTTTTCAGCTTCAACTTTATTTGATTTTGGTGCATCGCATTCATTTATGTCTGTACGATTCGCGACACGGGTAGGATTGGAGCCCGAGTCATTATCAGTAAGGCTCAATATACTTACTGGTAACGGACTTGTGGGAGTAGATAAGGTGTTTTCCTCGTGTCGAATCGTAGTTAGCGGTAGGAAATTCCCCGCTAGATTGATAGAATTCCCGATGGCCGATTATGATGTGGTCCTAGGGATGGATTGGTTGAGGAACCAGTATGCTAGGATAGACTGCCATATTGGTAGGGTTGTTTTTAGCATTCCAGGAGAGCCAGAGTTTTCTTTCTCTCGAGGCGAGGTTGAGCCTTCTCCTCCGATATTACGGATGGCAGTAGCAGCAGTTCAGTTGCCCAGGATAGTCGAGGAGTTTCCAGATGTTTTCCCAGAAGAACTTCCAGGTATGCCTCCGGAGCGGGAGATCGAGTTCACTATAGACTTGATTCCCGGGATAGCCCCAGTGTCAGAGAGAGTCTACAGGATGGCGCCATCAGAGTTGGAGATCTTGTACAAGATGATTGAAGAACTCAGAACCAAGAGATTCATTCGTGCTAGTGGATCGCCTTGGGGAGCCCCGATGCTTCTTGTGAAAAAGAAGGATGGTACGTCCAGGTTATGTGTTGATTATCGTACCTTGAACTCAGTGACAATCAAGAACAGATACCCTCTCCCGAGGATAGATGACTTGTTTGATCAACTCAAGGGGGCATCAGTATTCTCGAAGATTGACTTGCGCTCAGGATATTACTAGATCAGAGTCAGAGAGCAGGACATCTCGAAGACAGCTTTTAGATCGAGATATGGGCATTGGGAGTTCCTTGTTATGCCTTTTGGAGCAACCAATGTGCCGGCAATATTCATGGACATCATGAATCGCATCTTCATGCCTTACTTGGATCAGTTTATGATTGTGTTCTTGGATGACATTCTGGTCTACAGCAAGAGTGAGGCGAGCATGAGCAGCATCTCCGTATAGTTCTTCAGATCCTCAGAGTGCACCAGTTATATGCCAAGTTCAGTAAATACGAGTTCTGGCTCGATCGCATTTCGTACTTGGGTCATATCATCACTCGAGAAGGAGTAGAAGTGGATCCCCAGAAGATTGTGGCTATTGAGTCATGGCCAGTGTCCAGTACAGTTGCAGAAGTTTGCAATTTTCTCGGATTGGCTGGCTATTACCGGCAATTTGTTTCAGACTTTGCTCGAATTTCAGCGCCATTGACGCAGTTGACCCGCAAGGATGCGCAGTTTGCTTGGACAGCAGAGTGTCAGAGTTCTTTTGAACAGTTGAAGCGAGGCCTGATAACAGCTCCTATTCTCACGCTTCCAGATGGGACCGGAGGATTCTCAGTGTACTGTGATGCTTCAGGCAGAGGTTTAGGATGTATTCTGATGCAGCATGGGAAGGTAATAGCTTATGCGTCACGACAACTTCGTGATCATGAGAGGAATTACCCAACCCATGACTTGGAGCTGGCAGCAGTGGTGTTTGCACTTAAGTTGTGGAGGCACTACTTGTATGGAGACAGGGTGGAAATTTTCACCGACCACAAGAGCCTGAAGTATGTTTTCACCCAGAAGGATCTTAACATGCGTCAGAGAAGGTGGCTAGAGCTTCTTGTGGATTATGATGTCAGCTTGCAGTATCATCCTGGGAAGGCCAATGTCGTAGCAGATGCATTAAGCAGGAGAGCCGGAGCTTATTTCCTAACAGCGCAACCAGAGTTGTTAGCAGATCTTCAGAAGATGGGTATTGAAGTTGTTCTCCCTTCCAGTGTGGCGTTGATGGCCAGCATACAAGTTCAGTCCACTATAGTCGAGAGGATCCGGATGGCGCAGTCGGCAGATTCCAAGCTTCAGCGACTCAGAGCAGAGTGTGAAGCAGGACGAAGACCAGAGTTATGTATTCATAAGGATGGTACACTTAGGCATGGTAAGCGTCTTTGTGTACCCAGTGGAGATATCAGACAGGAGATCATGTCAGAGGCGCACAGTTCTCAGTATTCCATCCATCCTGGCAGTAGGAAGATGTACTGTGATATCCGTGAGCACTTCTGGTGGAATGGCATGAAGCGAAAGATAGCTCGGTTTGTCTCTCAGTGTTTGGTTTGCCAACAGGTTAAGGCCGAACATCAGAGACCGGCTGGACTTCTTAGCCCTTACCGATTCCAGAATGGAAGTGGGAGCATGTGACCATAGACTTTATGACTGGACTACCTAGATCCCCAGCTGGTAGAGATGCTATCTGGGTTATAGTTGACAGGCTCACGAAAGTGGCTCACTTTCTTCCATTCAGAGTTGGTCAGTCGACAGCTCAGTTAGCAGAGATGTACCTCAGGCAGATTGTCAGGTTGCACGGAGTGCCAGTCAGTATCACCTCTGACCGAGATTCAAGATTTACATCGCACTTTTGGCGTAGCTTGCAAGAGAGCTTGGGAACTCATCTCCAGTTCAGTTCAGCATATCACCCGCAGACAGATGGCCAGTCGGAGCGTACGATCCAGACTCTTGAAGACATGTTGCGGTCTTGCACACTTGACTTCGGTGGTTCATGGGAAGATCATTTGCACCTGGTGGAATTCTCATACAACAATAGTTTCCAGGCCAGTATCCAGATGGCACCGTTCGAGGCACTGTATGGCAGGAAGTACAGATCCCCGCTAGCCTGGGATGATGTTGGAGAGAGACAGATGCTCGGTCCAGAAATGATTGCCCAGACAATTGAAGTGGTCAGGCGAGTAAGAGATCATCTTCGAGTTGCCCAAGATTGCCAGCGCCATTGGGCCGATTCTCATCGGCGCCCTCTCGAGTTTTCGGTCGGCGATCATGTATTCTTGAGGATTTCGTCCAACCGTGGCGTCATTCGTTTCGGCGTACAGAAAAAGCTTAGTCCTAGGTATATAGGGCCGTTCAACAATTCTGGAGCGAGTAGGAGATGTATCCTATCGTCTCGCTCTTCCACCGTCGCTAAGCGAGGTGCATGACGTGTTCCATGTATCCCAATTACGACGGTATATCCCGGACCCGAGCCACATCCTGGATCATTCGAAATTGGTTGTTGGTACCGACCTTTCGTATGAGGAGAGGCCCGTGTCTATATTGGATCGAAGAGAGAAGATCCTCAAGAACAAGACTATCAAGTTAGTCCGAGTTGCTTGGGGTCATCACTCTTTGGGGGAGTCAACGTGGGAGCGCGAGAATGATATACGATCACGATATCCCGACTTGTTTGACTCGTGAGGTATAATATCTTTCTTATGCCTCATGCCATCAATTCCTTGCTTGCATGATTGATTGATTGCCTAGTATAATTGCCTGTGAATAGTGTAGCTTGTTCTTGTCCCTCTAGCCTCTTAATTAAAATTCGAGGACGGAATTCTTTTAAGGTGGGTAGAGTTGTAATGCCTGTTATTCGAATTACGTATTTGGAATACGTATACGTATTTTATCTTGTATTTGCATATCCCCTTGGCTTGGCTTGGCTTGTTTACTCTCGGTTTGGGTTGGCTTGGTTCGGCCGGCCCAATGCTTGGTTCATCATGGGCCAAGGGTGGAACACCTTAGCCTATGCTTCTCCTTCATTTCCACCACAACCCCCTCCCTCTTTATTATCCACACCAACCTTCTCTCTCCTCCATAATTCTCATTTACTTCTCCTTCCCCCACCATTACTCTTCTCCACCAACCAAGAATACCATAGGCAAGTGCAACTTGCTTCCACAAGAGAACTCCTTTTGATGGTTTCATTAGCTTCTCCTCATGATTCTAAACCACATTAGAACTTGTCATTTTCCATTTTGAGGCTTTAATTCTTGTAGATCTAGAAATTAGTTATTTTTGGATTTTGGTGGTTTTGATCTATTAAACTTCTTTGTTTTCAAGTTTTGATGGTTCTATGTTGTAGAGCATTTCATTCTGCCCAATTTTGACCTTTGGAAAGTTGGATTCGGACTTGTTTTGACCAAGATATGGACAATTGAAGCTTAGATTCAACTTTAGAGTTCTTGCTGTTCTTGCCATTTGGAGAAGACAGTGAACAGTGAGCTAGCTTTTTAGCTTATGCCACTGAGCTGTACGCTGCTCTTTAGCGAGCATACGCTAGCCTTGGTACGCTGCTCTTTAGCGAGCGTACGCTGACTTGTGTACGCTGCTCTTTAGCGAGCATACGCTGACTTGTGTACGCTGCTCTTTAGCGAGCGTACGCTAGCCTTGATACGCTGCCTGTTGGCAGCGTGTCTTTTGCGTACGCTAGCGTGAGCGTGCCCTAGACCCTTTCGTACGCTAGCTCAAGCGTACGCAGTCTTGAGCGTACGCTAGCTTGAGCGTACGCTGACCTGTAGCTTGAGCGTGCCCTTGTGTACGCTGACCCTTGCGTACGCTCCCCATTGGAAGTGTATGGAACCTTTGGTACGCTAGCTCGAGCGTACGCAGACTTGAGCGTACGCTAGCCTGAGCGTAGCCTGGCTTGAGCGTAGCCTGATTACCCTTGATCTTCTATATCCCTGTATATTGATATTTTATTAGATATTTAACGTCCATTTTATATCCTTACGCCTTTTGTCCTGAACTTGATAATCACGAATTTACTTGATATATTTGGAAATGATACCTGAGCATGACACGATAGTGACCCGTAGTGGTGCACTCCTGACATAATGACCTGACATGACCTGATAGTGGCCCGTCGTGGCGCACTCCTGACAAGTACACTTGGCATGATAAACCTGACATGTTATAACTTGATAAGCTGTTGCGACGGCTACCTGACATGACATGACCTGTATAAATAACCTGGATACCGTGGGCGATTGTGCTTGTACAAATAATCCAGTCCTGTCTTGCATCATGTCTAGGAGGGGACTCCTGAGTACCACGGTCAGGAGTACCTACTAAACTGGACTAAGGTTAACAACTAGATTAATGCATTAGTCATGAAGAGATTTCCAGCTACAGGCAATCCCGTTACCTGGGCACGCCTTGGGATCTGTAGCCTGCCGTCGAGTAGGGCACATTTCCAGCACACTGTCATGTGTTGCACCCTTCAAGCTACCTAAGGGTACATTCGTTTCCTGGACGATGTACCCACCTGAATTCAACCCTAATCTTTTAACCCGGGGAACCTGGATGGTCTGCAGGGCTTGTGGCTGTGGAATAATCTCACTGCATCTTGTTAGTAATTAGGCTTGTGACAACCCTAGTTAGTTAAAGTATCAAGCCGTAATTCTTGCTTGGCCGTGAAGTGATTGGATGGAGTCTAACCAGTCTAGTCTTGCCCGGATCCTGTTCCAGATCATTGAACGACCAGAATGCTTGTATTTATTTTACCGATAAATGGTGAGAATTCCAAGCTCTGTTCAGACGACGGGTTACAACCCCGGTCCTTGTTTGGTTTACAGGTTGTAACCTGGTTATCTGAATAGTTCCATGGTTATCTCGTCGTATATCATCCTGGTGTATTTTTTTTATTTTCAGTTCTTACTTTTATTTATATCTTGTGCTGATTGCTGGTTTTAGTTCTTAAGTGAAGCCTCCTTTGTGGCACTTGCTCTTTCTGGGGTCTGACCCAGCTGGTTTTGTGTGGCCAGATTTCGGAGCACCTCCAGAGGATCTACCGACCTTCCTTCCAGATGGTGAACACTAGAAGGAATCCTGGCAACGAGTGGGTTATTTTTGGCTCTCCCACTCTATTGTAAAAATATTCTTTTGAGGCGTTTAGCCGACGAGCACTTGTTTAGCTCGATTGCATTTACTTACTGTCTGCCTACGGGCTGTAACATAATTAACAGATCCTAGGGTTGATCATGTATGACTAAACTCTTGCTAGTCCTAACATTTTGTAACGACTAGCTTCATGATCAGCTGAATATGTAATGTTTGGGACGCCTTATTATTGTATATTAATGATCATACATCTTGTAACATTTACTTACTTGCTTGTGATTGAGACACTAGGCTTGTTCATGACCTTAAGAGACTGTTGTCTTGTAGATAAACCCTCATGTATCCTAGACAGCCGTGACTGTATAGCGAGGTGGGTTGCACTTCAATATACGTAGCTGGCTATGTCTTCCCCCGCTCTCCAGTATTCTGGTTCTGGGGCGTGACATATAATCATAACATAGAGGGAAGAAAGGGTTAGGTTACATGACAGTGTATACTGAGTTAGGGTGTGTGTGTCCTTGTACAGGGTTATAGCTTAGTATTGAAAGGTTAAACCCAGTTTTAGTTCAGCATTTACATACAAAATCTGAAAAGATGCTAACATTTAAACCAGTGCAATATTAACATAACACAGTTTCAGATTTTAGGATTTTAAACATCGCAACCAATCTCAATGGTCCCAATACATCCTAACATGATAGAAATAAAACCCTAACATACTATCCATACATTTATCTACGCATACAGTTCAATATTACATGTTAAATCTGAAATTGAACATTTGAAATCAATGTGAAAATGTTAACATATATTCAGTTTTCAGGATTTTGGAGAAATTTGAATATCAAAACCAACTCAATGTTTATCACAACCTATCATGTAAGAATATGAAACCTAACATTATATCCCTACAACAACAATGTACACAGCTCTAAATATTACATTTAAAACAACAATTTGAACTAACATTTAAAATCCAGTATTAAGGGTTAATATGCACATAGTCTCAGATTTGACAAATTAAACACAAAACTCAACAAATTTTTTTTTTAAATGAAACTCTAGGTATGACATACATGTGCAGTGATGTAAACATAACTAATAACATGAAATTTATATTTAACTTACGAATTTAAACTGGAAAAGCAGAAAACCAGAAATATTGGAGTTTTGAAAATTTAACATCAACGACATATTAATATTTATTTAGATAGGTGAAAATCAAGTGTAGCATGCATAAGTGTCAGAAAAGTATCCACTATATATATTCATATATATATATTCTCATGTCCCAATATAAAAATCAGATTCTATACCAAGACCAACATTAGATTCCTACCAATATTGCAAAACAGGTGATTGGTGTAATCAAGACGATTTATTATTATTTAATACAAGAATAATAGCAAGAAGGGAATAACGATAAAATCTATTTTGCTTATCTGTTTAAAAGAAGGAACCATTTTGAAATCCAGAGTTAAAATATCAAATCCAAGGTAAAGTCTAGCAAAATCATCGATTCATTGTATTAAGAAGAAATTCATAGAAGAAGTTACACAAAGGTTTATAAAATAGCTAAAGTTACTCCTAAGCTAAATAATGAGAAGCAAAACAAAACAAAACAATTAATAATTCCTTTTTTTTGAAGGACTGAAATAAAGTAGAGAAAATATGTTCGAAAATATTTAAGGTACAATCTGATAATCATATGCGTCTATCCACAATCATGGTACTCTAAATCCTCGTCATACTAGTATGCAAGGCTACGATAATCACAGAGCCCTTGACTTATGCACATATCTCTAGAATCATGGTATTTAACATTTTCGCGGTGCCGCTAGCTTGGCTGTGAAAACCTTAAATTTCCACACCCGAGAAATATATCCAGAGTCAGACTATATGTCCTCACCATGCTGGCTAATGTGACTATAGAAGACTAGATTCCATAACATAGATGACCTAGCCCATATAATTTCATCTTGCCAAAAATTAAATTAAATCAACAATGAATACCCAAAAATCAAATCAAATTTATCAACGAACATCAAACTCAAAAATGAACAAAATCCTTCAATCATATAAATACAAACTCGGATGCTACAGCTAATCGTCAAGATTCAAAATTCAACAATCTTCCATCAAAATCAATAAATACAAACCCAAATTCAACAATAATCTATCAAATTCAACAACAGAAAATAAAGATAAAACAATCAAAGAAAAAGAGAGTTTTCAAATCGAAGTTAAAATAAGATTCTCAAGGGTCGTCCCAGGAATCTCTCAAGGGTTCCTAACTGTGATTGAGTACCTTCAAAATATATCTTAATCCTACTGTAGGCTGTAGTGGTACTCAAGTTCGAATACCACTACATAAACTCGACCTGCATGGGCCACCACTAAAAACGTGTCACGACCCGCACCCTAGAGTTAGGGCACGAGAACGTAACAACGCCAAGCCTACGCCGCAGTATCGGCGGTAGAACGCTGTCCTAGGTCTCAATGCATCTAACAGTATAAGACTAAACAGTTTATACTCCCCGAATGGGGGTGACATAGCCGAATGTAAACTCAATCACATCTAAGGTAGAGCATAAAGGAAGATAGATAAAACATGAAATCGAAAAGAGATACAACAGATAGAAGTCTAAGTGTCTAAGATACAAACTCAGAATACATCTCAAAACTCAAATACAGTTATCCATAAATACAACTCAAGATGACTGAAAATAAACTATAAGCAAAAACCCTAGCTATCTATGCAACCTCTACTGTCTTCTCTAGGCTGCAGGCAACCTCCAGGCTATCTGTAAAATTTATCAACAGGTCCAGTCAGGACAGGAGCGAGTACAGTACATCCCAACAGATCATAGCAGGTTAGAAAATATAATCATGCAGTAAAGTAAGATACAAGTACTGTAAGAAAACAGTATGTAAACAGAGAGAGAACTGTAATAGAAATATCTACTATACATAGGGAACTAGCAGTGACTAGTGAGTCAGAGTACAATATGAACATGTAATACTCCCCCCGTACCCCCGATCAATACACAAGGATCCAGCCAGGTTATGTTATATGATGCTATGTAACAGACCCCGAAGTTGATAGACCCCGAAGGTGATAAGCCCCCGAAGGGTGGTAGACCCCAATGGTGATACATAGTAGTCCCATAAAAATAAGGATTCTGGGGGTAACCCAACAGTATAAGTCCCATAAAAATGGGGATTCTGGGGGTAACCCAACAGTGTAAGATTCCAGGAAGACTCTACGATCATGAGGGTACATGTCGTAAGTGATCAAAGAACCAAGAAGCATATGATACGCTATGAAAGTGAAACGTACAGAACATAGAGTACCCGATGCTCCCTAAGGATAATATCTCAAGAAAGGATCCATATAGTACCAATCCGTGTGACCAACGTGACAGTACAAGTAAAGTAATCTACTGCAGGAAATAATTCTAAGCAGGATATAAAATGATCAGAGAATGTACTCGCCTGATATCTGAATGTCCAAGGTAAAGATACTGTCCGAGGAGAGGTATTTGGCTCCTAATTAGAACAACACAAGTCACGATATGTCCAGAAGGGTAATATAAAGCACTATAATGCATTCTACATGAATCTAGGTCAAACTAGGCCAAAGTCAACCCTTGGTCAACTCTGGTCAACTGCACTAGTCAAACTAGGTCAAACTAGGTCATGTCCTAACCCAGCAAGTCTTACTAGGCCTAACCAAGACTATACTAGCAAGCACACATCAATACAAGGCTATACAAGCCAATATACACCCAACTCTATATAGCATGCAATTATTCAATACTCAAATAGGCAAGAATTCACATTGGATATATACTAGGTAATCTATTACTTTAAGCTATATATGCCTACACATATATACACATGCATATATTGGTATTCAACATTAGGTCTATAATTATGGCATTTCAAATGGTTATATAAACTTATATATTACAACACAATATGCTAACATATATATAATATACATACATAGCTAAGTTAACTGTATTCATAAATACTTATGTAAGAGGCTATGTGTATGTATGTGAACATGGCAAAGGGGCAAGTGAGGGTTAAATGGGCATACATAGTGTATACATATCAAAGAGTGTCAAAGTGTAAGTGAATAAAGTGTCAAGTGTGATAGTGTCAACATAGTATAAGGGGTACATGAGGTAATATAGGATTTGTGTTAACATAGAACATTACATCTCATTAACTTGTATATTGCATACATTACATCTATTATTACATTACATTCATGCTTGCATTCATTTATCATTCATTTATTCTTTTGTACCACTATATGCACCATATATTACATACTATGGAACCTACATATTCATTACAAGCCATACTTATACATGCTTACATTAGATAGGATACTTACACCTCATACATTATTTATTTAAACATTTACTCATGCCTGCATTCTCTATTTAATTACATAATATATATACATTAACATGGGTTAAAATCAAATAGAACATTATATTACACACAAGGGTGCACAAAATACATATGCCGAATAGTAACTCCTACTAATAATCAATACTCTACCATCTCAGCATGAATTAAAATCTAGGATTAAAGTATGTTATAGATCTATGTGTTAGCTTTTCGAAACTTCAAACGGATCGCGTTTTCGTTTCCGGAAACTCCCGGAATCGCGAAAACACCGAGAACGCGTTTGTCTTTCGTACAGCTGACACTCAAATAAATCTCCAGAAAGTTATAGAAAGAATTAGTCCTATTAATACATGTTTTTGGAAAGCTAACTTCAATACGCTTCTTTAAAAAAAATAGAAGATTAAACCGAGCTTTGAGCTAGAAGTTATGACATTTCTAAGTTAGGGCTGAAATTAAAAACGTGGATAAAAATCATGACGGATTTGGGTAGTTTGAGCCAAAAGAATACACAATATATATCCTAATTATCCACAACAATAATAGCAATAATAATATGAGGAACCACACTCACAAACTTGATTATATAATTATCATGAACCATTTATTACATATATAAATATAGATACACTCTCATTACAATATATATATATATAAATCTATATATGTAACATGAACACATCCACAACACAAAGGACACTCCTATGACCTCCAAATGGACACAAAATGGACACAAATGGAGATACAACCATGGGGGTCATTCCTATGGGTTCAAAATAGACCTATATGCATGAGAAAATAAAAAAGAGAAGGAATTTATACCTCCCGGTAGATCGAATCGAAGAAAAACCTTCCCGGAGCGACACCGACACGTAGAGATTCCAAAAGGACATGAACGAGCTCCGAATCCTCCAAACTTGGGTAGCTTCCCCCTTGGGTAGAATGGAGAAGGAAAGAAGAAGATTTGGTGGTGAAATGGAAGGATTTGGTGGAGAAATTGCTAGGGATTGCTCTCTAGGAATTTGGGGAAGAACAAGAGAGAGAAAAATAGATGGATAATGACAAATGGGAGGCTCAACCCTATCCTTATTGTGGCTGGCCATAAAGGTGGTTTTGTCCTATTAGAAAAAGTCTAAAAGCCCCTACTAACCTATTCTATAAGTATTAGGAAAGGGCTAATTGGTTGGGGCTAAATTAGTCATTCTAAAGTCTCTAATCACACTAACCTTATCCATAATAATTAGTCTAACCTCTAACTAAAATATTTCTATCATGTGGACTAAAATTAATATCATGTGGGCCATGTCTAACTAGTGTGTGGGTCCCACTAGAGTCAAACTACCCCCGGGTCTCCGTTACAAGTCAGATTGAGATGAAATTCTAACCGGACTCAAATAATCCCAAAACAATATCATAAATAATAAAATAATATTAAAATAATTCAAAGAGGTCAAATGCAAAAATATCCTTAGGCCAAAAATGATATTAAAATATCATAATCATATGGTTAGGCTCTAGGTCAAACAGTCTCTAGGGTTTCACTAGCAAAACGTCAAAACCACAAGTCATTGATTTAAATAATTTTAAAATAATTTAAAATCACCAAAAATCATATCATGAATTAAATATCATTATTAAAATAATTATAAACATGAAATTTCAAAATTACCCTCATTTGGAAAACTGGGTGCTACATGTGCCCCTCAAAAGGGTGCGGGTCGTGACACATTTTTGTGGTGGCCCATGCAGGCCAGTGTCGCAATTAGGCGATCTTGTAATGGTGCTCGACTTAGAGTACTAATTACGAGCCTGCAATTAGGACGTAGGACCTAGGATATGATAGAAGTTTCTCAATCACACCTAGGAAAATTTTTGATATTTTGATTATCATGATTACTTCCCTTGTATTAAATTAACTGTCCTTCTTTGATAATTCTACTCATGTGCCATATTGATCTTTTTGTTTCAATTCGTCTCCAGGATGACGAAGATGCACCCGCAGGCCACTGGATCGAGTAGCTTGCCCGAGAGATCTGATCAGGCTGAGGAGGAGGTTCACGAGACTGCCCCCAATGATTCCACTATCCCAGAGGCCCTGGCAGTTGCACAGGGAGGTCTACCACCTCCATCCTAGAGGGTTTCGGCCATTATTCCAGAGATACTGCCGCCACCACCACCGATACCGACGGATGCACATCACATGTTTCTTCTCCTTAAGCAGATGATGGAGACTCAGTGGGCCCAGGCAGAGGCGTCGCAGCGCCAGTCGGAGGTGTCACACCGTCAGATTGAGATGCTAAGACAGAGCATGGAGAACTCGCATTAGCTTGCACTGGCAGCAGTGGAGAGAGTGGTACCGGGTGTTTGCCATTGATTGTAAAAGTACAGAACAATTATCGGAGGACTGAACTTAGACTCACAATACAAACTCGCTTGTACAAAGAAAGCCTAGGGACGAAAACCTAGGTACAACAATCTAAGTACAATTGTTTATTTTAGATTCTGGGGGTGACGATAGAGGCTCGGGAAGGCGACGGCATCCCTGCCTTACTCCTTGGACGATCGGATGCAGCCTTGGCTCCTTGTGAAAAGATGGTTGGTGTTGACGAAGAAGTGCTCTTTTTGCTCCTCTGTTGCTCTCCTGGCTTCTCTCTCTCTCTGTGTATTCTCTCTCTGACTCTGTATTTTTTTATTCTTTTGTTGCCGGAGGGTCTGCAAAGAAATGATGCTGGCTATTTATAAGAGTGGGGTATGACCATTAGGGTTTGCTAATGATTATTCGTTTGGAATGTCGGCGCTCCTTCAATCTATCTGAACCCTTGATCCTGATTACAATGAATCTAGGCCATTAATGCGGATATCATCGAATCTTGTGAGCAGTTAATGTTAACTGCTTTAAATCTTCATGATTGATTATACCAATGTTCGATTGCTCGCCACGTGTCCCATTGGCTTGATGATAAATGATATGCCTTGATTTCAGTAATTATGATGATGATGTCAAATATATTTGTTGAGATTCGGTTAAATCCTTGATTGATCCGATGCCACGTGTTTCAATTGTGGGTCCTGCCAGAGCCGCATGGGATAGACAAGACTTGAACCGCAGGGAGATAATCTTCGTGAGCCGTATAAGACAACGCTTTATTGAGCTGCAGGGGATGAACTCTCAATGAACCACATATGTATAATCTCTACGAGCCGCATAAGCTATCGTTGTATTGAGCCGCAGGGACTGGGTTCTCAGCGGGCCGCATATGGCTGATTTCTGTCGGTCATATAGGATGACTTCTCAGTGAGCCGCATGAAGCTGTTCTCCATTTAAGCCGCATGAGACTTGCCACGTGGCAACCTCGGACTTCTGTCGGATCGGGTCAGAGATTTTCTTCTTTTTTCGAAGAGTCTGTCATTATGGCAGAACCATTATGACGCTTTATGTCAGAGCCGTCACAGTCGTCGAGTCGTGTCAGGGCATTAAATGAGGCCACCACTCAAATGGCCAGCTGTAAGGGAGGATCCCAAGGGGGGATGTGGCGTCGATCGGGCCGCATATTCCTGCTGAACCGCATACACTCCCGAGCCGCATGAGACTGAGAGTCTTCTTTGAATCGCGTAAGGCAGCTCCTGTACGAGCCGTATGGGCTTCTTCCCAGAGCCGCATGGACCATTACTCTGATATTTTCCATGCTTCTACAGGACCCCCTTCAAAGTTTTCAATTTGCAAAATTGAAACACTTTGAATAAGAAGCATGGCCCCGTTCATGCCGCATAAGTGTCTCAGTCGCATAAACTCATCTGGCCGCATATGCTCTTTGCCACATGTCCTGACTACGTGTGCAAATCTTCATTAAATGCTCTTGATTCGTTTTGATTTAACGCCATTTTTTGGGGGAGGATCCCAAGGGTCGGTTTTGCCTTGACCGAAGCATTTTTGCCTTTATCTTTTGAAGCAGTGCATAATCCGAGGCATAATCCGAGACGTCTGTTCGTTTTATGAGTCTCTTTCGCCTATAAATAAGAGGCTTTTAGTCCCTTGGGGGTTTCTTTACCTTCTCTCTTTGCTCAGATTCCCTGTTGCCGACTTTGCTCTTCGTCTCCTTCCTTCAACGACCGACAATGGCTCCCAAGAAGGCTGCTGCGTCGAAGGCCACGAAGGGTAAGGCGGTTGCTTCTACGACGACTGCAGCGACAAACGTGGTCACTCCTCCGCTGGCTGTTGTGCGTTCTATTTATCCCGACGTTCACCCGCCTATCGCTGGTAAGGGTCGTCTGAAAACCCTAACTGTTGCCATGGCTCTGCTGCATACTTTATGCACAAGCCGCATGTACGGGGCTTATCGATGTGACCGTATGAGCCCTTCGCCCCATGGGGCCGCATGAGCTTGTTATACTCGATCTGAGCCGCATATGTGTTTTCGATTTGGGCCGCATAAGCGTTGCTCACTTTTTGAACCGCATAAACTCGCTTGCTTACATCCGTATCCGCTCGCATGAGTCTGGCTTCGTAGGCGTGCTTAACCTGAACCGCATGGGTCTATAAGCTCGTCTGAATTTGAGTTGTATGGACTCGGCTAACTCGGAGCCGCACGAGGCTATGATGCACCGAACCGCATAGACGTATCTAATGCTGAGCCGCGTGAGGCTGTGACAACCCGAGCCGCATAGACTCAGATGATCTTTCCAATGCTTCTGTTTTTTGACTATCTTCTAACCTCATTTCTTTCGTCTTTCTCTAGTGTATCTGCCCGTGAATCCTGCTGGGGAGCTTATAGTGGGTTCAAATCAATTCGCCCTGGGCGTGCGTCTTGACGACTTAATTAAGCATGTGTTGAATCAATTCCCTACTGATGAGCCTTCAGAGAGGTTGAAGGCCATTAAGAATCAGACCCTCCATTACCTCCGCTCCATGATGAATACTGGGAAGCTGGATGGAAAAATACCTGAAGCCTTTGTTCCTTTTTGGAGATGCCTTAGTTATCAAGAATCCTCGAATTTTAGAGATTACCGAGAACTGGGATTTTTCTTTGGATGGGGTGGCAATCCATATTCCTCTCATGGAACGTCATTATCCTTTGTCATGGTTCAATATGGTGTTGCTGGACAGGAAGATGGTGTGCAACTTAACTCCTACTCAATCAGGGATGTTGATGGGCAACATCCATTATAATCCGAACATGCGTCAGCGTATGCGGGTAAGGATTCCGTCCTCCGGTATATGATGGGTCTGGCCCCAGGCTCTTTCATGAATGTATACGGTCCCAACTTCACACTTACTCAAGCTGATACTTTCCTGAATCGGCTTGTTCGCAAGAAGTCTTATCCTGTTGGTAGGCTGGCACTACCGAACTGGATAAACCCTACCTCTATGTGGGCCCAGTTGACTACATGGGTTTTGTAGACCTATGGAACGTTCTTGCGGGAGGTGGGGCTTTACCATGCCATTCGGGGCACTTGTCACGGGCTTTCCATTAATAAACTACTGTTCGTAGCGCTCTTGGAGATGTATAGCCGGCGAACGGGGACGTTCTTTGCACCAGTAGGGGAGCTGGGGCTTGCTCTTCACGAGATGTATACTGTCTCTAAACTTCCATGGGGGAATGAGCCTTTCGAGGTGTATACCCCGTCGAATGAGGAGTTCGAGGCCTTGGACAGGCAACTCCCAGGTTCTGTTGCGGTGTATCGGAAGTTATTGTGCCACCATAGTGCTTGTCATCAGATGGCTATAAAAACGACGGATAGCTCCGAGGGGACCGCTCCCCATACCACATGCTGGATTAATTATCTTTTTAGAGTTGATCCTTCTGGCGAAGTTACTCCTCGAGCCCCTCGAACGCATGCAGAGGTAAGGGATCTGATGTCAAGTGTCAAGAAGTCGCGATCCAAGAGCGATATATTCGGGAGTCAAGCTGACTCTCTTAGTTATTTTCACTACGGGACCATACAGATGTCGGAGAAGGCGCTTCTGGCTGGATTTTTAATGATATGGCTACGGAACTGCGTAGTCTCGGGAGGAGCGGGTTCTATCGAGAGGATTGGTCGTCATTTCATCCTCCCTACCGTTAAACTAGTGTTCGGAGTTAGACTGGCCCTCCTTCCTGCTATGGTGTGCAGCATACACCATGGTCTGCGAACATTCTCGTCCAAGGTTATTGCTCGCAAGAAGACTTTAGATTTTGAGCGCGTAGAACTGCCTTTCTACTACCTGATGGTGGTTGGCGATGCACTACAAGTCTTTACTGGGACCTGGGATAGCGGAAGATGCTACAGCCGAAGATGCTTTCCTCTTCAAATGCCATCACCGGTCTTGGGAATACAACACTATGCCAGCTTGTCGGAGGGCGCTGGCGAGAGTGGATGGGTGTGACCTTTTTGTGTCTGTTCCTCCTTTTTTTGATGAGGAAGTGAGGAAGGTACACCTTGATGGTACTGGACATTCTCATTTTCTGTCTCCGGATATGCTTGCTTGGTTGCACAATATCCACCCCGCGCATCTGGTTTATCGCAACCGAAATAATGTGTACTTGGAACCTTACCTACCTAGCAGGTTTTCCCGCCAGTTTGGTTATGGCCAGTTGTTCCTTGATTGTCCCAACCCTTGTTTGGGTTTTGAAGGCTGCGTTCTTGACGGCGTCCGAGCGTGGAATTATTACGACACTTATCATACTCGGGCCAGCTTCTCGGTTCCCGATGCTAAGGTGCCGAAGAAAATTTTGTACGTGGCTGCTTTGTATCACGTTATGGCGAACAAGCCTCCTGTTAACTTTGATCCGAGTACCAGTTTTATCGTAGGTACCGGTTTAGAGGAGAAGCCCAAGGGGGCTAAGGCTAGAAAGCAACTGGCGCTCCAGATTCCTCTCCCTGAATAAGAACCTTCCGAGTTGGCTGAGGAGGAGGATGATAGCGAAGACTCCCTTTCTGGTGGGGGTGAAGAAGTAGCGGATCAACCGCTTTCCACCCCCGATGAATCGGCGGAAGACCCGTTGCCTTCTACACAAGAGGAAGTAGTAAAGGAAGAACAGCCTCCAGCTGTGTCTGGTTCCTCACATAAACGAGTCAGGCGCGAGTCTTCTGACAGCAGAGCGACCTTTTCCGTGAAGAGAGCTGCCATTAAATCTCGTGGATTACTTATTACCGAGAGGGGTGAAGGTACCGATGCTGTTCTAGAGGTAACACTAAGTCGGAGTTATCTCTTTGTTGTAGTTTTCTTTCCTCTCGGGGATATGACTTGATCATTTTTCTTTGTAGGCGTCTGACGAACCAGGCTCTCCTGAACCATCTACTGCCCCAGTAGTTGATCCGGCCCTTGCTGCTTTGATTAGCGACATGTGTGCCGCGGTTCTCTCTGCGGGGACTCTCTCAGCGGCAGCTGAGGACTCCCAAGCTGCTGAGGCCCCAGCCCGGGGTGACAAAAGTTTCCTTGGGCCCGTCTCCGAGATTGCTGAACTTCAGCAAGACGACGCCATTCTCGGTACATCTCCTTCCGAGGATGCAAGGGCGGATGAGTCTATTATTCCTGACTCGGAGGCTGTTGGTGAAGAGGTTGTGATGGTTGTAGGCGAACCCCAGCCTCCACACTCCTCCACTGGTAAGCTAAGCCACATATTGACTACCGAGGGGGCTTATTTGCTCTATCAACATATTCTCCGGGTCAAATCGATTCATGGTTGCCTTGGCCCTGCAGGTCCTGACCCTTTACTTCCCACCGTGGATGTTCTTGGGGAAGGCTCGGCCTGCCGTGATATGGAAGAAAGGAGCGTTCCCTCTTCTTTGCCGTCCCATGTCGAGGGGCCTCCTGCCAGCTCCAGGCCGACGGGAATGGGGTTGGCGATGGTCTCCGCCTCATCCTCCGCAGATTATACGGCTCCGGAGACTGACCTCTCGACCCTGCCGAGTATTCAAATTTTGCAGGCTGCCGAAGAGGAGTTGGCCGCTGTTCAAGCGTCCTTCCGTGCGGAGCTGGTTTCTCTTGTGGCGGGAGCGGCGGATTCTGTTTCATCTTCTTCGGTGCTGCCCGCCACACTCCCATTGACACCTGCCTCCACGGAGACTCTGGACGAGGTGACACAGGACGTGGTCGACAGTTTCTATCGTCATTTAAAAAGGGGCGTAGATGCTGCCATAGGACGGGGGACCCCATTTTCTCTATCTCTCCAGTGTGCTCGGGGTCAGATTACAACCTTGAAGACCCTTCCTGGCGGGGTGGGGTTAGCTGCGCTCCTGGAGCCTAAGTTGACAGAGGCTGACCAGCTTGTGACCCAACTACTGGCGATACGACAGGCGGGCTTGCCTGCTGCGATCGAGCGGGAGCGGGGCTTCCTTCTTGCTGCTCGGGATAGGATTAAGCTAGCCCGAGATACGGCTGGGCCAGTTGTACGGGGAGACCTTGATAAGTTTTCTGCTTTGTATGACCAACTGGGTCATAGGAGTCAGGCTTGCCGTGCTCGGGAAGAGTCTGCTTCTCGTGGAATCGCTGACACGAAGGAGCGTATTCTTGGACTTCAGCGGGAATTAGCCTTTTTAGAGTCAGAGCTGGAGGCTGCTCAGGCAGAGCAGGAGTCGATCGTTCGGGAGGCCGAGAAGGTTTCCCGATCTTCCGATAACCTGGAGCGGGCCTTTAAGAAATTTGAGGATAACTGGCAAGCTCACGTTCATCTGGAGGATGAGGTAGTGCTGACCCACGAGGCAGAGCGTCGAGCCTCCCAGAGGTTTGAACGGTCGGTTGTTTTGCTGACGGACCGTCTCAGGGCGTTATGTGCCCCAAAGCAGTGATCAGCTGTCTGTTTTCTTTGCTTTCTCTTTTTTTTTTTTTGTTTTTGTTTTTGTTTTGTAAGGGATATGATCCCAAATGAAGTAGTACGTTGAATTTTGAATAAATGAGCATGTTTCAACTCATCATCTCTTTCTTGTACTTGTGGCGTCTGTGGAATTGGACTTGCTGGGGGATTTATTTGTGGACCTGTTATCCTAGGCGTACCTTGGTTTTAGGTACGGATAACAAGTTTGGGCAGGATGTCCGGAACAGCCGTGGCAAAGTGGTCATGGATGTTCTTGGTGCTAAAAAAAAAAGGAATGCCGTAGAGCAGCTGGGCTCCCGGGGCATGGTGGGGTGGTGGATTTATGCTAAGAATCTTAGCAAAGGAATATTTGTGGACCTATTATCCTTGGCGTACCCTGGCTCGGGATACAGATAATAGGGTGAAAGGAAAACCAACATATTTGCTCAGAGGTTATGAGGACATGGCAAGCATGAGGGTTTTATCGTGGAATCTTCCTGCTCATACGTAATGAGGACATGGCAGGGGAGGTTTCACGGAAGATATTCGTGGTCAACAGCGGACATTTGTGGACCTATTATCCTTGTCGTACTCCGGTTGTGGGTACAGATAATAGGTCGAAAGGAGACCGACATATTTGCTCAGAGGTAATGTGGACATGGCAAGCATGAAGGTTTCTTCGACGGAGCCTTCCAACTCAGAGGTAATGATAACATGGCAGGAGTGGGCTCAATGAAGAGGGGGTACATAGAACAACTCAGAGGTAGGAGAACGTGGAAGTTCTATGTGAGGGGCGGTTTGTTTTTGGTGGAAGTGAAAACGACTCAGAGGTAATGAGGATATGTCCGTTTTCGGAAATTTGTGGATCGATTACCCTTTTTGTGCACTGGGAGTGCGGGTATTGGATCATGAGGGAGGATCTCTTCCAAGAAGAAAGTTCAGAGGTATAATCATACGTGACTTACTATCTGAAAGAGTGACCGAAATGTGAGTTCAGAGGCACCAGCGGGTACATAACTCGGTAATTTAAAATATTGAGAAAGTGGGAGTCCAACGGCACCAGCGGGTACATGACTCGATAATCTGAAGGGAATGTGGGGGTGAGTTCAGGGGCACCAGCCGGTATATGACTCGATAATCTGAGATATTGTGGGTGTGAGTTCAGTGGTACCAGAAAGTACATGACTCGATAATCTGAAATATTGTGGGTGTGAGTTCAGTGGTACCAGCGGGTACATGACTCGAAGATTTTGTAGCTACTGTCATTTAGACATAATATTTCTTCAGGAACTTGCCGTTGATGGGCAGCATGAGCAAGTCTCCGTTTTGCTTTGCAAGACGGTAAGCACCGTTGGAGAATACCGTCTCAATGATAAATAGGCCCTCCCACTTTGGCTGGAATTTGTCGGCGGTCTTGTGAGTCATGACCATTGGCCTCCGGACTGCCAAGACAAGATCGCCTACCTGGAACGTTCTGATTTTGACCTTCTTATTGAAGGCTCCTGAGATGCGTGCTTGGTATAGCTCGATCCTTTGTTGAGCTAGGAGGCGCTTTTCATCTAAGGCCTCTAACTCTTGCAGTCGACGTCGGTAGTTATCATCGGTTGTCAATTAATGTGTGAGGGCGACACGTAGTGAGGGGATCTGTGTCTCCAAGGGAGGACTGCCTCACTTTCGTATACCAGGGAGAATGGTGTATTTCTGGTGGCTGTTCGGACCGTGGTACGATAAGCCCATAAGCACTCGCCGAGCTTCTCGTTCCAATCACGTTTGTTGGAGGAGACAAACTTCTTGAGAAGTTTGATGATTGTTTTGTTGAACGCCTCTGCTAACCCATTTGCTGCCGGGTTGTACGGCGTCGAGGCGATATTCTGAATACGGTACTTATCGCAAAACCGATAGAATGCGTAGCTTGCAAACTGCGGACCATTATCATGGATGATCCTTCGGGGCAGTCCAAAGCGGTAGATGACGTGGTATTTAAGGAAGCTAATCATGTTTGAAGTCTTGACTTCTGCGAGTGGGACAGCTTCCGCCCATTTGAAGAAGTAATCAGTGATCGCAAGTATGAAGCGATGTCCTCGGGAGGAAGGTGGGATGATTGGACCAATGATATCCATTCCCCATGCTTCGAATGGCCAGGACGCCACTGTCGGATGTAAAAATTCAGATGGTTGGTGGTTGAAGTCCGCGTGGACTTGGCAAGCTTTGCACTTTCTAGCATAATCTATCGCGTCTGCCACCATTGTGGGCCAATAGTAGCCCATTCGGCGAAGGCGGTCTTGCAGTTTCGGGCCGGGCTGATGGGCCCCGCAGACACCATCATGATCTTCTCGCACGGGTTCTTTGGCTTCTGCGTTCGACAGGCACCAGAGTAATAATCCGTCATAGGAGCGGCGATACAGCATCTTCGTCTCTGTATCGTAGAAGAATCTGAGAGAACGCCGTCTGATGGAGATGGCTTCCTTTGGGTTCTCGGGCAGGATGTCGTAGACGACGAAGTCGATGAATGGTTGTCTCCAATCTGGGGCATCATCGATCGTCTGGGCGGAATAACTCGCCACGAATTACGCATTGTTCTTGGGACAGACCAGTTCGTGGCCTATTACATCCACTGATTGGCGATCATAATTCGAAACTGCAAGGGAAGCGGCAAGACCAGCTAGGGCATCGGCTTCGATATTTCGGAGTCTGGGAACGTGTTCGATGAAGAACCCCTCGAATGATGAGATGATGTCAATCGCTATTTGGTGATAGGGGATCATGTCTTCGTGGCGGACCTCGTATGAGCCCCGGATCTGATTGACGATTAGTTGGGAATCGCCGTACGCTTCAAGGTATTCCACCTCCAGCTCTCTTGCAAGTTGGAGGCCAATGACCAAAGCGTTGTACTCAGCCACATTGTTAGAGCAGGGCTCTGTGAGAGAGTAGGCGCGATTGATCACCAGCCCGGAAGGAGAGATTAACACTACCCCGACTCCGACGACTATATTGCCTTTAGGTCCGGTCCTCGAAGCGCCGTCGAAGAACATTCGCCATATATTTTCGTGAGAGGTTGTATGCGAGTCGGCGACCTCATCTGGGATCTCTTCGTATATCCTGGAGGACTCCGAGCCTGGGTGTGCTGCCAAGAAATCTGCCAGGGCTTGACCTTTGACTGCCTTTTGGGGGACAAAGATCATATGATAAGGGGACAGCAGTATTGCCCATGTAGCGAGGCGAGAGCTGAGTGCCCCCGATTTAGTCATGAGGACCCTGAGAGGGTTAACTCGTAAGATCACATGTATCATTTGTCCGATGACATAGTGCTGCATTTTCTGAATGGCGAACACCAGGGCAAGGCATTCCTTCTCCACAGCGGTGTATCGGTGCTCTGGTCCAATCATCATTCGACTGAGGTAATATATGGCCTGTTCATGGCCTGCATCATTATTCTGTGCCAGCAGAGCACCGAGGGAGTGTTCCATTGCTCGTACAAAGAGCAAAAATAGTTTTCCAGGGACTGGGGCCACCAAGACCGGAGGATTTGACAGATATTCTTTGATGCTATCGAAAGCACGCTGGCATTCTTTGTCCCATACGAATGAGACTCCTTTCTTCATGAGGTGCGTGAATGGTCGGTATCGCCCGGAGAGGTTGGAAATGAACCTTCTGATGTAAGCTAACCTCCCTTGAAGGCCTCTGAGTTCGCAGAGATTTCTCGGAGGACCCATCTCCATGATTGCTTTTGTCTTCTCAGGGTCTACATGGATACCCTTTGCAGTGATGATGAAGCCTAAGAACTTCCCGCTGGATACGTCCAGGAAGGACTTCGTAGGGTTCATTTTCAAATTATGCGTTCGCATTAGGTCGAACACCGTCCTTAGATCCTGTAGATGGTCTCCTTTGCTACGGCTCTTGGCGGCTATATCATCAACATAGCACTCCACCGTCTTGCGTAAGTGGTCTCTGAAGATGATGCTCATAGCTCTTTGATATGTGGCGCCAGCATTCTTTAAACCGAAGGGCATGACTGTGTAGCAGTACGTGCCAATCGGTGTTCGGAATGATGTATGCTTTTCGTCGTCAGGAGACATTTTGATCTGATTGTACCCAGAGAAGCCATCCATGAATGACATGCGTTCGAAGCCGCAGGTGTTATCGATCATGATGTCTGTGATAGGAAGGGGAAATTCATCTTTGGGGCATACCTCGTTCAGGTTTCGAAAGTCGATGCAGATTCGAATCTTCCCATTCTTTTTGAGGACGGGTACTATATTGGCGACCCATTCGGGATGTTGCTCCTCACGAATGAAACCGCTGGCTATCAGTTTGTTGACCTCGGCTTCGATCGCGTCCATGATGCCCGGGCGGAAACGTCGCTGTTGCTGCTTGACTGGCTTCACGTCTGGTCGAATGTTAAGCTTGTGAAGAGCGATGTCAGGATTTAACCCTGGTATGTCTTCATAGCTCCAGGCGAACACATCAATGTAATCTCTGACAAGTTCTAACAGCGACTCCCGTTCTTCGTCAGTGAGGCTTTTACTGATAAAGATCGGTTTTGGAGAAGATTCGCTGCCGAGATCCACTTGTATGACCTCATCTTTAGTAGGGGGTTCTCTCAGTTCGAACCGCTTTACCCATTGTGCGTCTAATTGCTGGGCCCATGGCTCTAGCTCGAGGATTTCGGGGATGTCTTCGTCTTCTTCGTAAGCATCGGCGAACGCCATGTTGACCGACATGACTTGTCTGAATACATCCCCGATGCTGGTATCTGAGTCGAAAGTTGGTGATCCGGTTGAGTGTGACTGCCAGTCACATTCTTCATCTGAACTTTCTGGGGTCGTAGTAGGCGTTACATACCCTAACCCGCATCGAGTTTTGTTATAGTAGTTCCGTGGTTTGCCCGCCGGGGCTGGTGGCTTCAAAGGTAATCGTCGCCCAGTGCCATAGTTCAATCCTGGCGTAGTCTCCAGATCATATCCCTGTTTCTGCATGAGATATTTGGATTGAGGGCTATAGAGATACAGAGGCAGTCTCCCGACATCTGACCAGAGGTCGACTTCTTCTATGGCGAGGGGATGCGGGTTGTTCGTCCGGCCGAAGATGATCGGATGGTCTCCTCCCTCGAATATTCGGTAAGCGTCACATTTGTCACCTGTGTGTAGGTGAGTGCCTATATCGTGTTCTATAGCATACATTGTACATAGCTTATTGAGCTCCGTGTAGTTCAAAGATAACCCTTTATTGATGAAGTAAGGTATCTTTTCTAGGGGGATTACATCATCAGCGGAGGGAACACCAGTGTGGGCAGCCACATACTTGGCTAGCTCCGGTTCCTCTTCGGCTACCCTCTGTGTAAATGAAGACTGAGGGGACGACCTGGGTAGCTTGATCGTCAGAGGTTCAGCTGATGGAGCAGAGCGTGGAGTTGTTGGCAGACTAGCGACCCCCAGTTTGGCATTTGATGTGGAGCGAGGAGTGGCTGGTTCGCTAGAAGTGTCAGACCTCGCATCGGGGTGACGACCCTTCCTGGGAAGGCGTATCGTCATGGGCCTATCCGAGGGGTTGAGCTTCCCTGCTTGTGGTTGGCTGACTCTTGGTAGCCTGATTGTCAGTGGCTCAGTTGTGGGTCTCGGCACTTGGCCGGACCTTGGCAGCCGGATTATCATTTGCTCCTCCTACGCTGAGAGGGTGATTGCGTCCTTCCGCAGAGTGGCGGTAAGGGGTGCAGACTTGCCCGGTTTACGAGCTTTGAGGTGGATCGTCAGGGGTCCTTCTGATCCCGTGGCTATTTCGGTATGAGTTTGTGCGTCTCCTTCATCAAGGTGCCTCTTCGACTTTTCGTATAAGCAGGAGTCCGAGTAGTAAGATTCGACCCCTTTGAAGGGATCGATATCAGCAAATTCTGTCTTCACGAAGCCGTGTTTGTCGACGTATTTGAAGCACTGGTGTAGCGTAGAAGGCACGATCATATAATCGTGTATCCAAGGGCGCCCCAAAAGGATGTTGTAAGAAGTGTCTGCATCTATGACGTAGCAGGTGACTTCGGATTAGAGGTCGCCAATTTGACACTTCAGACGAATCTTCCCAATAGGGTAGCTCCTGCCCGAATTGAAACCGCTGATAGTGGTGCTTGTAGGCGTCAGGCGATGCATTGGGATGCGGAGATGATGTAGCAGACCCTTCGGGATGATGCTTATGGAAGAGCCAGGGTCAATGTGCATCCGATCCACCTTCACATCGCTGATGTATCCCGTGTAGTATAGCGGGCGATCGTGCAGGTTGGTTTTGATGAGCATATCCTGCGGAGTGAAGACGATGTTGGGCATTGCTCCCGTGCAGGCACTATCTTGGAGATCCACGGGTGAGTCCTCCCCAGTGAGGTTAGATTGAGCGATATAGGCATCGACATTTTGGAGTGCTTCGCTCAGTGCAATACGAACGTCCTTGGAGAGCCTTAGGAGTTCGTATAATGACAATTTGGCCGGAGTGTTAGCCAATTGTGCAAAGATGTCAAAGTTGTAGGGCCTCTCTATCCCTTGGGCTGCGTCCTTTCGGAGAGATTTGTCGAAGCGAGTCTCCTTCGGCCTAGGCTTGTCGGTCGTCGAAGGCTGAGCCGATCCCCAAGCATCAGTTGTAGTAGGTTGATGATTTTCAGCTGGACTGTCAACCACAGGTTGGGATTGCGCTCCGGACCGCGTGACGACGGCTGTAGCTTCCTCGTTGTCTGCTGAAATTGTGCGACAGGACTTGATTTTTCCACTCTTTTTGTTGGTAGGAGATGGTGTGGGCCGAGTTACTTCTGACACCAAGTCTGGATGGACCCACATGACCTCTCCTCGTGAGGTGGTGAGAGGTACTAGACCAGCAGCTTGTTCTCGGGGCGGAGGAAGATGGGTAATCTCTATTGTCGCGAGAGGGACGGGAATTACCCTGTCTTGAGTCTCCGTCGGAGGGAAGTTGCCAAATTGTACGGACACCATATTGGCTGCTACGGTTACCTCTTCGAAGTCGATGGCCAGAGCGTTCGAATCGATGAGGCTTTGGATGTACCATTTTAGTTGGTAGCAGTCATGTGTAGCGTGGTGTACATAACGGTGGTAATGGCAGAACTTCGGGTTCTCCAAATCAGCCGGCCGAGGCTCCCGTCTTGGTGGAGGAAGCTGAATTCTACCTCCTTGTATGAGCATGTCTAAGATAGGCTTAACGTGGCCGTCTTCGAAAGAGTAAGTGATCTGAGGCCATTGCTTGTCTTCTGGCTGTGGCTCGGGCTTCTGGGCCGTGTCGGCCACCATAGCCTATTTTCCCTTGCTGTCCCGATTGTTGGAGGGGTTACCCCCATTATCGTTGTTAAGACGCTTGCCCTTGTTTTCTCCTTCTGAGATGTGCAACCTCAGTTGGCGGGCCTTCTTCAGTCGTTCTTCAGCGCTTGTGGCACTGATGATGAACGCCTTCCAATCTTTGAATTGACTCTCGCCCATCCAGAGACTGATCGTTGGAAGCAGTCTCTTTTGGCAGATTTCAATCAAAAAAAATCCGGATTTTCGGAAGGCAGCTTCATGGCGGTCTGGCGGAACCGTTCGATGTAGTTCCTTGTTAGCTCCTTCTCTCCTTGGACGACGTCCATGAGAGTGGACATAGTGACGTCCTGTCCTACTTCATAGAATTGTTCCAAGAACATGCGCTTGAAGCCGACGAAGGAATGGATGCAGTTGTCCGGTAGATTGCGGTACCAATCAAAGGCGACTCCTTCCAATGCTCCAATGAACAACCGTGTGAGGATCGCATCTTCATGGGGCAGATGGTCGGTGGTGACCTCAAAGTAAGTGATGTACCGACTTGCTGAGGTTTTGCCATCATACGGGTTGATATTGAACGGCTTATATCTTGGTGGGAATGGAACATCCCTCCACTCAGCTGGGTATGGTTGCCGTATTCTGAGATCTTGAGCATTTTCTCGGGCATGAAACATGGCACGGAGCTCCTGGACCTCTCTTCTTACTTCTCGGGTCTCATCTGTCGCGGCGGGGGCTGTTATTTCGGGAGGATTATTGCCCGGGTTTGGTACCGCTGAGTTCGAATCTACATTGACCGTAGGGCCCGTGTTTGTTTGACCAGGCGCTCCTCCTTGTAGAGTGGGCAGGGCCGCTTTAATCTCGTCTACAGACTTGACCAAAGCAAGTAATATGGCTTCGAGACTGTCAATGCGCTAGCGATCACTGGAACCACCTTGATCGCTGTCCGTCATGAACACCGTTCTTACGTGAGGAGTGATGGAAGGAACGGTAGAGGATATGCCCTCTGAATCGTACCCATGCACCGAGAAGTCATCGGGATACGTGGGAATATTGTCTTCTGGTTCAGACTCGGAGGGAGCAGCACTCCCAGTTTCAGAGTTTGCTTTGTCTTGGATGTCCTCGGGGACATCAGCGTTTGTTGCTCCTGATGGAAGAGTCGTTTGTGCGGGCTCGGCTCCTCGAAACATCGGATTGTTGTGGATGTTGGGAGGAGTGCTACCCCCAGTTCCCTCAACCCCCAGCGATGTGGATGATGAATTTCCTATCGCGGTAAATTTCGTCTTTGAACGGGTGTGTAGGAATACACCAGTTGAGGACAACCGTTTAGACGACAGTTTCTTAGTTGTAGTGGTTGATATCTTCGGACTGGAGATACTTGTTTTCTTCTTTCTCTCTTCGGTGGGGACTTTCTGAGCGGAATTGCAGGAGACAACAGCAGGTGCCTCATCTTCTGAGTTCGGGTGCTGTAGCCTTTAGAAGACGGATGGCCGATCTTCCGTCATTGTCGCGTTGTTGCAGCAGCAATTGACGATAATTTGGGTGCAGCGATGTCCATGCGAGGACTCTTTGCACACTGCCACTCCTTTTCTTTCCTTGCGTTTGTGGAGGATCGTCTCTCGCAGGTCAGAGGAACCACTCTGTCTGTTTGCCGCGGGGGGCTGGACTTGAGTGGTTGTATACAACTTTCCATCCGAGGCCCGTGTGATAGTCAACGGGACGCTCCGATAGTCAGAGGTTGGGACAGCTGACTGGGCTCGATGAGCCCGCGCTGCCCTAGACTTCCTCCTTCTAGCACTTGTGGGTGCGTAATAGGAGGAGTCCAAGTTGAATGCCACAGAGTCTAGTTTATCATACAGAGAATCATCAGGGTCGGGACCGTATGAGAGACGGTCGAAGACCGATCGAGAGAAGTGTGGGACGGACGCTATGCTGCTAGAGTTGGGTACCGTGCAGGCTGTCTGCATGCGGTCGTCTTCTGCTGTTGCATGAGTTGTCTTTGAGCGGCTAGGAGTCACGACCGTACAGGCTGGCCGCATGCGGTTGGCAATTGTGGCCGCATGGGTTTTCTGCAAACGATTGATTCCTGTAGCCTCATGTGTTTTATCCATGTGATTGGCGACTGTAGCTGCATAAACTATACGGCTGACAGATGTGTTCGCATGATTCTTCTTTATGCGACTAGCGGCTGTGGCCGCATGAGCTTTGTCCATGCGACTAGCAGATGTGGCTGGATGAGCCTTTTTCACTCGGCTAGCACCCCTATGCAGCTCAGTCCGCGTAGAGTTCCTCTTTGCCCCTGAAAGTCCAGTATCATAGTGTTTTCTTCTGCCGGACTTGGGGACAGCAGAGTTGTCTACGGTCTGAAGTGGGGTCGCAGAAGAGTCCTTCTCACCATTTTGAGTAACAGAGGGTATCCCGTCGGGGGCTTGGGGAGGAGCAAAGGATTTTGGCCTCCACTCTCTGCGAGCCTTTGTCGTGCGGTTGCGCTTCTGGACCGGGCCAGCGCTGCCTTCAGAGAGCATCTCTTCGAACGCCTGTTGGTCGAAGCGGACGACCATCTTCTGTTGTGTGGAGCCAAGTTTGGTTGCATCCGATTGCGTCACCAACTCCTCAGCCGTGGAGAAGTTAGTCCCTAGCAGAGTCGCCATCGTGTTTGCCATTGATTGTAAAAGTACAGAACAATTATCGGAGGACTGAACTTAGACTCACAATACAAACTCGCTTGTACAAAGAAAGCCTAGGGACGAAAACCTAGGTACAGCAATCTAAGTACAATTGTTTATTTTAGATTCTGGGGGTGACGATAGAGGCTCGGGAAGGCGACGGCAGCCCTGCCTTACTCCTTGGACGATCGGTATGCAGCCTTGGCTCCTTGTGAAAAGATGGTTGGCGTTGACGAAGAAGTGCTCTTTTTGCTCCTTTGTTGCTCTCCTGGCTTCTCTCTCTCTCTGTGTGTATTCTCTCTCTGACTCTGTATTTTTTTATTCTTTTGTTGCCGGGGGGTCTGCAAAGAAATGATGCTGGCTATTTATAAGAGTGGGGTATGACCATTAGGGTTTGCTAATGATCATTCGTTTGGAATGTCGGCGCTCCTTCAATCTATCTGAACCCTTGATCCTGATTACAATAAATCTAGGCCATTAATGCGGATAGCATCGAATCTTGTGAGCAGTTAATGTTAACTGCTTTAAATCTTCATGATTGATTATACCAATGTCCGATTGCTCGCCACGTGTCCCATTGGCTTGATGATAAATGATATGCCTTGATCTCAGTAATTACGATGATGATGTCAAATATATTTGTTGAGATTCGGTTAAATCCTTGATTGATCCGATGCCACGTGTTTCAATTGTGGGTCCTGCCAGAGCCGCATTGGATAGACAAGACTTGAACTGCAGGGAGATAATCTTCGTGAGCCGCATAAGACAACGCTTTATTGAGCCGCAGGGGATGAACTCTCAATGAACCGCATATGCATAATCTCTACGAGCCGCATAAGCTATCGTTGTATTGAGCCACAGGGACTGGGTTCTCAGCGGGCCGCATATGGCTGATTTCTGCCAGTCATATAGGATGACTTCTTAGTGAGCCGCATGAAGCTGTTCTCCATTTAAGCCGCATGAGACTTGCCACGTGGCAACCTCGGACTTCTGTCGGATCGGGTCAGAGATTTTCTTCTTTTCTCGAAGAGTCTGTCATTATGGCAGAACCATTATGACGCTTTATGTCAGAGCCGTCACAGTCGTCGACTCGTGTCAGGGCATTAAATGAGGCCACCACTCAAATGGCCAGCTGTAAGGGAGGATCCCAAGGGGGGATGTGGCATCGATCGGGCCGCATATTCCTGCTGAACCGCATACACTACCGAGCCGCATGAGACTGAGAATCTTCTTAGAATCGCGTAAGGCAGCTCCTGTACGAGCCGCATGGGCTTCTTCCCAGAGCCACATGGACCATTACTCTGATATTTTCCATGCTTCTACACCGGGTACGGTGTAGGGCCCTACTGGCCAGCAGCCGTATCAGTAGCAGTCCAGGCCAGGGACAGTATTAGACTTTAGGAAGATGAGCTCCAGGGACTTCACAGGCACGGAGGGCGTCCTCTATGTAGACGATTGGCTAGAGGATGTGCAGCGGAGCATAGAGCTGGCAGAGCTTCCTAGAGCACTTTAGGTTTTGGCCGCAGCCAGCCGATTCTTCGACATTGCGCTGACATGGTACCGTACGGATCCTCGTGCGTCGGTGAAAGGGATGACATGGGAGAACTTCCGGAGGCTCTTCAAGGAGAAGTTCTTCCGGACGTGGCTTTTACAGCATTGGAGGGCCAGTTCGTGGGTCTAGTGCTGGGGAACCCGTCGGTTGTCACGACCCGCACCCAAGAGTAAGGGTACGAGAACGTAACAACGCCCCGCCTACGCCGCACTATCGGCGGTAGAACGCTGTCCTAGGTCTCATGCATTTAACAGCATAAGGCTAAGCAGTTTATACTTCCCGGAAGGGGGTGACATAGCAGATACAGTCTCAATCACAACTAAGGTAGAGCAAGATAAAAGATAGGTAAAACATGAAATCCAAAAGAGATACAACAGATAGAAGCCTAAGTGTCTAAAATACACAAACCCAGAAATACATCTCAAAGCTCAAATACAGTAATCCATAAAATAAATACAACTCCAGACAACTGAAAATAGCTAACTAAACAACCTCTAATGTGTCTCCTCTAGGCTAGCAGGCAACCTCCAGGCTATCTGTAAAATTTATCAACAGGTCCAGTCAGGACGGAAGCGAGCACAGTACATCTCAACAGATCATAGCAGGAAAGGAAATATAATCATGCTAGAGAATAAAATACAGGATCTGAAGAAATAGCATAATGTAAAAGAGACACTGTAAGTAAATATCTATGATATATATAAAGAGAGACAGTGCTAGTGATTCAGAGTACTAGATAAACATGTGAATGGCTAAGGACTGATTCATGATTACACTACTTGGAATTGATTCATGATTACACTACTTGGATTTATTCACATGTTCATTTATACTCCCCCATCCCCAATCAATACACAAGGATCCATTCAAGTTACGTTAAGATTCATGATTATACTACGTTGCCCATGAAGGGTGATTCATGAATTGATTCGTGAAGGCTCGGTGATCATGAGGGTACATGAGTCACTAGATGATTCTCGAAGATTTATGATGATAGAAGCATATGATACGTGATGTAAGTGAAACACACATGACAAAAGTATCTGATGCTCCCGAGAGGGATAACATCTCATGAAGGGATCCATATAGTACCAATCCGTGTTACCAATGTGTCAGCATCAAGTAAGATAGTCTAAAGCAGGAAATATAATCCTAAACATGATATGAAATGATCAGAGAATGTACTCGCCTGCTATCTGAATGTCCAAAGAAAATGTACTGTCCGAGGAGAGGTATCTGGCTCCTATTTAGAACAGCACAAGTCACAACAAGTCCAAAATGGTAAAATAAAGTTCTACTATGCATTCTGCATGATTCTAGGTCATTCTAGGTCAAAGTCAACTCTTGGTCAACTCTGGTCAACCGTACTAGTCAAATTAGGTTAACTAGGCAGTACTAGGTCTAAACCTAGACTAACAAGTCTCATTAGGCCTAACCAAGCCTAGACTAACACTCACACAAAATCACAAAGCTACACAAGTTATCAAACACACATTACATATATATTCATATATATTTTTATTACAAGCAAGATGCATAAAGACAAGGAGTGAGTGATACATGAATGTGGATATGGCAATGTGTACATAGCAGTACAATGTGTTCAAGTGTGAGGGTATTATGTTAGAAGGATAACATTTAGCAAGGGTTCATTGTGTCACATAGAAGAAATAACATGTAAAGCATAGGTTTAGCATGTGCGTGTGTGGGTGTTAATCATAACAAAAGAGTTTATTTATACATCAAAGGGTTTACTAATAACAGTAAGTAGGTTTTATGTGTATTCATGCTTGGGGTTAGTGTCAACATGTAGAAGGGGATTTTAACATATGAACATGGTGCTAAGTGCTAATATGGCATCATACATTCCTATCATATTGGCATTCATATATAGCATACATTTATACTTGATTACGTTACTAACTTACATATGGATACTTGCATACATGTTTTAATACCTTGCATTACCTACATGCTTGCATTTCATCCATTCATTCATGCATTGCATTCATTCATTCATTCATTCATTCATTCATTCATGCACCTATACGTACATATTTGAATATACTATATACTTTCATACATTATATCATTTATGCATACTCTATATTATATTACATTCTCTTAACACACACACATATATATATACACATGCATACATACATATTTGTACATACAAGGATACACAAAATGCATATGTCGTATAGTAATCTTCTACTTAAAATCAATACTGTACAAATTAAGCATTCATTAAATTCTAGGATTAATGTATGTTATAGATCTTTGTTTTAGCTTTCCGAAACTTTAAACGGATCGCAGTTTCGTGTCCGGAAGCGCCCGAAATCGCAAAAATACCGAAACGCATTCGTCTTTCGTACAGCTGACACTCAAATAATTTTACAGAAAGTTTCAGAACGAATTTGGCTTATTAAAATATATATTTGGAAAGCTAACTTCGATACGGTTATTTTAAAAAAATGGGAGATAAATCGGAGTTTTAAGCTAAAAGTTATGACATTTCTAAGTTGCTATTGCTACTAAAAACGTGGATAAATATTATGACGAATTTAGGTAGTTTGAGACAAAAGAAACACAAGTATATAACATAATATATCAAGAACTCACTCTCTACACTAATATATATATATGAGACACTATAGAACACATCTCCAATACAAAAATATGAGATTAAACATGTAATAATTCATTCATACATAACAACAACACATAGTGTGTCCAAATTTGGGGTTTTTCCACATGGACACAACCACAACACAAAGGACACTCCTATGACCTCGAAATGGACACAAATGGAGATACAACCATGGGGGTCATTCCTATGGGTTCAAAATATTTCTATATGCATGTAGGGATGGATTAGAGGAGAGATTATACTTTCCGGGAGAGAGATTCAAAGGAAAATCCTTCCGACACGACACCGACACGTAGAGATTCTAAAAGGACACGAACGAGCTCCGAATCCTCCCAAACTTGGCTAGCACCCTCTAACCATGGAGTAGAGAAGAAATGAAAAAGATTTGGTGGAAGAAGGGGTTGATTTGGAGATAAAATCAATGGAGGTTCATCTCTAAATTAATTTGGGGAAGAACAAGAGAGAGAAAGTGGATGAAAACAAATGAATGAAGGAGTGACTTACTCCTTATCCCCCCCATAGATGGCTACCCAAAAAGGGTGAGATGTCTCCTATTTGAATGTCCAAAATGTCCTCCACTAATCTATTTGATTTAAATTAGGAATGGGTTAAAGGTTGAGGTCAATTTAGTCTAGTTTTAAGTCTCTAATTAAACTAAACATATCCATAAATAATTAGTCTAACTACTAACTAAAATTAATATCATGTGGACTAAAATTAATATCATGTGGGCCATGCCTAACTAGTGTGTGGGTCCCACTAGAGTCAAACTACCCCCGGGTCCCCGTTTCAAGTCGGATTGAGTTGAAATTCGAACCCGACTCAAATAACCCCAAAACAATATCATAAATAATAAAATAAATTTCAACCCCAAAATAATATCATAAATAATAAAATAAATTTCAAAAATATTCAAAAATATAAAATGACAAAAATATCCCTGTTTCTGAAAACTGGGGGTAACAAATCTATCCACCTTAAAAAATTTCGTCCTCGAAATTAAAACAAAGCAATCACAGGAAACACATGCAGAAAACAATCTCATTCAAATACTTTTCAAAAAAAAATCAGCAATAAAAAAATCTCTTTGAGGCACATCAAACATTTGTAAATAAAAACTGATACATGTCCGCTACGGACACAAAACCATTCACAAAATCACACCTATCAAAGGTCAAAATCAACAATCACCAACGCAATAAATATCAAAATAATTTAAAGAGGTCAAATGCAAAATATTCTTAGGCCAGAAATGACATTAAAATATCCTAATCACATGGTTAGGCTCTAGGTCAAACAGTCTACAGGGTTTCACTAGCAAAACATCAAAATCACAAGTCAAGATTTTAAATAGTTTAAAATGATTTAAAAATTACCAAAAATCATATCATGATTTAAATGTCAAATCAATAAATGATTAAAATTACAAAATTTTAAAATTACCCTCATTTTAGAAAACTAGATGTTACAAGTCTACCCACCTTAGAAAAATTTCGTCCTCAAAATTAAAATATTCATACTCCTTCTAGGTCAAACCCTCCACAATCAAAGTCTCAGAACTTAAACAATCATACGATTTAAAAGGATGACATACAGGGTCATGGCATACGGTGGTAGTGAAAGTCTCATCTAGGTATACTAGTCATGCTAAACCAAAACGGTCATAGGGTATCAAAACACACAAGCAATCTAGGGTGCTAAACTAGAAAAGATACAGAAATAACAATCATCAAGACTGTAAGGCAGTCTACCATCCTATATGAAAACTGGTATCATCAAAAAAAATAAAGAAATGTAACTACCAATTATCTATAAAGGGTTCAGAAAATCAAAATCAAAAGTTAAGGAATGAAAGTCACTTACATGGAAATCCAATCACAATATGTAATATATATAGAAGGTGGGTTAGAGAGGAAAAAGCTAGTATTATGTAAAGGTTATGTGGTTCGTGTGTGTATGGGTATATATGGACATGTTCATATGGTTAAATAGTAGGCATGGGCGTATGTGAAATATACATGAAGAGTATAGGAGGATTTGGGTTTCAAAACAACGGCTATCAAGTTACACTACTCATGGTATATTGGTTAAACAATCTACAATACACAACCTATTTATTCATAACATGCATGGCTAACCATATACATATATAAAGAGGTAGAGATTTAGTTATGTATCTATATACATTATAATATGTATGCCTAAGCTCTATATGTATCTATATAGATATATGAACATAACATAGAGGGGAAGGGTTAAGTTACATGACAGTGTATACTAAGTTAGGGTGTGCGTGTCCTTGTACAAGGTTATAGTTTAGTATTGAAAGGTTAACTCCAATTTTAGTTCAGCATTTACATACAAAATCTGAAAATAAGCTAACATTTAAACCAGTGCAATATTAACATAATGCAATTTTAGAATTTAGGGGCATGAACATCACAACCAACTTAATGCTCCTAACACAACCTAACATGATGGAAATAAAATCCTAACATACTATCCATACATTTATCTATGCATACAGTTCAATATTACATATTATGTCTGAAAGTGAACTAAACAAGAAAATCAATGTAAAATGTTAACATGTATTCAGTTTTAGGATATTAGAGAAATTTGAACATCAACCAACCCAATGTTTATCACAACCTAACATGTAAGAATACGAAACCTAAATTTATATCCCTACATACCACAATGTATATAGCTCAAAACATTACATTTAAAACAACAATCTGAACTAATATTTAAAATTCAATATTAAGGGTTAATATGCACACAGTCTTAGATTTGACAAATTCAAACACAAAACTCAACTAAATTTTTTTTTGAATTGAAACCCTACGTATAACATACATGTACAGTGATGTAAACATAACTAATAACATGAAATCTATATTTGAATTACGAATTTAAACTGGAAAAGTAGAAAACCAGAAATATTGGGATTTTGATAATTTAAACATCAACCACATATTAATATGTATTTAGATAGGTGGAAAATCAAGTGTAGCATGCATACGTGTCAGGCAAAGAGTCTGTGTCCACTATATATATATTCTCATGTCCCAATATAAAAATCAAATTCTATATCAAGACCAACATTTAGATTCCTACCAAGATTGCAAAGTAGGTGATTGGTGAAATCAAGACAGTTTTATTATTATTATCATTATTTAATATAATAATAATAGCAAGAAGAAATAACAATGAAATCTATTTTGCTTATCTGTTTAAAGGAAGAACCATTTTGAAACCATAACTATAATACCAAATCCAAGATAAGGTCTAGCAAAATCGTCGATTCATTGTATTAAGAAGAGATTCGTAGTAAGAAGTTGCACAAGGTTCATAAAAATAGCTAAAGCTACTCCTAAGTTAAATAATGAGAAGCAAAACAAAACAAATAATAATCTTTTTTTTTGAAAGACTGAAACAAAAGTATAGAAAACATGTTCGAAAATATTTAAGGTACAATCTGATAATCATATGCGTCTATCCAAAATCATGGTACTCTAAATCCTCGTCATACTAGTAAGCAAGGCTACGATAATCACAGAGTCCTCGACTTAGGCACATACCTCTAGAATTATGGTATTTAACATTTTTACGATGCCGCTAGCTTGGCTGCAAAAACCTTAAATTCCCACACCCGAGAAATAAATCCAAAATGAGACTATATGTCCTCACCATGCTGGCTAATGTGACTATAGAAGACTAGATTCCATAACTTAGATGACCTAGTCCATATAATTTCATCTTGACAAAAATTAAATTAAATTAACAATAAATACCCAAAAATCAAATTTATTACGAACATCAAGATTCAAAAATGAACAAAAATCTTTCAAATCGTATAAATACAAACTCGGATGCTACAGCTAACATCAAGATTCAAAAATGAACAATCATCCTTCAAAATCAATAAATACAAACTAAAATTCAACAATAATCCATCAAAATCAAATTCAACAACAGAAAATAAAGATAAATCAAATCAAAGAAAAAAGAGTTTTCAAATCGAAGTTAAAATAAGATTCTCAAGGGTCGTCCCAGGAATCTCTCAGGGGATCCTAACCGTGATTGAGTACCTTCAGAATATATCCTAATCCTACTGCAGCATGTAGTGATACTCTAATTCGAGTACCACTGCACTTCTAGTCTAGACCTGCATGGGCTACCACTAAAAACGTGTCACGACCCGCACCCTAGAGTAAGGGTACGAGAACGTAACAACGCCCAGCCTACGCCGCAGTATCGGCGGTAGAACGCTGTCCTAGGTCTCATACATTTAACAGCATAAGGCTAAGCAGTTTATACTCCCCGAATGTGGGTGACATAGCAGATACAGTCTCAATCACAACTAAGGTAGAGCAAGATAAAAGATAGGTAAAACATGAAATCCAAAAGAGATACAGCAGATAGAAGCCTAAGTGTCTAAGATACACAAACCCAGAAATATATCTCAAAGCTCAAATACAGTAATCCATAAAATAAATACAACTCTAGACAACTAAAAATAGCTAACTAAACAACCTCTAATGTGTCTCCTCTAGGCTAGCAGGCAACCTCCAGGCTATCTGTAAAATTTATCAACAGGTCCAGTCAGGACGGGAGCGAGCACAGTACATCTCAACAGATCATAGCAGAAAAGAAAATATAATCATTCTAGAGAATAAAATACAGGATCTGAAGAAATAGCATAATGTAAAAGAGAGACTGTAAGTAAATATCTATGATATATATAAAGAGAGACAGTACTAGTGATTCAGAGTACTAGATAAACATGTGAATGGCTAAGGACTGATTCATGATTACACTACTTGGAATTGATTCATGATTACACCACTTGGATTTATTCACATGTTCATTTATACTCCCCCATCCCCAATCAATACACAAGGATCCATTCAAGTTACGTTAAGATTCATGATTATACTACGTTGCCCATAAAGGGTGATTTATGAATTGATTCGTGAAGGCTCGGTGATCATGAGGGTACATGAGTCACTAGCTGATTTCCGAAGATTTATGATGATAGAAGCATATGATACGTGATGTAAGTGAAACACACATGACAAAAGTATCTGATGCTTCCGAGAGGGATAACATCTCATGAAGGAATCCATATAGTACCAATTCGTGTTACCAACGTGTCAGCATCAAGTAAGATAGTCTAAAGCAGGAAATATAATCCTAAACATGATATGAAATGATCAGAGAATATACTCGCCTGCTATCTGAATGTCCAAAGGAATTGTACTATCCGAGGAGAGGTGTCTGGCTCCTATTTAGAACAGCACAAGTCACAACAAGTCCAAAATGGTAAAATAAAGCTCTACTATGCATTCTACATGATTCTAGGTCATTCTAGGTCAAAGTCAACTCTTGGTCAACTCTGGTCAACCGTACTAGTCAAATTAGGTTAACTAGGCAATACTAGGTCTAAACCTAGACTAACAAGTCTCATTAGGCCTAACCAAGCCTAGACTAACACTCACATAAAATCACAAAGCTACACAAGTTATCAAACACACATTACATATATATTCATATATATTTTTATTACAAGCAAGGTGCATAAAGACAAGGAGTGAGTGATACATGAATGTGGATATGGCAATGTGTACATAGCAGTACAATATGTTCAAGTGTGAGGGTATTATGTTAGAAGGATAACATTTAGCAAGGGTTCATTGTGTCACATAGAAGAAATAACATATAAAGCATAGGTTTAGCATGTGCGTGTGTGGGTGTTAATCATAACAAAAGGGTTTATTTATACATCAAAGGGTTTACTAATAACAGTAAGTAGGTTTTATGTGTATTCATGCTTGGGGTTAGTGTCAACATATAGAAGGGGGTTTTAACATATGAACATGGTGCTAAGTGCTAATATGGCATCATACATTCCTATCATGTTGGCATTCATATATAGCATACATTCATACTTGATTACGTTACTAACTTACATATGGATACTTGCATACATGTTTCAATACCTTGTATTATCCACATGCTTGTATTTCATCCATTCATTCATTCATTGCATTTATTCATTTATTCATGCACCTATACGTACATATTTGAATACATTATATACTTTCATACATTATATCATTTATGCATACTCTATATTATATTATATTCTCTTAACACACACACATATATATATATACACATGCATACATACATATTTGTACATACAAGGATACACAAAATGCATATGTCGTATAGTAATCTTCTACTTAAAATCAATACTGTACAAATTAAGTATTCATTAAAATCTAGGATTAAAGTATGTTATAGATCTTTGTGTTAGCTTTCCTAAACTTTAAACGGATCGTAGTTTCGTGTCCGGAAGCTCCCGAAATCGTAAAAATACCGAAACGCGTTCGTCTTTCGTAAAGCTGACACTCAAATAATTTTACAGAAAGTTTCAGAAAGAATTTGGCTTATTAAAATATATATTTGGAAAGCTAACTTCGATACGGTTCTTTTAAAAAAAACAGGAGATAAATCGGAGTTTTAAGCTAAAAGTTATGATATTTCTAAGTTGCTATTGCTACTAAAAATGTGGATAAATATTATGACGAATTTAGGTAGTTTGAGACAAAAGAAACACAAGTATATAACATAATATATCAAGAACTCACTCTCTACACTAATATATATATATATTTATATGAGACACTATAGAACACATCTCCAATACAAAAATATGAGATTAAACATGTAATAATTCATTCATACATAACAACAACACATAGTGTGTCCAAATTTGGGATTTTTCCACATGGACACAACCACAACACAAAGGACACTCCTATGACCTCCAAATAGACACGAAATGGACACAAATGGAGATACAACCATGGGGGTCATTCCTATGGGTTCAAAATATTTTTATATGCATGTAGGGATGGATTAGAAGAGAGATTATACCTTCCGGGAGAGAGATTCAAAGGAAAATCCTTCCGACACGACACTGACACGTAGAGATTCTAAAAGGATACGAACGAGCTCCGAATCCTCCCAAACTTGGCTAGCACCCTCTAACCATGGAGTAAAGGAGAAATAAAAAAGATTTGGTGGAAGAAGGGGTTGATTTGGAGATGAAAACAATGGAGGTTCATCTCTAAATTAATTTGAAGAAGAACAAGAGAGAGAAAGTGGATGAAAACAAATGAATGAAGGAGTGACTCACTCCTTATCCCTCCCATAGATGGCTGCCCAAAAAGGGTGAGATGTCCCCTATTTGAATGTCCAAAATGCCCTCCACTAATCTATTTGATTTAAATTAGGAATGGGTTAAAGGTTGAGGTCAATTTAGTCTAGTTTTAAGTCTCTAATTAAACTAAACCTATCCATAAATAATTAGTCTAACTAATAACTAAAATTAATATCATGTGGGCCATGCCTAACTAGTGTGTGGGTCCCACTAGAGTCAAACTACCCCCGGGTCCCCGTTTCAAGTCGGATTGAGTTGAAATTCGAACCCGACTCAAATAACCCCAAAACAATATCATAAATAATAAAATAAATTTCAACCCCAAAATAATATCATAAATAATAAAATAAATTTCAAAAATGTTAAATGACAAAAATACCCCTGTTTCTAAAAACTGGGGGTGACATCGGCGGACGAGTATGCAGCTGAGTTCTTTCGCCTTAGCAGGTTCGCTCCCGATATGATCCAGGATGAGGGGCAGAAGGCTCGTAAGTTCCGCAAGGGACTTATTCATGCAGTGCGCACCCGCACCTCGGGTCGCCGTAACGCGACGTTCGATCAGATTTTGATGGACGTGCAGATTGCAGAGGAGGACTTCGGCCTCAAGCCGAAGAGGAGCGGAGATACTATGGGGGCGAGTTCCAGTGCGGGACCGGCCAAGCGCCCCTATATTCAGCATCAGCAGAGGCCGTTTCAGCAGCAGCCTATGTTACAGATTCAGCAGGCACCGACGCGTGTCCAGCAGCATCAGGGTCAGGGCCAGAGGCAGATCCAGCAGTGTGCTTTCTGCGAAAAGACGGGGCACAGCAGAGACGTATGCCGGAGGAGGTTAGGCGCTTGCCTATTCTGCGGAGGGACAGACCACCAGCTGAAGGGCTGCCCTGCTCGGTCAGCCAGGGAAGGCCAGGACAGGGTACAGACGGCTAGAGGACCAGCAGTTCAGCAGAGAGGTCTTTCACTTCAGACCTAGCAGCAGCGCTTTGTTCAGCACCAGAAGGAAGCACCCACGGGCAGGGTGTTCGCTTTGGCAGCAGAGAAGGAGGTAGAGCCGGTGGGAGATGTTGTAGCAGGTCATGTTCTCCTTGATTCTTTCCCTATTTTTGCCTTGTTTGATTCTGGGGCACGCATCTATAGTTTTGTGTCTGTTTTTTTTGCTCTAAGACACAATATTATTGCTGAATATATGGGTAGGACTTGCAAGATTATGACCGGGGGAGGCATTATCCTGGTTAATAATATTTACAAGGGGCGAAGAGTCACTCTGAGAGGCCGGGACTTGAGTGCGTGTCGGCTCATAATGCCCCTACCGAGGTACGATATGGTACTCGGTATGGATTGGTTGAGCATGCACCATGCTAGCATTGATTGTAGAGAATACAGAGTTCCTTTTAGGATGCCGGAAGAGCCAGAGATCGAGTTTGCTCGAGGAGCAGCGGAGCCGGAGGCTGGATCCTGTGGAGATTTATTGGCGGGGCAGGATTTGCCACATCCGTTGATAGCTGAGTTCTCGAATGTTTTTTTCGAGGAGTTGCCAGGGATGCCGCCAGACAGGGACATTGAGTTCACTATAGACTTGGTGTCGGGCGACGAGCCCATTTCACAGCATGTCTATAGGGTGAACAACAGCGAGTTGATAGAGCTGAAGAAGCAAGTCGACGAGCTGTAGGACAAGTGGTTCATCAGATCCAGTTCTTCATCCTGGGGAGCGCCAGTCCTGTTTGTGCCGAAGAAGGACGATACGTCCCGTATTTGTATTGATTACCGGGCGCTCAACAACCTCACTATCAAGAATAGGTACCCTTTGCCGATGATCGATAACTTGTTCGATCAGCTGAGTGGGGCAAAGGTATTTTTGAAGATAGACTTGAGGTTCGGGTATCACCAGCTGAAGGTGAGGCGGGATGACATTCCCAAGACGACATTTCGGACTCGGTACGGCCAGTATGAGTTTACAGTGATGCCATTTGGGTTGACCAATGCTCCCGCGGTGTTCATGAACTTGATGAACAAGGTATTCCACCAGTACCTTGACAAGTTCGTGGTAGTCTTTATAGATGATATCTTGATCTATTCGAAGACGCGGGAGGAGCATGAGGAGCACTTGAGAGTTGTGTTAGAGACTCTGAGGAGGGAGCAACTCTACGGGAAGCTTTCGAATTATGAGTTCTTCTTGGACCAGGTGGAATTCTTAGGTCATATTGTGACCGATACAGGATTTCAGTGGACCAGAAAAAGATTTTGGCAGTCGAGCCTTGGTCTACGCCCAGTTTAGTTGTCGAGGTTCGGAGCTTTCTGGGTTTGGCTGGCTATTACCGGAAGTTCGTCCAGGACTTCTCGCGGATTGCAGAGCCGATGACTAGACCCACCAGGAAGGATGTGGAGTTCATCTGGACTGTTGAGTGTTAGGCTGCATTCGATGAGCTGAAGAGGAGGTTAACTTCAGCTCCGATCAGGACTTTGCCATCTGGGTCAGGTGGGTTTTCGATCTACAGCGATGCTTCGGGGAAGGGCTTAGGTTGTGTTCTTCAGCAGCACGGGAAGGTGATTACCTATGCATCCAGACAGTTACGTCCTCATGAGAAGAACTATCCTACTCATGATCTGGAGTTGGTCGTGGTTATATTTGCTTTGAAGTTATGGAAGCATTACCTGTACAGAGAGCGAGTTGAGATCTTCACAGATCACAAGAGCTTGAAGTACGTGTTCACTCAGAAGGAGTTGAATATACGACAGAGGCGGTAGTTAGAGCTGATGAAGGACTTCGATATATCACTGCAGTACCATCCGGGGAAGGCCAACGTAGTTGCAGATGCCTTGAGCAGGTATCCAGTTTCTATGTTCTTGACGATAGATCGTCATCTGTTGGCTGACCTGGATAGTTTGGGTATCGAGGTCATCATTCCGGGCGTAGAGATCCAGATGTGGGGTTTGCTGATTCAGTCTGAGCTGATGGATAGAGTCAGGTCACCGCAGTATGATGATGTTGCCCTGAGGAGCATCAGGGAGTAGGTGCGGACGGGCTTGCTTGACGATTTTTTTGTAGCCGAAGACGGGTCGTTGTGGCACGGTACTAGGCTGTACGTTCCGCGTGGAGAGCTTCGGAAGGAGGTTCTTCACGAGGTACATCGCTCTCAGTATTCTATGCATCCTGGGGCCAACAAGATGTATAGGGACCTGAGAGAGCACGTATGGTGGTATGGCATGAAGCGCGAGGTAGCTCAGTTTGTATCTCGTTGCCTTGTGTGTCAGCAAGTGAAGGCCGAGAGACAGAGACCAGGTGGATTGCTACAGCCGCTACACATTCCCGAGTGGAAGTGGAAGCACATCACCATGGACTTTGTGTCTGGACTTCCACGATCGCCAGGAAGGAAAGACGCGGTTTGGGTCATCGTTGATAGATTGACCAAATCGGCCCACTTTTTGCCTTTCAAACTGGGTTTGTCTACGGAGAGGCTAGCTGAGCTGTATGTTCGTCAGATCGTGAGATTGCATGGAGTTTCGGTGAGCATAGTTTCATATCGGGATAGCCGATTCACTTCCCACTTCTGGAGGAGTTTGCAGGCTAGCTTGGGTACCTCGCTCAAGTTTAGTACTGCTTATCATCCTCAGACAGACGGCCAGTCGGAGAGGACCATCCAGACTTTGGAGGATATGCTTCGCACATGTGTGCTAGATCTTGGGGGTTCTTGGGAGGACCATCTTCACCTGGTAGAGTTTGCTTACAACAACAGCTACCAGGCCAGTATAGAGATGTCACCATTTGAGGCTCTATATGGACGGAGATGCCGTACTCCTTTGTCTTGGGATGATGTCGGCGAACGGGCACTTCTTAGGCCGAAGATGGTTGTGGATGCGGCCGAGAAGGTCAGGATGATTAGAGACAGACTTCGGGTGGCTCAGGATAGGCAGCGGCATTGGGCCGATAGTCACCGGAGACCGTTAGAGTTCGAGGTTAGTTTCAGTTCTTGTCGTGTTTGTTTGTGATTGTTTGTTAGTTATGTATTAATTTTTTGTCTTGTGTCTAGGTTGGTGACATGGTATTTTTGAGGATATCCCCGACACGTGGTACTATTTGTTTTGGCGGCGGTGAGAAGCTCAGTCCGTGCTACATCGGACCTTTCTCCATCTTAGAGAGGATCGGTGCAGTAGCCTACCGACTGGACTTGCCTACTAGGCTTGAGGGTGTACACAACGTATTTTATGTATCTCAACTGAGGTGGTACGTGGCAGATCCTAGCCATGTATTGGACCATTCAGCGATACAGGTGGGACCTACTCTCAGCTATCCAGAACAGCCGGTAGAGATTCTGGATCGTAGGGAGAAGGTGCTCCGGAACCAGGTCATACCCTTGGTTCGGGTTGCGTGGAGACATCACTCTCCAGGTGAGTCTACCTGGGAGAGGGAGGACGACATGCGGGAGCATTTCTCTTATCTTTTCACGCCCTAAGGTATAAATCTATTTCTTTTGTCTTTCTGTTTGTGATTTCCTGTGCTTGTTGTCTTCAATTTCGAGGACGAAATTTTTTAAGGTGGATAGACTTGTCACCCTCACTTTTCCAAGTTAGGGGTAAAATGGTAATTTTCCATTTTATATTATTTTTGGGAATTTTATTTCATAAATATTAAGATTTAATTATTATAGGAGTCGGGTTCGAATTTTATCGCATTCCGAGTTAATTCGGGACTCCGGGGAATTTCGACTTGAGTTGTATTTAGCATGTTAATAAACCATGGTCCACCAAACTAAACTTTTAGGTTTAGGAGTTTGGACTAGTCCCCCATGAGTAATTAAGCTTAATTATGATTTTTATTTAATTTTAGCAATTTCCAAAACCAAATTTGAGACTTAACTTAGCCTAGAAGACAAGGGAGGGGCAAACTTATAATTACAAGTGCCCCTACCCATGCTCCTATGGCCGGCCACATTAGGCCACCCCCTCTACCTCTTTTACTTCACCATTAAGTCTTCTCTCTCTCTCTCTCTTCATTTCTTTCTTTCTAACTTCTTCTTCTTCTTCCAAATCTACACATAGGTATGCTCTCAACTCTCATTTATTTCTCATTTTGCATTTATTCTTTCACATTAATTGTAGAGGAGACTATTCTCTACAAGTTGACCCTAGCCTTTGTAGGTTTCCTTAAATTCTAGTTTAGGAATTTATCATGGTTTAACCCCTTTTTAGAGAGGTGTATGTATATTTATATATATGTATTTGTGTGTGTGTGTAGAGGAGAGTGGTAGTGGTGTTATAAGTGTGTATTTGTGCGTGTGTAGAGGAGAGTGGTAGTGGTGTTATGTGTGTGTAATTGTGTATAAGTGTGTGTGTCCATATATATGTATATATTTATATGTCGTTGTGAGTGTATATATATATATAGATATGTATGTGTGTGTATATGTATATACATATGTAGATATGTATGTGTGAGTGTGTGTATTTACATATATAGAGAGGAGGAGGAGTGAGGAAAATGTTGAGTGTTATATATATATTAGAGAGATCGAGAGGGAGATTAGAGAGGTTTAAAGAGGAAATTAGAGAGGAAGAAGAGTGGAAGAATGGAGGAATTTGTGAAGGGGAAAGGGAGAGCAGCCAAGGCAGCAAGGGGGAGCAAGGAAGCTGCTGCCCCCCCTCCCCCCCCCACAGCAGCAGCAAAACAGCAATAGCAGCAGCAGCAAGCTGCAATAGCAGCAGTAGGAGCTGCAGTAGCACCCCCAAACCACCCCGTTTAGCCCCTAAGACCACCACCTAAATACCTATATATATATATCTATATATATATATATATACCCTATTTATTAGCGCTATATAACCCTAATTAATCCACTAAAATAGCCCCAAAAACTAGTCCTAAGTGAGTGTGGGAAATGGGTGTTAGGAGTGTGTGGTTTATGGGTTGTGTGAGTTTTAGTAGAGGGGTAAATTTGAGTTCTGTGATTCGGAACGCGTCGAAACTTGGAGGAGACTTAGCAAATGTGATTTAGATTTTGTGGGTAGGCTCCTGAGTTGGAATCGGAGTTGCGTGTGGGATTAGGGAGATGGTATCGTACCGTACCATTCTGTATCTTGAAATATTCAAGATAACGGGTAAACGGACGATACGGACCGTAAGATGGACTGGATGTCCACTTACCCTAGGAAGCTTGTTAGGTAATGGTTGTATAGGCTATTACCCTACTACCCTAGGAAGCACGGAGTGGAATTCCTAAGGAAAGGCCACTTGGCGTCAAGTTAGAACGGTTTAAGGGTAAATGTTAAGGGGTAATCGAGTAAATTCAAGATACGGAGTTCGGGTATTCGGATTGACTTGAAACTTGGGTGGCTTGTTGGGTACACCCTACAAATGTCATATTTGAACCAATTTTGGCTCGGTTGACCCAGAGTTGACTTTTTATCCAAAAGTCAACCGTGAGTCAACACTTTGTCTAGATTTGACCCAATCCAAACCAGAGTTGACCAGTTGACCAAAAGTCAACTGTTGGTCAACATTTGAACAGTTTGACCTAAGGTTGACCTAGAGTTGACCAGAGTTGACCAGTTGACCAAAAGTCAACTATAGGCCAACTCTTGACCCCGTTTGACTTTCTTCGACTTGTTTTGACTTACGATGACTGGTATGACCTAGAGTTGACTTGGTCTGACTTAGATTGACTTGATATTACTTGATTTGACCTAGATTGACTTGACAGGACTTAGTGTGACTCAGTGAGACCTAGTTTGACCTAGAATTCATATCATTCATTGTAAATCATCCTTAACTTTGTTAAACCTAAATTAACATACAATATCTCATCTTTAGGTTTCTAATTACCGCTCTGAGCATTGATATACCCTATAGCTCAGGACAGCGGGCGAGTACATTCACTGATAGTTTTCATTGTCTTGATATTTGCTATATCCGATTCAGTCGTAGTGTCTTACTTGATTCTCAGTCACGATAGTTCACAGACTAGTATTGTCGGATTCTTGTCATGAGATGTCATTCCTGGATTTCTTGGGATACTGGTACTTGCTTGATCTTGATTCTTGTACTTGTATTGATGTCGATTCCTGAAGAGGACTTGCTCCCCTCTTAGGGAATCCCGGGTCATGACGTGCTATATCCGGATCCGTATACTATTCGGGGAATGGAGAATTTTATAGATAGTGTGATCAATGCCCACCTTGAGTTACTACTTGTATCATAGCTATACCCTCACCTCACGATGGGTATAGCCTGACCTGTGCTACTACTTGCTCCATAGCTTACCATCCCGGCCGGGCCGAGTCTACGTACTTGTAGCTGGTCGGCTGGAAGCCTGATCTTGACCCATACCGATCATATTATGCTATAATATTCGAGGCACATTTTATATTTACTTTATCTTATCAGATATCCTATTCTGTTCTACATACAGTACTTCTCACCATGCTATGATTACAGTTACTCACATGTTTTAGATGCCTCTATGATGTACCTTGATTGGAGACTAAGTTCTGCTCGGGAGAAGAGTTACAACCCCGGTCCTTGTTTGATTTAAGGGTTGTAACTCGGCTTCCGAACGGTTCCCAAGTCTTCATATATATTTGTCTCGTAGTTCATTATACTGTCTCTTATAGAATTTGTCAATTTACATGGAACTGCTGTTAGTGCTTGTACTTGCTCATTTTCCTGACAGGATACCGTTATGATATATTACAGATGACTCTGAGGCGGACTTCTCGACCTATTATGGGCTCGAGTTAGATGGAGTAGTCCAGGACCGTGGCCTTATAATAGAGCCACTAGATTTTGTACTCCCGGAGTAGTGTAGATTAGCTAGGTTTGACTGGATTACGATCCAGCTAGCTTTATCGGACTGTAGCTTCTATATTATATTTTGAGACCCAGTGATGTTGTATATATCTGGGCTTGTATTGGACACTGGACTTATTTACTCTTTCATCTATCATATGTTCCCTTTCTGAGCTATCTACCTTAGTTTTATTCTGTGATTGAGACTGTATTGATATGTCACCTCCATTCGGACAGTATATACTGTACAGGTTCCTTTATACTGTTAGTCGTAGTATTTACAGACGTTATATATAGCGTTCTACCGCCGATACTGTGGCGTAGGCTGGACGTACCCACGTGCTCGTGTCCCGCATAAGGGTGCGGATCGTGACACGAGCGCCTCGGTGCACAAGCCATAAGAACATAGGATAACTGTATCGACAAGTGCCTCAGCGCATGAGTCATTCTTGTCTTCATGCATGAGTTAGAAGGCTAGCACATTGAAAGTATTGAGGCGTGTCCTAGTGCACGAGCCATGAACATTGAATACTAAGACATAGAACATAGAAATACGGTAACGAAGCATACATCGCATGTACGACTCAAAAAAAATTGTGTCAAAGCGTGCATACATGCACGAGAATCATAAAAGATGGCTTTATTGCGAAGAGAACAGTTGTGGCATAAATGTGACGGAACTGTCGAATATGGCATGGTACCTCAAAATGTTCAGGGTATTCGGGTCGTTCGTTTGACGAACATTAAATTGGGGCATGGTGCCATAGAACATTGAAATGATGAAATAAAATCATATGAATGTGAGAACATAAAAACAGTGAGAACATTGAAAGAAAGAGAAATGCAAGACGATATGAAGTCTGAGTTTTAAACTCAAAACTATGTTTGGTTGTTCGAGCAAGACGCGCATTGCATGGTCGAATGGACTTGAGATATTGCCCGTGCATGGGTGTAAGAATTTCCTTTGAACGATTAAATGCTGGGTACCGGGACCGTTCGGCCTAGGAGGGACGGTTAATCTTAAGGACACATCCGTAATACGACTTACACTCGGTTATCGATGTGTTGAACCGCAATGATGGTAAGTTTGGCATCCCCCAAAATGAGATAGCATCTCGTATGGGGAGGGCGTTGGGTTACCCAATTTGAGAAGAGAAACATGGTAGAGTTTCATTCTGGCGTGGATACGCCAACGACCTTTATATAGTTAAGGAATGGTGGACCGAAAGTACAGGCACACAGAGATCACTTATAACATGACAGAGAAAGATGGTAGGTGTATTTCTCTTGCGTCGATGCAAGGGCGAGTGCGTCGATGTTGGTAAGAAGTCACGTCATGAATCAAAATACGAGATTGCTATATGTTTCCTGCATGTTTGCTTATAAGATTCAAACATAACATGCTTGCCATGATAACCTGCTTTACTACTTTCGAACATACCATGAACTGATCCTAAGGCAAAGATATAAAGATCACTAAATTGTATGTTGCATGATTTAATATATATACTTAATGTCAATTTAGGTAAAGTGAGTCTCTGATCAGTACGCGAGAGGATTAGTACTGATCTCCCACCAGATTGCTTACAGGTTCAGGGAATGACCTGCTCGTGGTGGAGCTTCGCTTGAACGTGCTGAGGCATGGAATGACATAGCGTATTAAGGCATACGACCCTATTGAATCTCGAACTAGCAACAGGATGATGTGGCCGAGGTATAGAAGACATGATGTAGGGAACGGTAAAATCCTTTGTGGACAAGAGAGAACCTGAGTTTTATAGCCAATCTGGCTAATTCAGTTGGATTATTGAAAGCCTTTGTAACCTCAGTTCATTTATCGAATAAAGAGAATTGTTTCGTATACTCTGTTTCTTCTGTTGCTAAATAACAATATCAAAGATAACCATTTGAGAACTTATCATCTTGTCTTGTACGAGTGCAACTCCAGACTCGTATGGCATCATGCCCCAACGAGGATGATGATTTGGATAAATCGATGCGAGGACGAGCAATTTTTTGGGTCGGGGCATGACAAATTGGTACCAGAGCTCTAGGTTCAATTTCCTCAGGACGCTTGCTTCGTTTCAATTGAAAAGTGTTTTCCAACACCAATCAAATCACTCTTGACTCTACTTGATGTCGTACTGGATGTTCCATACAATAAGTCTAATACAAGTCATGTAATTTTGTCGCATGTGTTTTGAAAATTACATGATATTTGCTAAGAAAGACGTGAAATATTGTTGTTATAAGTGCAACAAGTCGCAAGATGTGAATCGAGATGTTTGTTATTTCAATGCAATGGTCGATATAAGAAATATTGGTTGCATCGATATAATGGAAGTCGTGGGATGTTGTTGTATCAATTGCAATGAGTTGATGATGAATGATGTGTTGCAATGAAAATGAAAGTTGATATCGAATGTGTTGAACGGATTCGAGCATTGACTTTGAATATCAGAAATAAAACATTGTACGAGATGCAACAGAGGGAAGTGAAATAAAACGTTGTACGAGATGCAACGGAGGAAACTAAAATAAAACGTTGTACAAAATGCAACGGATGAAACTGAAATAGAATATTGCAAGAGATGCAATGGAAGGAACTAAAATCATAAATCGATAGAAACGAATCAGTTCGGTTGCACACCTAACTTGTATTGGCAAATAAAAACATTGGCCGAGTTGTGTCGGATTTTGATAATCAAAAGTTACTGTTGTGATCGGCATAATCACTGTGGAAATCGTGAGTTGGAATAAATAATTGGTTCATACCGAGTATGATGCGAGGGAAATGACTTAATTTTTTAGTGGTATATGCCATACCACCTATGCAATGAATGACTCAAATTCTGAGTGGTATATGCTATACCACTCGTACGATGGATTGCACCGACGCGTTGTAAAAATTATGGAAGGTTTGTCCGCAACAGACGGGAGAGTACCAAAAATCGATTGGAAATTTGTATGACGGTATGTTCTTTGATAATTGGTTGGAATGATAGGACGGGGAGTTGTATCAATGAATGATACGTCGAACGAAAATTTATAAGGTGGTCGAATGATCGAGACTAACGAAACGGTTTTGCTTTGAGATAATAATCGGATCGACGGAATAAGAAAACACAATATTATAATTGTATCGCACGACTTACGAACTCGATAAAATGTTAGTCTATGCGAATTAAAATTGAATCACACGACTTGCGAATTCGATGAAAATGTTGGTCGATGCAAATTATAATCGGGTCGCATGACTTGTTATCTTGACAAAAATATTGGGCGATATGAATTGTAATCGGATCCCACAAATTGCGATCTCGATGAAAAGGTTGGTTGATACAGATAAATCGTGCCTACGAGATAGTTGGTTACGTTGCGACGAAAATCATTTGAGTACGACTGAAACACACAAGACTTAGAGGGCGTGATCGTATAACTCAAGGGTTCGATGTTGGATAATCGATAATTCAGTTACGCGATCGAATTATAGCAGGATACGGCAAATCAAAAAATGATTTGATACGTATGGAAAAGTTCGTCGAGAACTTGAATATATGTGATGCGATCTAAGTTGAGCTAAGTCGACGTTGATGCAGATTCAAAGTTGACCCTCGCGCTATCAAAATTGATATGACCTATCGAAAATTAATACATAAGAAAACGTAAGCACAATGTGAGAACACAAAATGGGGGAGGACTACGATATCGAGGTTTTCAAAAATAGCAATACGGAAGTATTGAACTGGTTGATCGTAAACTTTGTTATTGATCAAGGCAAGACTATAAAGTCATCGAATATTGTTTCGATGCGCATAAGCATCTCGGGTGTTGACTGTGGATAGATAGACTCGAACTCAATACGAGTAGATGTTTCGTGAATTGGGGAATCATCGACGGTACTGCATGAATTATTCGGAGGATAGTTGTGCCTCAGATGCGCAAGTAGAAGTAGTTATGTTCGAATTTGGGGTGGACTTATAGAAATCATTGAAACGTGATTTGGCTACGAAATAAGATATAGTATGGTTCGTAGTAACTGTCCTTCGTTAATGATCTACAATTTCAGGGCAGCTGACCCTAAAAGACTTGACCGTCAAATCAAAGTGAATATTATAGACCCATAAGATGACCCATATGATGTCGCAAATGGAATTACGTCAAAAACAAATGCAATGTGGTGCATGTTGATGATAAGTCTAGGAGATTTTGATAATCATGCTATACATGAGAGCGAGCAATAAGAGAATGACTTTCAAGTTGTGTCTTTGAAATATGATTCACCTTGCAATTGAGCTTGCATGAATTGAACTTATATTCGATGTTGCGAGATGGATGAGTTGGAAATTTGGTTAGAAAATTCCTACTCGATAGGAATCGAACATAAGATGCGTCGTAAAGACCTTTGTGTCAGAACGATTGTAGCTATTGAGCACTGTCGACTCGCGTTAAACTTTTGAGTTGGAAAGATTGTTGCCTTTGAGCATGTCGACTCGAATTGAACCTTTGTGTCGGATAGATTGTGACCTTTGGACAACGTCAATTTTAAAGTTGCGTTGGAAGAATTTATGTTCGGTGTCTCGGTAAGTCACCTAGCGGGCGTAGCCCTGAATGTTGATGCTTTTGCAAGTCAACAAAAGAAAAATTGTGTCAGGATGAGTAGCACGATGAGACTTCAAGAATAGTTAGGCGGCGACTTCGAACACAAGGCGTTGCGAAGACTTGTTGCGATCGGATGCGCGATAGCTTGACGCGACGCAAAGAATTAATGATCCATACGAAACTTATGAAAAGAGAAATGTGATTTGAATCGCGTTACGTACCATGACCTTCGTTGGATGATAATGTATGTATTGAACATGCATACGCTATAAATATTGTGAAAACAGTTGCAAGAGATTTAGTCCGATTGAGAGTATGAGATTGAAAGTATTTGAGAATTGAAAATTTTACCTGTTAGCTTTGTTCCAATATCCTACAACTGAGCTTGGCTGAATTGCACATATTGGTTGGATACCTAAAATATGTGTATGAGCCAAACTAAGTTATATGATTCAAACGATAGTGGCACGAGATCGTGAAACGATCTAGAGAAACACTTGAATTGAGTGTTAGTTTCGGTTCGAGGATGAACCTTGTTTTGTGTGGTATATTATGTAATACCTCACTTTGCACGGTGCATTATGCTGGGTCATTGACTCGAAGAGTTGCTTTGACCCGATTAAATATCGATACGAATCGATACATGAGTTATATTGACCCGAGAAATGCGTTGAGTTGGATCGATGCAAAGAGTTACGTTGACCCAAAAAATGCATTGAGTAAGTTCGATGCAAGTGTTAAGTTGGCCCAAGAGAAAGCATTGAGTCGGTTTGAATATTCTAAGAAATCGAATCGATGCAACGCACAAGTCCAATTTGAATGAATATTGATTTTAGTTGGTTTCGTATGCAGGCTATACGTTTATGCTGAAATATAAATGGTCAACTTTTTGCCTTATTTGCAATGGTGTCTGCAAAACCAAATCACTGTCTCGTAACGGACTGAGGCATAGGCACGGTAAGCCAAATCGATCGGATAATTCAATGAAGCATGAAGTGCTCGAATGGCTAAGTCAGAAGAGTTGGCCATGCAACAAAGTTATGAAATCGAGCCGTATCGGTTCGACGAAACGACAAGGCGTATCGGCTTAAGGTGGGAGGATTTTGACCCTTCTTTCCTACTCCTTCATTTCTAAGTAAAATATATCGTTGTATGCTAACCTATCGAGACCACATGCGTGGCTCGATCGAGAGATGAACATAGTACATATTGAACACTAGATAGAACAATTAAAATAAAATATACATCAAATGTACGATTCGTTATTAAATATTGAATATCGTAAAGGCGAGTGCCTCAGTGCATAAGCCATAAGAACGTGGGACAACTGTATCGACAAGTACCTTAGCGCACGAGCTGTTCATGTCTTCGCACATGAGTTAGAAGGCTAGCACATTGAAAGACTATTGAGGCAAGTGTCCTAGTGCACGAGCCATGAACATTGAACACTAAGGCATAGAATATAGAAATACGGTATCGAGGCATGTATCGCATGTACGACTCAAAAAATAGAGAACAATTGTGTCAAAGCATGCGTACATGCATGAGAATCATAAAAGATGACTTTGTTGCGAAGAGAACAGTTGTGGTATAAATATGCAGGAACTATTGAATATGGCATGGAACTTCAAAATGTTCGTGGCCTTCAGGTCGTTCGTTTGACGAATATTGAATTGGGGCATAGTGCCATCGAACATTGAAATGTAAAAACATAGAAAGAGTGAGAACATTGAAAGAATGAGAAATACAAGATGATATAAAGTCTGAGTTTTGGACTCAAGACTATGTTTGGTTGTTTGAATAAGACGCACGTTGCATTGTCGAATGGACTTGAGATATTGCCCATGTATGGGTGTGATAATTTTCCTCTAACGAGTTAAATGCTGGGGCACCAGGACAGTTCAGCCTAGGAGGGACGGTTAATCTTGAGGACACACATCCGTAATATGACTGTTTGCCATTAAATATCAAGCACAAAAAATTACAAATGAATTGAACTTGATTGCAAACTCACTTTTACAAGAGAAAGCCTAGAAAGAAATCCTAGGAAACAATCTAAGTACAATTGTTTAGTTTTAATTCTGGAGGGTTACGATAGAGGCTCGGGAAAGTGTAGCAACTCTGCCTTACTCCTTGGACTATCTGATACGGTCCTTGCTCTTGAAGAAATTGCCCTTCGTAGGTTGCCAGCCTTTTGTAGGGGTATGGCACCCTGCTATTTATAGTGATATATATTTTGAGCCGCATAGATGGCCACGTGGCCACGTGGCTACAACAGTTCATAAAGACCCCCTCTTTGGCCGCTAGCTGGTGACTTGTTGAGATTTTGTTGCAACAAATCTGGATTGTTGAGACTTGGTCAGCTTGCCACGTGTCCTATCGCAGGATATGATCAGTCTTTTTGAGTCATTTTGATCCTCATAGGCCATTCAGTGTTCGGCCATGCTGGGCCGCATAAGACTCATGCAGCAGTCTTCTTTAGTCGGCATGTAGCTTGGGAACTTTTGAGCCGCATGGCCATGCCCAGCCTGGCGACATGACGTTTTGTCTGATCTTGTCTCATCTTCTTTTTGTCAGAGTGTCAGAGTTGTCAAAGCTGTCAACGCTGTCATTTTTGCCAATTTTGACAGAGTTTGTCAGCTGTATCAGAAGGATTGATCAGCTTGGCCGCATAAGTAACTATTTTTTCTGCGGCTTAAAAATCAGTATGGTGAAGATGGGTCACAGGGGGCATGCTGAGTCTGTCATACAGCTCTTATTTTTGTGGGTCAATTTGTCCCAGAGTACTCATGCAGTCAGTTGTGATCCGCATGAACCCCATATTTTCTATGCTTCTATAAGACCCCCTTCAAAGTTTTTAAATTACAAATTTGGAATACTTTGAATAAGAAGCATGGACATATGTCAAGCCGCAGGAAAACCTTCGAGTCAGGAGAGACGTTGTGCTGCAGGGACATTTTGAGCCGCAGGGACGTTTTTGGGCCGCAGGTAGATCTTATGTCGCAGGAAGATCTTGTGCCGCAGGAAGATCTTGTCTGCCAGCTGTCACTGCTGCATTTAATGCTTTGATTTGGTTTTGGATTTAGGCTCTTTTTTTTGAGATAAAGCTGACGGTTACTAAGGATAAAATCACCAAACGTCATTATTATCTTTAATGGATACGAGAATCGAAGCGGCGATGACGGTTACCAGGGATAAAAATCCCCAAGTGTTGTCATTATCTTTAATGTCACGATAACCGATGCGACGTTCATCTATTTCCACTTTGAAGAACTATAAATATGGGCCATACGGAGAGAGTTTTTCTTTCAACTTTTTCTCCTTCGTCTTCATTATTTTTATCATCCTTTCTGTCCTGGTATCACGCCCCAGAACCAGAATACTGGAGAGCGGGGGAATGACTCAGCCAGCTACGTATTATGGGTAGATGAATACTGCATAATACGATCAATGATGTCTAACCAGACGAGGGGGTGCATACTACATGAAAGTCTTACTAAGGTCACTTCACATCTATTGTCTCAATCGTTCAAACAAGAAACAGTAATAAAATATATGTAAGATAAAGCAGTAAGGCGTCCCAAACGCTCAGTCAAAATGTTCTTGATATCTGGCTTTATAAAACATAGCCAGATGATGTAGCAAAGTGTACACAATTGTTATCAGCTGCAGTCTGACTTAATTACAATTAAGTAAGAGTAAGTACAAGACAATCCGACTAACATGTCGGTGCCAAACGGCTAAGTATAAAGTAAATAACAAAACGAGCGGTGGAGTAAGGAACCCGAGTCCTCCTGCGATCATTCCCCTAGTATTGACCATCTTGGAGGTAGAAGTAAGCTGGATCCTCGGGAACCGGCTCTAAATCTGGCCATGCAAAACCAGAGAGGTTAGACCTCTAATAGCAAGTACCACAAGGAAGGATGATATGAAGGATTAAACCAGTAAGTAAGAGAATATAATAATAGATCTCTGCTTTCCACTAGGATTCACATAACATCACGACACTTTGAACCAACCTCCCAACCAAACAAGGACAGAAGTTGGCCCGTCATGTCCTGACATTCTGATCATCTCAGTTAGGCAACAGAGTAGGTACAGTACACAAATAAATCATCTTGAACGGCCAATCAACTCCTACGGCTTGCTATTGTGAGTCCCAAGTTATCCTGGAATTATGCAAATAGGGATTCCTCAGTTCTTACTATATGCGAGCAAGGCTAGTCTATCTAGTCAATCAATTACGCCAATCATGAATTAGACGAGTCCCAGCGGGACGCCCATCATTAATATACAATATACAATAATAATATAAGCAGATACCGCTCCCTGTCCGTGTGGCAGGTTTACAGTATCTGTGGGAACCAGCCGGCCTGTCGGGCACTAATAGTACCAAAGAGGGCTGCCATGTAAGAACTCGAGAATCCATTCTCTCCATGCAATCATTATTTTATTTAACTTAATAGTCCCTACGTTGAGTGAAGTCCCATGCCGTGGATCATGGTCATTCAAATGAGTAACTTCGTATGGGGTACGATATGCGCAACTCTACAACGATACATGTGCGGCTAGGTTGTAGGTCTTACATAGCGTAATACAACAATCAAATCTAACCACGGAGTAATCATGCCTTGACCATAAAGTATACATGCTGCTTTTATAAAAATAAAATAAATAATAAATAAATTGAAGCCTGCATGTGCCTGTATGTCAATATTCGGGATCAGCTAGTCGATTACAATAGTTCATAACATGAATGTGTCTCATTCATTCAATTCAATAAGACGACTAGCCAGTCTCTTAGTTCGAACGAGGAACGCATGATCAATTTTAGTCAAGATAACCATCGTCATTAATGGTGACAAGGCATGAAAGTCAATTAGTATTTACATGGGATCGAGTCTATAACTCTCAGGGTTAAGTTCCAGCCTTACTGGGTATCCATAAACCAATCAAGACACAAGGCATGTTCTACACAGCCATATGTATCAAAAATATTAACATGCTAAGATTATCGAGTTCATGCAAAAAACATAAGGATATAATAGGAGAACCATCATGCCACCATTAAATGAATAAATTATAGAACAAAATAGAAACACCCAGGTCAGAAAGTCACGCCAACAAGTCTATGCTAAGGCCAACAAGTCACGCCAACAAGTCTAGTAGGAGTGAGCGTGAAAAGTGGTTCACGTTGACACGCACAGCGTGAGCGTGAAGGGAAATTCACGCACGCACAGCGTGAGCGTAAAAAGTGAGCGTGGAAAGTGAGCGTGGAAAATGAGCGTGAAAAGTGAGCGTGGAAAGTGAGGGTGGAAAATGAGCGTGAAAAGTGAGCATGGAAAATGATAAGAAATTCACGCACGCACTCAAGGACGTGTGCGTGACTAAAATTCACGCACTCATGTAAGGGCGTGAGCGTGACTCAAAATTCACGCTAACACGTAAAGACGTGAGCGTGACCAAGAATTCACGCACTCATGTAAGAACGTGTGCGTGACTAAAAATTCATGCAGACACGTAAAGACGTGTGCGTGACTAAAAATTCACGCTGGCACGTAAGAACGTGTGCGTTACTAAAAATTCACGCTGGCACGTAAGAACGTATGCGTGACTAAAAATTCACGCTGGCACGTAAGAACGTGAGCGTGACTAAAAATACACGCAGACACGTAAGAACGTGAGCGTGACTAAAATTATACGCTAATACGTAAAGATGTGTGCGTGACTCAGGAACCTTCGTCCCAAGCCAGAAATGAAGTTTCCATGGTTCAGAACCCATGGACAATCGAGAATACATGCCAGGTTGGGAGATCAAACCCATGAACAACCGAGAATACAACAACTTAGATCTAGAAGAAACAAGCCAAAGAAATCAAAAATGCTAAGTACTAAACTCTCTCAGGATCATGAGAGGAAGACAAATGAACCATAAAAATGACTCTCCAAGTGGAAAGCAAGAAGCAAGATGTACTTGCCAGCTGTTGGTTGGTGGAGAGAGTGGTGAGGAAGAAGAAGAAGTAATAGTGAAGAATGAGAGTTATGAGGAGAGAGAAGGGGATGGGAGCTTTAAATAGAAAGGGTGGTGGTAGGTAGGGGTTGTGGGGTTCGGTCCATGTGAACCACCAATAAACCCAACCAAGCCGATCCCAAAGCAAGACTAAAGCAGAGAAGTTAAAAGCAGAAAATAAAATACAGAAATAAAATGCAGGAATAAAATTGCAGGAAATAAAATACAGATAATTAATTAACAGGAAATCAAAGGAATTTAACTACAGGATGATACATGATAAATACTAAATAAATATATATGAGTTGCACATGTATAAAAATACGTATTCTAGAAACGGGAAGTGACATCTCTACCCTCCTTAGAAAAATTCTGTCCTCAGAATTTCAAATCCAAGCAGGTAGAAATATCGGAGCTAAACTAATACAAGCAATTCTAAGGAGCAAGCAATCATCATTTTTTTTTACCATATCAAAAGCAAGTACTATATATGTAAATCCATCAATCCACGATATCAAGTAACTCTATCCATAAGGTGATAAGCATGAAGAATCAGGACAATCAAGGTACACAGAAAGAGATATACCTTGTGAGTCAAACAGGTGTGGATACCGTGATCGGATATCATCCTCACGTTCCCACGTTGACTCTCCCAAGGAGTGATGACCCTAAGCAACACGGACAAGACTAATTGTTCAGTTTTTGAGTATCTTCTTTCTTCGGTCCAAAATGGACACAGGCTGTTCCTCATAAGACAGGTTGGTACCAACAACCAGCTCAGAATGATCGAGGACATGGCTTGGGTCCGATACATACCTACGTAATTGAGATACATGAAACACGTCATGCACCTCTCGTAACGAAGGTGGGAGGGATAAACGATAAGCAACATCGCCTATCCGATCAAGGATAACAAATGGGCCCACGTACCGTGGACTCAATTTTCCGCAAACGCCAAATCTAATGACCCCATGAGTAGGTGAGATCCGCAAGAATATGTGGTCCCCAACAAAGAACTCTAACGGCCTACGATGCTGGTCCGCCCAATGACGATGCCGGTCCTGCGCAACTCAAAGTCGATCTCTAATTCCCTTAATCACTTCAACCGTCTGAATAATCATTTCTGGGCCTAATATCTTCCTCTCTCCGATATCATCCCATGCAAGCGGCGACCTGCACTTCTTACCATATAGTGCTTCGAATGGCGCCATCTGGATACTGGCTTGATAACTATTGTTGTATGAGAACTCGACTAAGTGCAGGTGACTCTCCCAAGACCCTCCAAAATCTAGAGTGCAAGCTCGCAACATATCTTCCAAAGTCTGAATCGTTCTTTCTGATTGCCCATCCGTCTGCGGATGGTAAGTCATGCTAAATCTTAACTTGGTACCCAGACTATGATGTAAGCTCTTTCAGAAATGTGATATAAAGCGGGTATCTCGATCCGACATAATACTGACAGGGACTCCATGTTGCCTGACTATCTGTTGCATATATAACTCTGCCAACTTTTCTGTAGATTGCCCTACTCTGAAAGGAAGAAAGTGTGCTACCTTCGTAAGTCAGTCCTCTATTACCCAAATAGCGTCCTTTCCACTTGGTGATCTCGGTAAACCGATCACAAAGTCGATTGTAATATGCTTCCCTTTCTATTCCGGGATAGGAAGCGGTTGCAATAACCCAGCTGGCCTCTGCTGTTCTGCCTTCACTTGCTGACATACCAAGCAACTAGAAACAAATCTAGCTATCTTCCTCTTCATCCCGTTCTACCAGAAATGCTACTTGATATCTTGGTACATCTTGGTCCCTCCAGGGTGAATAAAAAACTGAGAACTGTGAGCTTCTGCCATAGCCTCCTGTCTGATATCTCCACTAGGCACACATAGACATGATCCAAACCTAAGTGTACCATCTTCATGAATTCTCATCTCCTTCCTGAGTCCTGACTCACATTCTGCCATAAGCTTCTGAATCCTTGGGTCTTGTGCCTGAGCTGCCTTGATCCTGCCTACCAAGTCGGATTGAACTTGCAGACTTATTAGAACTCCTACATCACTAGGAAGTATAACTTCGATGCCCATCTCCTGAAGGTCTTCTAAGATATGCCTCTGGGTTGTCAACATAAATGCGCCGTCTCTCCTGCTAAGAGCGTCTGCCACTACATTAGCCTTGCCTGGATGATACTAAAGCTCTACGTCATAATCCTTAATCAACTCCAACCATCTTCTCTGCCTCATGTTTAGTTCCTTCTGAGTAAAGATGTACTTCAGACTTTTATGGTCTGTGTACATGTCCACTCGGTCACCATATAAGTAATGCCTCCATAGCTTCAGAGCAAACACTACTGCCGCTAACTCCAAATCATGAGTTGGATAATTCTTCTCGTGTTCCCGAAGCTGCCTAGATGCATATGATATCACCTTCCCATGTTGCATAAGGACACATCCAAGTCCTTTACCTGACGTATCACAATATACTGTAAAACCTCTGGGTCCAACTGGCAATGTAAGAATAGGTGCTGATATCAACTTCTGCTTCAAAGTCTCGAATGATGCCTGACATTCTGCCGACCAAACGAATGGTACATCCTTCCGGGTCAAGCGGGTCATGGGTGCTGAAAGCCTTGCAAAGTCTGATACAAACCTTCTGTAATATCCTGCCAATCCCAAGAAGCTCCGCACATCTTCTATGGTCTTGGGTACTGGCCAACTTTCTACTGCTTCTATCTTCTTGGGATCTACTGCTACTCCAGCTCCTGATATGATGTGACCCAAAAATAAAATGTGATCCGACCAAAACTCAAACTTGCTGAGCTTGGTATACAACTGGTTCTCTCTCAAAACCTGTAACACTTTCCTGAGGTGGTCTTCATGCTCCTCTTCACTAGCAGAGTATACGAGAATGTCGTCAGGAAACACAACGACAAACTGGTCCAAGTATGGCATAAAGATGCGATTCATCAAATCTATGAATATTGCTGGAGCATTGGTCAAACCAAACGACATTACTAAGAATTCATAATGCCCATACTTCGACCAGAATGCTATCTTGGGAATATCTTTCTTCTGAACCCTCACCTGATGGTACCCTGAACGAAGATCTATCTTGGAGAAAACTCTAGCCTTGCTCAACTGATCAAATAAGTCATCGATCCTGGGTAATAGGTACTTGTTCTTCACTGTTGCCGCGTTAAGCTTCCTGTAGTCAATGCACAATTTGGATGACCCATCCTTCTTCCCCACAAGTACCACTGGTGCTGCCCACAGCAAGATGCTAGCTTGGATAAACTTTTTCTCCTTCAGTTCCTCTATGTGCTGAAATACCTTGGCCTGTTCTGAATCCGCCATTCTATAAACTCGATCTGATATCGGTTTAGTTCCAGGTGCCAATTCTATACTGAACTCAATATCTCTAACCGGTGGTAGACCTGGAAGTTCTTCAGGAAATACGTCTAGAAACTCTTTAACTACCTTCGGAATCTGAACTTCTTCCATTGCCGTTACTACTCCCTGCTCTCGTTGAGTTGCCCCTGATCTGACTAAGGTGAACTGTTTCATGCCTGGAATATCAAAAGATACACTCCCACTACGACAATCTATTGTCGCATGACTGTCTTTCAGCCAGTCCATGCCTAAGATAACGTCGAAATTTCCAACAGGAAATTCTATCAACCGGGCAGGTAAGGAATGCCCGCAAACTACAACGCTACATGCTAAAATAACTCTACTAACTCCTACGAGCCCATTACCAGTGAGTATATTCAACCTCCCTGGCAATGCCTCGAACTCTATTCCTAGTCGTGTCGTAAATTGTGCAGATATAAATGAATGAGATGCTCATGAATCAAACAATGCTACTGCGGGATATGAGACGACGAGAATGTTACCTGCCACAACATCTCCCGATGCCAATGCCTGCTCCAAGGACAGAGTGAATGCTTGCCCTCGACCTCCTTGCTGGTTTCCATGCTGCGGCCTAACCTGATGTTGTTGCTGGCCCCTTCCTTGATAAGGCTGGGGTGGTCAATGCTGGTGTTGCTGCATCGGCGGCCCCTGCTACCGAACCATCTGAGCCTGCGGCATTAACGAACGCTGTGCCAACGGCCTTACTGCCATCGCTGGTCCTCGATATTGGCCTGCCCCTGGTGCTGGCAGAGCAGGAAACTGCTGCCCTGGTCCTCCTGACCTCGAATTCATAGGACATGTGGTAATCCGATGGTCTAGATTTCCACATATCAGACACAGTCTATTCAATGTTCGATACACATCTCTAGTGTGCCCCATCTTCCCACAATAAGTGCAGCCCGTCGGGGGTTGCTGGTTCTTCCTCTGTTGCTGTTGCTGCTGTCTGGGTGGTGCTGGTCCTCGTATCGCCACATCGTGGATACGAATACCAGTGGATGGTGCTGTTGTTCGGGCGCTACTGCCCCTCCTCCTTCAATCTGACTGTGGGATCTTTTCTGACCCCCAGTCCTTGTCGCAAGCCTCTGAATGGTGATCTCATGCCTTCGAATTGCCGTCAATACTTCGTCAAAAGTTTGGTAATTGTGCCCCTCTATCAATTGCAAGAGTTCAAGATGAAACCCTTGCTGAAACCTCATGGCCCTCTGGCTCTCTGTTGCTACCATCTCTGAGGCGAATCTACTCAATCTGCAGAACTCCGATGCATAAGCATCTACAGTCTTGCCGATCTGCCTAAGGTTGATAAACTTATGTTGTAGCTCAAACCGTGCCACAACTCCATAGTACTTGGTCTTGAATCTTGTAGTAAAATTGTCCCAAGCCACAGGACGTCTGATGCCCACTTCCTCTGATTCCCACCAATCACGTGCGAGATCCTGAAGTAACAACTTCACTAGATCCACACGTTCTTCCGCCGGTACCTTAGCTGCTGTCAGAATAGCCTCAATATCCTTAAGCCATGCATCTGCTGATAGGGCATCCTCCGTGCCCTCGTAACGGTGGGGGTTGTACTTGCAAAACCTGGCTGATGCTCCTGAATCAGTCCTCACTCCTCTTTCCAATACCGTCTGCAATCCTTGGTTGAGCAACACATTCTGCTCTTGTAGCTGAGTGTGCATGCGCTGCTGGGCCAACATCTGTTGTTGCTGGGTAGCCATCATCCCTCTCATGATCTCCAGAAGGGCTGGTGTGTTCACTTGGGTAGGTGGAACTGTTGGTGGTGGTGGAACATCCGGATACTGCGATCCAGCTGCTGCTTCCACTATTACTTCTTCTTGAATAGCCTCTTGAGTTAGTACCCGCCCTTGTTGCTGACCGATCTGGTCATGTTGCCCATGTTGCCCATGTTGCCCCTACTGTTGTCCAGCTCTGACCGATGCGGACGAAGTGCCCCTAAGAAAAGGGACAAGAGAACAATCAAACAACCGGACATGAAGGATCAATGAAGTCAAAGGATACCGGAATGTCAAGCAAGGGTTGAGAATAACGAATCATGAGATCAAGGGGGGACACGTGTGATTGAGACATCCTATAAATCAAAACACCCCACAAGTCTGAAATCAGACCTGCATGGGCCACCACTAAAACCTTGTCACGCCCCAGAACCAGAATACTGGAGAGCGGGGGGATGACTCAGCCAGCTACGTATTACGGGTAGATGAATACCGTATAATACGATCAATGCTGTCTAACCAAACGAGGAGGGTACATACTACATGAAAGTCTTACTAGGGTCACTTCACATCTATTGTCTCAATCGTTCAAATAAGAAATAGTAATAAAGAACATGTAAGATAAAGCAGTAAGGCATCCCAAACGCTCAGTCAAAATGTTTTTGATATCTGGCTTTACAAAACATAGCCAGATGATGTAGCAAAGTGTACACAATTGTTATCAGCTGTAGTCTGACTTAATTACAATTATGTAAGAGTAAGTACAAGACAATCCGACTAACATGTCGGTGCCAAACGGCTAAGTATAAAGTAAATAACAAAACGAGCGGTGGAGTAAGGAACCCACTCGAGTCCTCCTGCGATCATTTCCCTAGTATTGACCATCTTGGAGGTAGAAGTAAGCTGGATCCTCGGGAACCGGCTCTAAATCTGGCCATGCAAAACCAGAGAGGTTAGACCTCTAATAGCAAGTACCACAAGGAAGGACGATATGAAGGATTAAACCAGTAAGTAAGAGAATATAATAATAGATCTCTGCTTTCAGCTAGGATTCACATAACATCACGACACTTCGAACCAACCTCCCAACCAAATAAGAACAGAAGTTGGCCCGTCATGTCCTGACATTCTGATCATCTCAGTTAGGCAACAGAGTAGGTACAGTACACAAACAAATCATCTTGAACGGCCAATCAACTCCTACGGCTTGCTATTGTGAGTCCCAAGTTATCCTGAAATTATACAAATAGGGATTCCTCAGTTCTTACTATATGCGAGCAAGGCTAATCTATCCAGTCAATCAATTACGCCAATCATGAATTAGACGAGTCCCAGCGGGACGCCCGTCATCAATATACAATATATAATAATAATATAAGCAGATACCGCTCTTTGCCCGTGTGGCAGGTTTACAGTATCTGTGGGAACCAGCCGGCCTGTCGGGCACTAATAGTACCAAAGAGGGCTGCCATGTAAGAACTCGGGAATCCATTCTCTCCATGCAATCATTATTTTATTTAACTTAATAGTCCCTACGTTGAGTGAAGTCCCATGCCGTGGATCATGGTTATTCAAATGAGTACCTTCGTACGAGGTACAATATACGCAACTCTACAACGATACCTGTGCGGCTAGGTTGTAGGTCTTACATAGCGTAATGCAACAATCAAATCTAACCACGGAGTAATCATGTCTTGACCATAAAGTACACATGCTGCTTTTGTAAAAATAAAATAAATAATAAATAAATTGAAGCCTGCATGTGCCTGTATGTCAATATTCGGAATCGGCTAGTCGATTACAATAGTTCATAACATGAACGTGTCCCATTCATTCAAATCAATAAGACGACTAGCCAGTCTCTTAGTTCAAACTAGGAACGCATGATCAATTTTAGTCAAGATAACCATCGTCATTAATGGTGACAAGGCATGAAAGTCAATTAGTATTTACATGGGGTCGAGTCTATAACTCTCAGGGTTAAGTTCCAGCCTTACTGGGTATCTATAAACCAATCAAGACACAAGGCATGTTCTACACAACCATATATATCAAAAACATTAACATGCTAAGATTATCGAGTTCATGCAAAAAGCATAAGGATATAATAGGAGAACTATCATGCCACCATTAAATGAATAAATTATAGAACAAAATAGAAACACCCAGGTCAGGAAGTCACGCCAACAAGTCTATGCTAAGGCCAATAAGTCACGCCAACAAGTCTAGTAGGAGTGAGCGTGAAAAGTGGTTCACGTTGACACGCACAGCATGAATGTGAAGGGAAATTCACGCACGCACAGTGTGAACATGAAAAGTTAGCGTGGAAAGTGAGCGTGGAAAATGAGCGTGAAAAGTGAGCGTGGAAAGTGAGCGTGGAAAATGAGCGTGAAAAGTGAGCATGAAAAGTGAGCGTGGAAAATGATAAGAAATTCATGCACGCACTCAAGGACGTGTGCGTGACTAAAATTCATGCACTCATGTAAGAACGTGAGCGTGACTCAAAATTTACGCTAACACGTAAAGACGTAAGCGTGACCAAGAATCCACGTACTCATGTAAGAACGTGTGCGTAACTAAAAATTCACGCAGAAACGTAAAGACGTGTGCATGACTAAAAATTTACGCTGGCACGTAAGAACGTGTGCGTGACTAAAAATTTACGCTGGCACGTAAGAACGTATGCGTGACTAAAAATTTACGCTGGCACGTAATAACGTGAGCGTGACTAAAAATACACGCTAACACGTAAAGACGTGTGCGTGACTCAGGAACCTTCGTCCCAAGCCAGAAATGAAGTTCCCATGGTTCAGAACCCATGGACAATCGAAAATACACGCCAGGTTGGGAGATCAAACCCATCAACAACCGAGAATACAACAACTTAGATCTAGAAGAAACAAGCCAAAGAAATCAAAAATGCTAAGTACTAAACTCTCTCAGGATCATGAGAGGAAGACAAATGAACCATAAAAATGGCTCTCCAAGTGGAAAGCAAGAAGCAAGATGTACTTGCCTGCTGTTGGTTGGTGGAGAGAGTGGTGAGGAAGAAGAAGAAGTAATGGTGAAGAATGAGAGTTATGAGGAGAGAGAAGGGGATGGGAGCTTTAAATAGAAAGGGTGGTGGTAGGTGGGGGTTGTGGGGTTCGGTCCACATGAACCACCAATAAACCCAACCAAGCCGATCCCAAAGCAAGACTAAAGCAGAGAAGTTAAAAGCAGAAAATAAAATACTGAAATAAAATGCAGGAATAAAATGCAGGAATAATATTGCAGAAAATAAAATGCAGATAATTAATTAACAAGAAATCAAAGGAATTTAACTACAGGATGATACATGATAAATACTAAATAAATATATATGAGTTGCACATGTATAAAAATACGCATTCTGGGAACGGGGAGTGACACCTGGTTAGCCATGGCTCTGAAAGCTTCCAAGTCGGCTGGCGCTACGGTAAAAGGGAAGGGAATCACCTCTCCGTCGAGAGCTGTAAACTCTCCTCCCGTTCATCCTGATGTGCAACCCCCTGTTACGGGTAAGGACGGTAGGAAAGCGACGATTTAAATTTGAATGGCCATATCGTATATTTTATGCGCGGGCCTGTCATAGGTTGCCTCTGTGCTTTGGGCATGATCGATATATCCCCCATCTCATGGGACTGCATGTGTTCTGTATGATGGGGCCATATGGGTTGAGCCGCATAAGCGCCATTGACCTTCATAGATACCATATACTTGAGCCGCATGAGCGCTACATAGCTGAACCGCATGGATGCCTCGTGACCAAACCGCATATACATCTCATAACTGATCCGCATAAATGCCTCATGGCTTAGCCGCATGAACATTGCATAACAGAACCGCATAAGTGCTTTAAGACTGAGCCGTATGCATCTCATATTTTTAAGCTGCATGTGCATCTCTCATAACTAGGTCGCGTGTTATTTTCTTCTAACTGCTAACCTCTCTTTTTTAGAGATCCGGCTAGTGAATTTTTTCAGGACCGGTATCGGCGATAGAGTGAAGATGAACCATTCTGACATACATATCAGACAGCTTAGAACTCTCCATGCTTCGGAAGAATTTTTCCCGTACCATTTTGGCATACACATCAGACAACTCAGAACTCCCTATATTTCGGAAGAGTTTTCCCCAGATGGTAGGAAGAACCTTTATACATCATAGAGTTGGATAGTGGTCAAGTGTCATCATGAAAGTCCTATTCTCACGGCTCTCTAAGTAGGCAAAATCACCATTAGGGATGTTGTTTTGAAGGTATGGTCTTTTTTAGGAATGGGGCTAAGGTATCCGCAATAGGGAGGGGAGAAAAGCATGCTATATTTGTCCTCCTCCGTGCAGCTCCTTGGAGATTCAACAACCTTGTTTGCTTCTCAGCAGTAAAATATGACTTCTTTCGAGGGCCATAAAACTGCTTTTTGATGAAGGCAAAGTGTTGTCAAACTGACCAAACTATGTATTACTAGATTTTCCTTTCTTTTTTTATTGCTGCTGATGTAGTTCTATGAATGTAACTAATTTTGAATAAATAGAATACATTCACTCCATTCTTTATTTGTGGTATTTTGTGGTGCTTGTACTAGAGGGCCTAATACAACATTTGTGTTTGATAAAGGATATCCCACTGGAGGACTTTTTGTGGACCTATTGCCCTTTTGTGCATCTGAAAATGCGAGCAAATAGATTTGAATGATTTTTTGTGGACCTACTACTTTTTGGTACACTGATGGTGCGAGTAATAGATTAGGATAACTTCTGTGGACTTATTACCTTTTTGTGCACTAGCGGTGCGGGTAATAGATTTGAAACAAAACCCAACAGAGGTAATATGGACGTGATAGGTCTTGTGGTCTTGATACCATGTCTTTTATCCCGGGTTGGGTACAGGTGCTATGTCAAGAGACTATCGATATCAGAGGTAATATGGACGTAATACACGATAACCAAGGATAATTTTTTTGGTGGACCTATTACTCTTCTGTGCACTGGTGGTGCGAGTAATAGATTTTGAGACAAAATCTAACAGAGGTAATATGGACGTGATATGTTTTGTGGTCTTAACACCATATCTTTTATCCCGGGTTGGGTACAGGTGTTAAGTCAAGAGACTATCGGTATCAGAGGTAATATGGACGTGATACATGATAATCAGGAACATAAAGTTTGCTCAGTGATAACGATAAGCTGGGCAGACTCCTGTGTGATAAAGCATTAGAGTGGGAGTTCAAAGGTATCATCATACATGACTAACCACTCAGGGAGATACGATAGAGTGTGATTTCAAAGGTACTTGGTGTACATAACTCGATAGTTTGGGTGATTTGATAGTTTAAGGGAGTACCAGCATGTCCTTAGACATAGTATTTCTTCAGAAATTTGCCGTTTATGGGCATCATGAGCAACTCCCCGTTCTGTTTTGCAAGCCGGTATGCGCCATTGGAGAATACAGTCTCGATGATGTATGGACCCTCCCACTTGGGCTAGAATTTGTCGACAGTTTTGTGAGTCATGACCATCGATCTGTAAACGGCCAAGACGAGATCGCCTACTTGGAATGTCCTCTGCTTGACTTTCTTATTAAAGGCTCGAGATATGCGTGCTTGATAGAGCTCGATGCTTTGTTGGACTTGCAAGCTCTTCTCGTCTAAAGCTTCCAATTCTTGTAGTCGTCGGCGGTAGTTATCATCCGATGTCAACCGGTAAGTAAGAGCCACACGAAGCGAGGGGATTTGAGTCTCCAATGGGAGAACTGCCTCACTCCCATATACCAGGGAGAATGGTGTATTTCCCGTAGTCGTCCAACTCGTAGTGCGGTATGCCCATAAGCATTCGCCCAGCTTTTCATTCTAGTCGCGCTTGTTTAAAGGCACGAACTTCTTGAGAAGCTTGATTATACTCTTGTTAAGGGCTTCAGCCAGACCATTAGCTGATGGGTTGTAGGCCGTTGAAGCCATATTTTGTATCTGATTGTTGTCACGGAATCGATAGAAGGCATGGCTTTGCGAACTGCAGACCATTGTCATGAATGATCCTTCTTGGCAGTCTAAAATGGTAAATGATGTAATGTTTTATGAAACTAATCACGTTTGATATCTTTACCTCTGTCAACGGAATAACTTCTGCCTATTTGGAGAAGTAGTCGGTGATTGCGAGAATAAACTTGTGTCCTTTGGACGACGGCGGGGTGATTGGGCCAACAATGTTCATTCTCCATGCTTCAAATGGCCAAGAGGCCAGTGTTGGGTACAAGAACTCAGATGGCAGATGTATAAAATCTACGTGAATCTGATAAGCCTTGTACTTCTTTGCTTAATCGACTGCGTCTGCTACCATCGTAGGCTAGTAGTAACCCATCCGACGGAGACGGTCTTGCAACTTCGGGCCCGGTTGGTGAGCCTCGCGTAAGGCTTCTTTGACTTCTGTATTTGACAGACATCTTAATAATAGTCCATCGTAAGATCGTCGGTACAATATTTTTGTTTATGTGTCATACAAGAATCTGAGAAAACGCCTTCTGATTGAAGTTGCTTCTTTCATATTCTCAGACAGGATTCCATAGAATGCAAAGTCGATGAATGGGAGTCTCCAGTCTTGCACATCATTAGTTATCTGGGCAGAGTAACTCATATCCAGTTGAATGTTATTTTTGGGACAGACCAACTCACGGCCTATCACGTCGACTAGATGATGAACATAATATGGAATCACCAAGGAAGCGGTGAGGCCTATTAGGCCATCAACTTCAATATTCTGGAGCCTAGGAACATGTCCAATAAAGAACCCCTCCATGGTTGCAATGATGGCAATTGTTGTCTGATGATAGGGAATCAGGTCTGTGTTACGAACCTCATACGAGCCTCGGATTTGATTAACAATCAGCTGTGAGTCGCCATACGCTTCCAAGTGTTTGACCCCTACCTCTTTTGCGAGTCGGAGTCCGATGACCAGAGCGTTATATTCGACTACATTGTTTGAACAAGGTTCTGTGAGAGAATATGCCCGATTGACTACCAACCCAGAGGGAGAAATTAATATTACCCCGACTCCAGCGACGATATCACCTTGTGGCCCAGTTCTTGAAGCACCATCGAAGAACATTCGCCAAACTTTATCATGTGAAGTCATGTTTGAATTAGCAACTTCATCTGGGATTTCTTCATAGATTCTGGCTGTTTCTAAGCCTGGATGGGCTGCTAGAAAGTCGGCTAAAGCTTAACCTTTAACAGCCTTCTGCAGAATGAAGACCATGTCGTAGGGGGATAGCAGCATCGCCCATGTGGCTAGACAAGAACTGAGTGCGCCTGGCTTGGTCATGAGAACCCTGAGAGAATTAACTTGCGAGACAACATGGATGGTCTGCCCTGACACATAGTGTCATGTTTTCTAAATGGCGAACACCAAGACAAGGCATTCCTTCTCCACGACGGTGTACCTGTGCTGCAGCCCCACCATCATTCGGCTGAGATAGTAGATGGCTTGTTTGTGCCCTGTATCATTGTTCTGGGCTATCAAGGCGTCGAGGGAGTATTCCATCGCTCGTACATATAGCAGGAAAGGCTTTCCGGTAACGGGGGCAACCAGAACCGGCAAATTTGACAGGTATTCCTTAATGTCATCAAAGGCGCGTTGACATTCTTCATTCCATATGAAAGAGATGTCTTTCTTCATGAGTTGTGTGAAGGGTTGACATTGTCCTGAGAGGTTAGATATGAACCTCCTGATGTAAGCTAGTCTTCCCTGAAGGCCGCGGAGTTCACGGAGGTTCCTTGGTGGACTCAGCTCCAGGATTGCCTTTGTCTTATCAGGGTCTATGTGAATGCCCCTAGAAGTAATGACAAAGCCCAAGAACTTTCCGCTGGACACGCCTAGGAAAGACTTGGTGGGATTCATCTTCAAATTGTGTGCTTGCATAAGATCGAACACTGTTCTCAAATCGTGTAGGTGGTCATCCTTGGAGTGGCTTTTGACGGTGATGTCGTCAACGTAGCATTCCACCGTCTTACTCAAGTGATCTCTGAAGATGACGCTCATAGCTCGTTGATATATAGCACCAGCGTTCTTAAGGCCGAAGGGCATGACTGCGTAACAATACACATCGATTGGTGTTCGGAATGACGTATGCTTCTCATCGTCAGGAGACATTTTGATTTGATTGTATCCTGAAAATCCATCCATAAAGGACATGCGCTCAAAGCCACACGTATTATCGATAATTATGTCGGTGATGGGAAGTGAGAATTTATCTTTAGGACATGCCACATTCAGATTGCAAAAGTCGATACAAATTCGGATCTTTTTGTTCTTCTTGACGACTGGTACTATATTAGCTACCCAGTCTGGGTGCTGCTCCTCACGGATGAAAGCGCTAGCTATAAGCTTGTTTACTTCCGCTTCGATGGAGTTCATGATGTCGGGACAGAACCGCCGTTGCTGCTGCTTGACTAGTTTTGCGTCTGGATGAATATTGTGCTTATGAAGTATGATCTCAGGGTTTAGCCCTGGCATGTCTTCATAACTCCAGACAAAAATGCTGATGTATTCTCTGACGAGTTGCAACAACGACTCTCGCTCGCCGTCTGTCAGGCTTTTACTGACGAAGATTGGCTTTGGAAAGGATTCATCACCGAGGTTAACTTGCATGACCTCATCTTCAGTGGGAGGGTCACGTAGTTCAAAGTGCTTCTCCTATTGTACATCCAGTTGTTGGACCCATGGCTCTAATTCAAGAGGTTCAAGTAGATCTTCGTCTTCCCCTTCAATGTCAGCGGATGCCATGTTGATAGATAATGTCTGCCTGAATATATCTCCAATGTTGTCATCGAAATCGTATGTAGGTGATTCGAATGAGTGAGAATGCCACTCTCATTCCTCATCGGAGCTCTCAGGCGTGGTTGCTGGTGTAACATAACCGAGGCCGTATTTGGTTTTACTGTAATAATCCCAAGGTTTCCCCGACGGGATTGATAGCTGCCGAGGTGATCGCCGACCATTGTTGTAATTCAGATCTGGGGTAGCCTCCATGGCATACCCCTGCTTTTGCATGAAGTACTTGGCTTGAGGACTATACAGGTAAAGTGGTAATCTTTCAGTATCAGGTTCAAGATCAAACTCTTGTGGCATGAAAGGTTGAGGACCTTCTTTTGGGCCGAAGATGATCGTGTGATCCCCTTTCCTTCTGCCTGGGACTAGGAAGTAGGCACCTCTAATGGGAGTAATTCGGTTTACGATATGGACGGTTGTCACCTGTATGTGCAGGTTAATGTCCCGACCGAGTCCCACAGTATACATCAGATTGAGCTTATTACACTCAGGATGGTTCAATGGCAGCCTCTTATTGATGAAATAAGGAATTGTGTCCACAGGGATTACATCATCAGGAGAGGGACTACCCTTCTTTGTAACAAAATACTTCGCAAGTTCTGCCTCCTCTTCAGCTACCCCATGTGTGACCGGAGGTTGGGACGCTGTCTTGGGCAACTTGACCACCAAGGGTTCAGCTTGTGGTATTGGCTTGCCGAAGGGTCTCGGATCGACACTTGGTTGTCGACTCATCTTCGGAAGACGGATGACCATCGGCTCGGCAGAAGACTTTGGGTCTTTCGAATGCTTTTGACTAGATCTTGGCAATCGGATCACCATCGGCTCCCCAGAGGGCCTTGCATCTTCTGGTCACCTTTGATTGGATTTTACCAACCGGATCACCATCGGCCCTATGATGGGCTTTGGCTCTTGGCTGGACCTTGGGAGTCGGATGACCATTGGTACCGACTGCACAGCTGGGACGAGAGAACCGCGCACCTCTTTATGCAAAGATGCGACAAGGGGTGCGGCTTTGCCCGGTTTACGGGCCTGAAGATGAATTCTCGAAGGTTTCTCTGGCCCTGTAATGACCTCCGGTTCATTAGTTATATGCTTCTTAGATTCTTCATATAGACAAGCCTCCGAAGAATAATAAGACTCAACCCCTTTGAAGGGATCGATGTCGGCGAATTTAGTCTTCACGAAGTCGTACTTACTACATATTTGAAGCACTGGTGGAGTATGGATGGCACGATCATGTAGTCATGTATCCACGGACGTCCCAGGAGGATATTGTAGGACGTATCTACATCTATGACGTAGCAGGTAACCTCTGTCCTCAGGTCACCGATCTGATATTTTAATCGGATCTTTCCTAAAGGACAGCACCTTCCCGAGTTGAAACCGCTAATGGCAGTGTTGGTTGCCGCTAGCCGGTGCATAGGGATGCCGAGGACTTGAAGTAAGCTTTTCGGGATTATGCTTATCGATGAGCCAGGATCGATGTGCATCCGATCCACCTTGATGTCGCCTATGTATCCAGTGTAGTACAAGGGGCGATCATGCAAGTTGGTCTTAATCTACATGTCCTGTGGGATGAATACGATGATTGGTATTGCATCCGCACAGTTGTTGTCCTGGAGATCTGCCGACGAGTCCTCCCCTGTAGGTTTGACCTGGGCTAAGTAAGCGTCAGCATTCTGGAGTGCTTCACTCAATGTGACACGAAGATATTTGGAAAGCCTTAGGAACTCGTATAACAACAACTTTGTGGGCATATTAGCCAATTGTGCTAATATGTCAAAGTTGTCAGGTCTTTCTAGCCCTTGAAGTGCATCTTTACGGAGCGGCTTGTCGAAGCGAGTTTCTTTCGGCTTGGCCCTGTCTGCCGATGGGGACTGAGATGGCCCCAGAACATCAGTGGTGGGCAACGTTGCTGGCTGAGGGTCTTCGACTGAACTACCTAGAGTGGGCTGGACTTGTGCCCCAGACCGGGTAACAACAGCCATCGCCTCCTCAGCTTCGGCTAAAATTGTATGGCAGGATCTGGACTTCCTACCCTTCTTTCTGTTGTCTGGAGATGACACCGCCTGAGTAACTTCGGGCACCAATTCTGGGTGTACCTACATGGCCTCTCCTTGAGACGTGGTAAGAGGTACCAAGCCAGTCGTCTGGTCCCGGACGGGGGAAAGATTAGTAACCTCCATCGTTGTCCGGAGGATGGATATTACTCCGTCTTGAGTACTTGTTGGAAGAAAGTCGCCGAACTGAATTGACACCATATTTGCCGCCATGGTAACCTCTTCAAAGTCTAGCGACAGAGCTTTAGAGTCAATAAAATTCTGGATGTACCGCTTTAATTAAAAGCAGCCATGAGTGGCATGATGAACATAGCAGTAGAAATGGCAGTATTTTGGGTCCTCCATCTCTGCCGCTCGAGGCTCACACCTTGGTGGAGGGAGTTGGATCCTGTCCCCTTGTAAGAGCATGTCGAAGATAGGCTTAACATGACTATCTTTGAATGAGTAATTCATATTGGGCCACTGAGCTTCTGCCTGCTTTTATTTAGGCTTCTTGGTTGAATCAGCGACCAGGGCCTGTTTGCCCTTATTGTCCCGGTTATTGGAGGTGTCGTCAGTATTGTTGATATTGAGGGTGGTACCAGGACGTTTGCTTTTGATCTCTCCATATAGGATGTGTAGTCCCAGCTGGCGAGCCTTCTTTAACTTTGTCTCCGTATTGGTGGCGCTTATGATGAAGGTCGTCCAATCCCTGAATTGATCTTCACCCATCCAGAGGCGGATTGCGGGGAGCAACTTCTTCTGGCAGATTTCGATCAAGGAGATTTCGGGATTGCCTTGGGGCAATCTTATTGCAGTTTGGCGGAACCGCTCGATATAGTTCCGTGTTAGCTCCCTCACCCCCTGAACGACGTCCATGAGGGATGACATTGTCACATCATGTCCCACTTCGTAGAATATTTTTAGGAACATGTGCTTGAGGCCGTCAAAAGACTGGATGCAGTTGTCCGGAAGGTTGCGATACCAGTCGAACGCAATCCCCTCCAATGCTTCGATGAATAATCGTGTGAGGATGGCATCACTATGCGGCAAGTGGTTGATTGTAACCTCGAAATAAGTCATGTACCGACTAGCAGAGGTCTTTCCGTCATATGAATTGATATGAAACAACTTGTACCATGGTGGAAAAGGCACATCTCTGCATGCAACAGGATACAGCTACCGTATTCTGAGGTCACGAGAAGAATCTCGGGCATTGAACATTGCTATAAGAGCATAAACTTCCCTTCTTGCCTTCCTGGCTTCATCTGCAGCTGAAGGAGAGGATGCTCCTAGAGGATTGTCAACCAAAGGAGGAGAGGTCGTGTTGGAGTCCGCATTGACCGTGGGTCCCAAGCTTGTTTGTCCAGACGTCCTTACCTGTTGGGTCGGCAAGACGGCTTTGATTTCGTCTATTGGCTTGACCAAGGACAGGAGCATGGCTTCATGTACTTCTAGACGTTGTCGGTCAATAGGTGCTTCATGATCATCATCGGCCATAAAGATTGTCCGCACATGGATAGACGTGGAAGGGATCGTAGCAGAGGTGCTCTCTGTGTCGTATCCTCGTACCAAGAAATCGTTGGAGAATATCGGAATGTCTTCCTCCTCGAACTCGGAAAGGGTGCTACCCCATGTGCAGGAAGCTGCATAGTCTTGGCGAAGGCGGTCATCCTCAGGGACATCTACGTCTGTTGCATAATTCAGTAGATTGCTACCCCTGTGTATGCTCTTAGAACGGGTTGTCGTATGCTTTGAGGGGACTGCTACACCCGGCCTCATCTACCCCCAGGGAGGTTGAGGATGTACCCCCAGGTGTTGGAAGCTTCTTTTTGGATCGAGTGCTTAGGTAGACACCCCCTGTGGTTTTCGGTGGCAGTCCTCCAGACGAGAGCTTCCTTGCAGTGCTGGCGGAGATTGTCGGGCTGGAAGAGCCTGTCTTATTCCCTCCCTTGCCGAGAATAACCTTCCAGGTTGAATTACAGGAGGCAAAAAAAATTCCTCGTCTCCCGAGATTTGTACCTGTTTTTCGAGTTATTATTGGAAAGGTGCTGGCTGCTGCAGTCGTTGGAAAATGGACTGCCGATCTTCAGGTGTTGTCGACTTATCGCAGCAGTAGTTGATGATGACTTGGGTGCAACGACATCCCGAGAGGGGCTCATACACGCCAAGGTTGCTTCTTTCTCCTTACGTTTGTGAGAAATCACCTCTCGCAAGTCGATTGCAGGCTGATCTACCTTTGCATCCAATTTATGGATTCGGGTATCCCGAGCACACGGGTGCATAGGTGTCATGGTTGCTCCCTGATCTGAGGCTAGTAAAAGCACTTGCTCTCGATCATTGGAGGGAGACATTTGAGACCCACCCTGTCCGTTAGCCCTGGGGGACTGGACGCGGGTGGTTCTGTACAACTTTCTATCAGGAGCCTGTACTGCCCTAGACTTCTTTGACTTAGCACCCGAAGGCGCATAGTAAGAAGAGTCCAGATTGATACATCCTATATTCTCAATGGAATGCATGGAGTCAGGCCCGTATGAGAGACGATCGAACACAGAGCTTCTGACGGGGCCGCATGAGACACTTTGTCTATGGTCAGGATTGGCTGCCGCATGGGCCATCTGTCTACGGCCAGAGTTGGCTGCCGCATGGGCGATCTGCCTGTGGCCAGAGTTGCCTGTCGCATGGGCGATCTGTCTGCGGCCAGAGTTGGCTGCCGTATTGGCCATCTATCTGCGGCCAGAATTGGCTACCGCATGGGCCATTTGTCTGCGGCCAGAGTTGGCTGCTGCATGGGCCATCTGCCCATTTCTCTTATGCGGCCTCTTCCTTATCCGTATGGATTTCCCTTATGCCCCCAAAAACTCAGCATCGTAGTATTTTTCTTTGCTGGATTTGGGGACAGTGGGGTTCTCTGCGGTCGGAAGCAAGGCCGCAAGAGAGTCTTGATCACCGTCTTAGGCTACAGAATGAGCTTCTTCGAGAACCTGGTCATGGGCAACAGTTTTGTGCTTCGACATCCTGCGGGTTCTTTTTAGGTTGGCTCGCTTCTGCGATGGGCTGGCGCTCCCTTCATAGAGCATTTCTTCGAATGCTCGTTGGTCAAATCGAACCACGAGCATTTGTTGCATGGAGTCAAGCTTGGATGCGTCAGATTGCAATACCAACTTCTCATCAGAAGAGAAGGATGTCCCCAGCAGAGTCGCTATCGTGTTTGCCATTAAATATCAAGCACAAAAAATTACAAATGAATTAAACTTGATTGCAAACTCGCTTGTACAAGAGAAAGCCTAGAAAGGAATCCTAGGAAACAATCTAAGTATAATTGTTTAGTTTTGATTCTGGGGGGTGACGATAGAGGCTCGGGAAAGTAAAGCAACTCTGTCTTACTCCATGGACTATCTGACACGGTTCTTGGTCTTGAAGAAATTTCCCTTCAAAGGATGCCAGCCTTTTGCAGGGCTATAGCACCCTACTATTTATAGTAATATATGTTTTGAGCCGCATAGATGGCCACGTGGCCATGTGGCTACAACAGCATATAAAGACTCGCTATTTGGCCGCCAGCTGGTGACTTTTTAAGATTTTGCTGCAACAAATCTGGGTGGTTGAGACTTGGTCAGCTTGCCACGTGTCCAATCGCGGAATAGGATCAGTCTACTTGAGTCATTTTGAGCCACATAGGCCTTTCAGTGTTCGGCCATGTTGGGCCGCATAAGACTCATGCGGCAGTCTTCCTTAGTCCGCATGTAGCTTGGGGACTTTTGAGCCATATAGGTTCTATATAAAGCTCATGCGGCACCGATTGCAGTTATCCTTTGCCTCATGAAGCGTATAGATTGAGCCGCATAAGTTTTATGCGGCTCGGGTCGCATTCCTTTTGGCCGCATGGCCATGTCCAGTCTGGTGACATGACGTTTTGTCTGATCACGTCTTATTTTCATTTTGTCAGAGTTGTCAGAGCTGTCATTTTTGCCAATTTTGACAGAGTTTGTCACCTCTATCAGAAGGGTTGATCAGCTTGGCCGCATAAGTAACTATTCTTTTTGCGGCTCAAAAATCAGTCTGGTGAAGATGGGCCGCAGGGGGCATGCTGAGTCTATCATGTGGCTCTTCTTTATGCGGGTCAATTTGTTCCAAAGTACTCATGCGGTCAGTTGTGATCCGCATGAACCCCATATTTTCTATGCTTCTACAATGACTTGCACTCGGTTATCGATGTGTTGAACCGCAATGATGGTAAGTTCAGCGTCCTCCGAAACGAGCTAGCATCTCATATGGAGAGGGCGTTGGGTTACCCATTTTGAGAAGAAAAATATGGTAGAGTTCCATTCTGGCACGGATACGCCAACGACCTTCATATAGTTAAGAAATGGTGGACCGAAAGTACAGGCACACAGAGATCATGCACAGAGATTACTTATAGCATGACAGGGAAAGATGGTAGGCGTATTTCCCTTACGTCGGTGCAAGGGCGAGTGCGTCGATGTTGGTAAAAAGTCACGCCACGAATCAAAACACGAGATTGATATATGTTGTCTACCTCTTTGCTTATAAGATTCAAACATAACATGCTTGCTATGATAACCTACTTTACTGCTTTTGAATATGCCATGAACTGATCCTAAGGCAAGAATAGAAAGATTACTAAATTGTATACTGCATGATTCAAGATATCTACTTAATGTCGATTTATGTAAAGTGGGTCTCTGATCAGTACGTGAGAGGATTAGTAATCTTCCATCAGATTGCTTGCAAGTTCAGAGAATGATCTACTCGCGACAGAGCTTTGCTTGAACACATTGAGGCATGGAATGTCGTAGCGTATTAAGGCGTGCGATCGCATTGATGCTCAAACTTGCAACATGATGATGCAGCTGAGATATAAAAGACATGATGTATAAAACGGTAAAATCCTTTGTAAGCAAGAGAGAACCTGAGTGTTGTAGCCAATCTGGAAAATTCAGTTGGGCTATTGAAAGCCATTGTAACCTCAGTTCATTTATCGAATAAAGAGAATTGTTTTGTATACTCTGTTTCTTTCGCTGCTATATAACAATATCAAAGATAACCATTTGAGAACTTATCATCTTGTCTTGTACGAGTGCAACTTCAGATTCGTACGACATCATGCCCCAGCGAGGACGATGATTCGGATAAATCGATGCGAGGACGAGCGATTTTTCGGGTCGGGGCGTAACACCTTAACCTGTACCAGCTTCTGTTGATGTCCCTCTTAATCACACCATAAACCAGCTTTATGCTTTGATGACCCTCCAGAGCAAGCGATTTGAGGCTCATAGCACTCTTGAGGATAAGCGATAACAGGCAAAGCTCATCCGTTATAGAGACACAGATTATCGTCTCACATACCACTTCCTGACTTTGCAAAACGGTATTGCTGATCTTCGGTGGACTATAACGCATCATCCCTCTAGTCCCACTCCTTTGCTATGTCATCCAGTCTTTGTTGGACCCAGATTTGATGATCGATCCCACTGCAGCCTACATTGATCCTACCCGATATGCTGACACTGGTGATGATATAAGAGTTGATGAGATTGTTTGGGCTTTAGATATTTGTGACTCAGTCTGCTGATGACGATGCTGATGATGATTTATAGTTATTTTACTTTAGACATTGCACTATTGTATTAACTATGGTTAAGTCTCTTTCAGACTTCTATAGTATATTAGTGAGTTTTATGTACTTGCATGCTACTGTTTAGTGATATCTACTTGCTTTATTTTAGTTCTATTTATGTAGTTTGACATTATTGGCCATGTCTATTGTAACCCCACTTTCCTAATTTTTTATAAATTTTGAATATTCCGAATATGTTTAATTGTTTTCCTTATTTATAATTTTATAACATTTATTTTTGAAAGAAAGTTTTGATTAATTATTAGTGGATTAGTTAACAACTAACTAGAGTGGTCCCCGAGAATCTTAACGACTTTCCTAACAGAATTTTATGACATTTGTGTAAATAACCTTTTGGGCAAGGGTCTAAGTGTAATAATCTATTTTTTATCTCCCTTATATACTCAGCTGAGGAGAGAGGAACTCATTTTTTTTCCTCAGACTATTTTTTCAGAGCCGAGCTCCATCCCTTTCTTTCCCAAATCCTTTCATAACCCTAACCCTAGCTTCTCCGAGCCATGGCGATCGGTACCACTGCCGCTGGCGTTTAGGCGTCGCGCTCTTCTAGCGACGACGGGTTCCCCAGGCGACCCACGGCGGCACGATGACGGCTCTCCACCACGTGCAAATCAGTTCCCGGTGAGCGACGATCTCGACGACCTTGTGTTCTTCCTCGACAAGCGATGACATCAGCTACCATCGCTGCAACAACGGCGAGATCGTTCGGCTTGGCAGTTGCAGTCATTTTCTCTGACGCAGGGCGACGATCTCTGTCTTCTTTAAAAAAGCTTCGTCAATGGACTCACCGACGACACTTGAGGTGAGTTCGACTTATTTTCTTCTCGGATCTATTCTTCTGAATCTTGATCGACGTGCGTTCCTTCCTAGCAGTGATGGTGCCTTCCTGTTCCCTTCGCAATGACAAACGATGTTTCCGGCGACGCAGCTTGCTCCACATGTCCGAACTCTTTCGATCTAAGGATTCGACTAGTGATTATTCCTAAATCAAAATTGAAGTTTATTTGTGGGTTATATTGGTGATCGAACCGATAATTTAGGGACGACCTGTTCGTTGACTATTGCAGAGGAACCGGTTGATTAGAAGTTCGAGATCAATATTTCCATTTGATTTCTCGACGAAGGTGCTGACTTGTGTTAGATTGATCTCTCCTTCAGGTATATGTTGTCTCCCTTTGATTGTTAGTTTTCTCTGTCAAATTGATATGAGTTTGTTCGGTTTGTGTCTGCCGTCAGGATCAATGGATTGGTATGATGTATCGTTGTGTCTCGTAAGGATGCAATTGTGTGTCTAGGCTGTGTGTGCATGTATCAAGACTGTAGCTGTGTTTCCTTGCCATTTATGTCTAATGGTTAGTGTCTTGGTGGTTCATTTTCTGCTGCGTTCCTCCGAATTAGTGTGTCCTTTTGTGTCCAGGAGATGGTGGTCAACCTTTGTGTTTGTTGATCAGTGACAGTTTGAGTATTTGTATAGATAGTCTGGAATCCAGTTGTGTATATTTTTATGTTTTTGCTTCTTAAATATTTGGAGAAGTGATTATTTCAAATTGGGTCTGTAATAATAAGACAGGTTAGGTTATGCCTTTAATTGTGTTCATGTTTCAGTCAGAATTTTGCTAAACTTCCGGTCTTGCTTTTCTACTAGCGTTGGCAATATCAGGCCAAGTATTTGGTTGTATAAGTCTTGCTGTGGGTTGGGTTATAATTATACTCGACTTAGTTGCTGAGCCTGGGTTTAGATGAGTTTTGAGCAAGATGATGGAATGGTTGGGTGGTTTGTAAAGTTACAAGATTGGAGTTCGGCATCTAGTTGTTGGCTTGGCATTGGGCTATTGGTTCTAGTTAGTAGTGTAACGCCCCAGTCCCAAAATATAAGGACTAGTAACGTAATCACGCCAGCTGCATACATACGAAGTCTACTCCAATATATGGAAACTCATATGTGTACATAAGCTGTATAATGTAGTAATCCAAGACAAACTAAATCTCATCCACAATGAAAAGAATAATAATATAAATCAACTTGAATATTTATGGTACAATAGTTGGACGGAGACAAAGTCTACTACCAACTATCAAAATGAGATAAAGTATACAAGAAAATGATCCATGAAAATATCAAGACGAACCAAGAGCAATCATCTTCGAAGGAATGGAGAATACCACAATCTTGGCTAGAACACCTGCAGTAAACCATGAAAGCACACACCTGGAGAGATCACCAGGTCCTCAGAGGGACGTAACAAGATACAGGAAGAACATGCCATGTATGACTGCATAAGTAGCTACTATAAATCTGTAAGACAATAGGGTCCCTAACCATCTATGTGACATGCACTTTGAGGACAATGTTCTACGCAGGGGCTGTAACGGATTCACGCAAGTAATAGAGTGGCCAACAAGTAGCGCTCATCCGAGACACTAGCGACCGGGTAACAAGTAGCGCTCATCCGAGTCACTAGGTCCCAAATATGTATAAAAGTAAATGTAGCCCCTATGCTAGTAGTTGTCCCCTCACCCAATGATATTATACGTACGACGTAACCACGACGCACCAACACGTGTCGCTTCCACAACACGGGTTACACCTGATAACTGTCAAGTCTTCTAACATGCATCTATTGGCAGTTATTCCTATGCATGCGCACGGGGGATCAACCAACACGCAATTTACGTCTATATGATACTCACAACTCTCACACATAACTCGTGTACAATCGTAACAAGTCAATGAGATACACTAAATTTGACGGTAGTCCCTTAACTCTAGGTCCACATGCAAGAAAATAAATAACTGAAAATAAAGTACAAAAGATATACAATAATTTCATAAATAAAGGCAACGAATGAAAACAGTAAAGGAGGTAAGGTATCTTGCCTGAGGTTATGTGCAAAAGGGAAGATCTAATAGCTCGAACCGACAAATAAACGAAGCCAGAAAAAGCCAAATCCCGCAGATGACTCCGAATGCTGCAACAAACATCACGAACGAGTTTGGAATAAAAGATATACCTAGAAAATGCCTGTCTAAAAGTCAAATTCTGGAACATGGGCAAAATCGTAATTTCTGGTTAAAACGATGTTAGTCGTTGGACCCGCTTTACACCGAAATGTGCGCCAGAATCTACGGTCTCTAAAGTCGTCAAACTACATGTTTACATATTTGTTTTTCCGAGATGAACTCAACGGTATGTCCAATTTTGGATTCCGAGGAGCCATGCACAAAATCGCCCGTTGAGTGGAATTGTGGGCCCGCCAAAATGGCGTCCCGGTCAACGGTCTTAGAATCGGACCAAACTTGGCATACAGGACCAGAAAAATATTTTGAGTCCAATGGCGCATGTTTCGTCGCGATTTGATGAGTGTGCACAAAGTAATTGGGAAATATCGAAAAAGTCTGATACGAAAAAGTTTGACGGATACGGATCAAATTCGTCGCGTACACGCAACCAACTTAAATTCCGTCAAAGTCCACACGTCCGCAAAGTCGATACGGACCTTTCGGTACTCTCGGTTTGCGACAGGGTCGCCCGGTTTGTCGGGACGTACCTCGTACCGCAATTTTTAAGTTTTTGAAGCCTGATTTTTTATGATGTTTAATCTAATTAAACCTGGAATTTATTGCAGAATAAATAAAACTTTTTGAAGGGAATGCTAGAGGGTCATGTGGGCTTTCTACAAGAATTTACGGATCTAAAAACGGACAAGAATTGGAAGAGAAATTAATTGGAGAAGTCGGATACCTCGATATTAAAAACTGCCGTTGTTGTGGGTGTTGGTTGTTGTTGTTGTTGTTGTCGTCGTTATTGCTCCGACAGGTGGGCACGTACGCCGAGGAGAGGGAGGAGGATGGAGGAGAGTGGAGGAAGTATATAGAAATTAGGGTTTGGGTTTTGGAGTTTAAAATATGTACAGATGAAAAAAAGGGCTCGACCATATTATAACTGATATGCTTATGCTTGCATTTTTTTTTCTAAGGGCGGACCCCACTTGCTAAGCACGCACAAGTTCTCCTTTATGTTGTGGTGTGGGTGGTCGGGTGGGGCCGACCACCCATTACCTTAATATATATTTTTTTTAAAAAAACTTTTCAATCTCTTATATATCTATATATATATTTCTATATATATGTATATATCTATACATAGCTTAAAAATTATCACAAATTTTTTTAAAATAAACTTAATATTAATAAACTTAACATTATCTATCTATAAAAGAAATCTATTTAAAATAAACTTAATATTATCTATCTATAGATGAAATCTATTTTACATAAAAATAATTGCTTATTGAATTTCCATAAAATGCTTTAATAAGAAAAATCGTCCAATGGAGGTTTTGGGTAAACTAACCATACACCCTTAATTGGGTCCAAAAATTGTACCATAATGTAAAATATTATTTTAATAATAAAATACCAATAATCGTACAAGTAATTAAATAATTAGAAATGGTACATAAAATTCTAAAATAAATTAGAAAATATCTGTACACACATAAAATATGTCTACATGGACTTGGGCTCAGTCCGGGCCCAGTTTGGGCTGGTTTGGGCAAACCGGGTCATCTAAAAAATCAATAATCAAATTAATAACTTATTAATTTATCGGTGGAGGTTAAGTCGTAACTTGGCCTGGTTTTCCTAGTTCGGTCATCCCCATGGCTAGGCTTCTCCTAGCATGGCTAGTACACTAGTCAAGGCACACTGCTACATCTTTCGTGCCAAAATTCATGGTCGTCTTGTGCTCCAAAACTCAATAATGGCTAAGGTTATTTTTAATAATTAATAAAAGTCATAATTTGCATAAATTCATTTTCTAGTCTTTTTTAAATTAAAAAATTCAAAAATTTAGGGGTTTTACATCCTACCCAACTTACAAAAATTTTGTCCTCGAAATTTAGGAATAATAGAGTAGATAGGGTTGAGGGATAGCAAAAGGTTGTCAATATCAAATACAATTAATTTTTTTTGGAGGAGGCGATGAAACGGCGTTCGACACAACCATGCATTAGAAAATTGTGGAGTCAATATATCCAAAATTATATCATGGTTATGGAAATAAATAAGGGTTGCTAGTGAAGGAAACAAAATTTTGATAACACGAATTAAAGAGTAGCAAAGAATTAGGGGGTTCAAGGAGAATAGTTTGATATTTGGGAGAGGTGATTCATGGGGAGAAACTGGAGAGTAATCGCCTTGAATGAGAGTTTGTTTTAAACGAACGATTAGAATCATCCTCGAGTGCTCAAGGAATATTGGAAGGGTATGATAACAATTTTAGGGTTGAGGAAATGGAAAGTAGTTAAAGGCGAGGATATAGCCACATGAGTCGGTCAGTGGCTATCTACATTTGTGTATAAATAGCTGATAGGGCAACCAAAGGTGATACCTTGAGTCTATCTAACAAGTACAAGCTTTGTCTAGAATAGGTAATGACGAAAGCTATCAAGAGTCCAAGCAAGATGGTTTGAATACTAATACATGGTTCAAAGGCGATTGAATAATTCTAAGAGAATTGTCAAGGCAGTCACGGATGAAACTTTAAGGGCAAGTTTACTATGTCTCTATACGCGTAGAATAATATATAAAAAGCGAACCAAAGTGCAATAGGTTGATCAGACCATCATGCACCGGTTCTGATTAGACAATATGTTAGTGGGTGCACCTAATAAAATATGTCATAATCAAACTCAAAAAGATAAGCTTGCAAAACTAAGGCTAAGTTAGCAGCATGAGATTATTGAAATATAAGTAAGGGAGGTAGTGATGAAGGAATTTAATTAGTCCAAGATCATTTAAAAATCAAGACTTGTCCGAAGTGTGGGCCTATACAGTTGCCCTAATGTTTCTTCATTTATGGCTTGGTTGTTTAGATAAGTTAAGGGCCTCTATGTAAAACCCCTATTTTTTTAAAATTATTTATTATTATTTTATTAGACTTTAAATTTAATTTATGCAATTTATGATTTTTATTATTTATTTCATTAGAAATGACCTTAGCCATTGTGAATTCTGGAACACAAGACTACCATGAATTTTGGCACGAAAGATATAGCAGTGGGCCTTGACTAGTGTATTAGCCATGTCATGGGAAACCTAGCCATGGTGAAGAGTGAACTAGAAAAACCAGGCCAAGTTGCGACTCAACCTCCACCGACAAATTTATTTATATATTAATTTAAATTTTCGACTTTTAAGCGACCCGGTTGACCAATTCAGTCCGAACTGGGTCCGAACCAAATTTTAGCCCATGTAAGCAGGTAGTGTGACCGAATGTGGCCATGTAGACATATTTTATGTACTTAGAAATATTTTCTAATTTAATTTAGAATTTTATGTGCAATTGCTAATTATTTAAATATTGGTACAATTATTGGTATTTTATTATTAAATAAATTTTTACAAGATTTTACATGTTCATGGACCCGGATAAGGGTGTACGGTATGAGTTCACCTATTGGGATGATTTTATAAAATTATTATAATTAAAGTTAGATTGTGAAAATTTATTAAACATTTTATTCTATTAAGATATTTAATTTTGAGTTGATTTATTGTGAGTTGAATTTATATATATATATAGATATGCTCAAATATATTAAATAATTGGGTAGTTGACTTTTAAATGGTATTTGGATTTTTAATAGATTTTTGGTGTATTTATAGATATATACATATATAGATATAAATATTTATATTTAAAAGTTTGAAAAGATAAAGAAAAGAGTTGAAAGAAAAGAAAAAGAAAAAAAAATATTAGAAAAAAAAACCAATTGCTTGGGTTGGCCGCCCACTTTGTTCCAAGCTGTAGCAGCAATAATCTGCAACCCCCCCCCCCCCCCCCCCCCCCCCCCCCCCCTCTTTATAACATTCAGCAGCAAATAGGTTAGTTGGCCGAAACCTATGTTTATATATATATATATATATATATATATATATATATATATATATATATATATATATATATATATATGAGTTTTAGAAATCCAAAACCCTAATTTCTTCTCCATCTTCTTCCTCCTCTCTCCTCCATCCTCTTCTTTCTCTCCTCGACGTGCGTGCCTAACCTCGCCGGAGCGACAGCAGTTCCGTCTCCCGGTCATCGACAACAACAACAACAACAACAACAGATTCCCACTTTAAGGTATCCCACTTTTCCAATCGATTTCTCCTTCAATTTTAATCCGATTGTAGATCCGTAAATTCGTGTAGATAGCCCACATGACCCTCTTCATCACCTTCAAAAAGAATTATTTATTCTGCAATAAATTTCAGATTTAATTAGATTAAAAATCTCGATACATCAGTTTTCAAAAATATTAAAAACCCCGTACGAGGTACGTCCTGACAAATCGGGCGACCCCGTCATGAACCAAAAATACCGAAAAGTCCGTATCGAATTTGTGGACGTGCGAGAATTGACGGGATTCAAATTGGTTGCGTGTGCGCAACGAATTTGGTCCGTATCCGTCGAATTTTTGCGTATCGGGCTTTTCGGAATTTCCCAACTTTTTTGTGCACACTCATCAAATCGCGACGAAACTTGCGCCATTGGACTCAAAATATTTTTCTGGTCCTGTGAGCCAAGTTTGGTCCGATTCTGAGACCGTTGATCGGGACGCTATTTTGGCGGGCCCACAATCCCACTCAACGGGCGATTTTGTGCACAGCCCACCGGAATCCAAAATTGGACATACCGTTGGGTTCGTCTCGTCAAAACAAATCTGTAGACATGTAGTTTGACGACTTTAAAGACAGTAGATTCTGGCACGCATTTCGGTGCAAAGTGGGTCCAACGGCGGACATCGTTTTGACCCAAAATTACGATTTTGTCCCTGTTCCAGAATTTGACTTTTGGACAGGCGTTTTCTAGGTATATCTTCTTCATCGAGATCATTTTTGATGTTTGTTTCAGTGTCTGGAGTCATCTGTAATTTATGAGTTTTGGTGCTGACACTTGCTACTCTTGGATTTGCCTTTCTCGTACCGCAGGCAAGATACCTTGCCATTATACTGTTTATTTTTAGTTTGTATTTTATTACATATCACTGTTCATTTATTTACAGTTCTTGATTTACTGCCTGCTCAGTGATATTAGATATACTTTGTTATTATCCCTTGATTGCATATGGACTTAGAGTTAAGAGACTACCGTTGTAGTGTATTGCATATACCTTGACACCGTTGTACAACGAGGATGTGTGAGATGAGTAGCATGTAGAGGTTCTTGTGTGTGGGCTGATCCCCCATGTGCATGCATTAGGGCTAACAGCTAATAGAGGCGTGTTAGGAGACTTAGCAGTTAGTAGAGATACATGGTCGTGGATGTGACTTGACAGGTACATTGGGTGGGAAGAACATTTCCTTATCGTATGGGCTTCTATTGCACTTCCCTTATAACCCGGAAGCTCCGCTGGAGATACGGGTATGAGCCTCTCAGGTTGGCCACTGTCGTTTTCCAACGTCATGCTCTCGTTCACTGGTGCCCAAGTGGGGACTATACTAGATCCCATTACAGCCAGGGCTCATGCGACGAAAGGTTTGTTCTTAACTGCATGTTCACTTTAGTATGGTTAGAGTACCTTATTGTGTCTTGTCACTTTCTTTGATTGTGGCATATTTTATATTCAGTATTTATATGGCATATTTATGTATCTTGTTACGTCCCTCTGAGGACCTGGTTATCTCTCCAGGTGTGTGCTTCTGTGATTTTGCAGGTGTTCTAGCCAAGGTCATGATCTTCTCCATTCTTTCGAAGACGATTGCGCTTGGTTCGTCTCATTATTTTATCGATCACTTCTTGTATATTTTATTTGAGATAGTTGGTAGTGGACTTTGTCTCCGCCCAACGGTTGTATACATGACAAATTCAAAGTTACTTTTATATCATTTATTTATCTAGTGGATGAGATTTAGTTATTATGGTTCTACTGTATTTTACAGCTTATGTATTCATACGAGATTTTCTATATATTGGAATATACTTCGTATGTATGCAGCTGGCATGGACACGTACCTAGTCCTAAGTATTTTGGGATTGGGGCGTTACATATTTTTGTGGTGGCCCATGCAGGTCAAGTTTGTCACTTCGGTTACGTTACTGTACCGATGTGAACCTGCAACATAGGATTAGAATTATAGGAATCTCATCCATACAGCTTGACCTCTTCCCTTGGCTTCAAATTTCGAACTCTCGTTCGACTTCCTTGAATTGCATCTTGCTTGATTCCTTTCTACCGTTGATTCTTATTTTCGTGCTTAGTGTCAACTAGGAAGATGACTACACTAGTATATGCTCATAGGTCAAATACATGGCTAGAATGGTTATATTGGCAATTGGAATACATTCAAGACTAATTGAGTTAAAAGGGGCTTTTTTGTGTGAATTAATGATTAGTAATTTGTAAAGTAGGATACTACCAAGGAAGATTTTTAGCTTGAGATTTCTAAATAGTAAACACCAGAGGATTTATAGAATTTCATACTTGGTTTAAGAAATTGATTGACTTTTTGAGATTTGATATTTATGATTTATTGGGTTATAGTTATACATCTTTGCACAAGTATAAAAAAAATTGATTTGCTTTTCGAATTGTGATATTTATGAATTATGGGGTTATAGCTATACATCTTTGAACAAATATAAAATTTATTTGATTTTTGAGTTTTGATATTTATGATTTATTGTATTATAGATATACACCTTTGAACAGTTATGAATTTGGTTTGAAAATGATCTTAGCTTTTAAAAATGGCCGTAGGAATTATTTAAATTGAGTTGTACGACTTACGATTTTCGTGTTTAGTAAATTTTGAATTTTAAGTGGAAGTAATGATGGTAAATTTTGATTTACAATAATTGAAAATGATTTTTAGAATTTTTTTCTTTATTTTAAATTGTGTCCTATGATTGAGGATTTACAAATCTAATTAGATTTTTGGTTTAAAAAAAAAAGAGATTTTGACTGATAAGATTATGTGAAAATTTAGTTTAATGTGGGATTGCTAATATTAAATTTTTGGAGAATTTTGAAGGATGTGATGAAAATTTTTTGATTGATTAAAGGAAGTTACCATATAAAAGTTGTGATTTTGTTGGAATAACTTAGCATGAATAGAAGTTAAAATTTATGAGAGCATTGAGCTTAATTTTTGAGATTGCTTTTAATATGCTAAGAGTTTTATTATGAGTTATCTGAAAATTTTAGAGTGTTAAAATTTTGATTGATTGTGAAATTTTATGGATTCGTAAATTATGAACTCTTGAGTTAAATAGTTGAGTTTAAACGTTAATTTTGGAAAAGATTAGTAGTAACGTGATAAAATTTTGCTTTGAGATTTATGAGAGTAATTTAAATTTTTATGATGAATTTGAACGGCTTGGAGTGAATACAAATTTTGGTGGTTTACTTTTGAAAGTTTATTTTTGAAACTTTTTGGAGAAAACTGGAGTTAAATTTTAAATGGTAGGCCATCAAGATAGCTCTAATTAGATGGATGTACTCCATACTAATTGCCATGTCACTCATGACCATGATAGTAGTATGTACACAAGTGTTGTTAGTCATCTACCAAGCTATGTGATTATATTTTCACCTTGACTTACTCGACCTTCCTACAATTCTAGATCTTTTATTTGCGACCTTCTAACCCATTTGCATTTGAATAACGATTTAATTATTCCTTAACTGTATTCATTAGGATACTATCTTCTCACTAGAACTGTGCCCCTAAATTATTATTTTATGGATTCTTAAATTAATTTTATTTTATGCTTTAACTTGATCTTCTTTATTTTTGTGCATTAATTATCACCTCGTGAACTCCCACTTCCTATTTTAGATCTTTAGGCGTCCCTTACCGTGACTTGGATATTTGGAGCACAACACTAGACTTTTCCTTCCAACAAATTTCATGTGTAAGACCTAGATAAGTTGTAATGCCTGTTGTTCGTATTACGTATTTGGAATACGTATACGTATTTTATCTTGTATTTGCATATCTCCTTGGTTTGGCTTGGCTTGTTTACTCTCGGTTTGGGTTGGCTTGGTTCGGCCGGCCCAATGCTTGGTTCATCATGGGCCAAGGGTGGAACACCTTAGCCTATGCTTCTCCTTCATTTCCACCACAACCCCCCTCTTTATTATCCCCACCAACCTTCTCTCTCCTCCATAATTCTCATTTACTTCTCCTTCCCCCACCATTACTCTTCTCCACCAACCAAGAACACCATAGGCAAGTGCAACTTGCTTCCACAAGAGAACTCCTTTTGATGGTTTTATTAGCTTCTCCTCATGATTCTAAACCACATTAGAACTTGTCATTTTCCATTTTGAGGCTTTAATTCTTGTAGATCTAGAAATTAGTTATTTTCGGATTTTGGTGGTTTTGATCTATTAAACTTCTTCGTTTTCAAGTTTTGATGGTTCCATGTTGTAGAGCATTTCATTCTGCCCAATTTTGACCTTTAGAAAGTTGGATTCGGACTTGTTTTGACCAAGATATGGACAATTGAAGCTTAGATTCAACTTTAGAGTTCTTGTTGTTCTTGCCATTTGGAGAAGACAGTGAACAGTGAGCTAGCTTTTTAGCTTATGCCACTGAGCTGTACGCTGCTCTTTAGCGAGCGTACGCTAGCCTTGGTACGCTGCTCTTTAGCGAGCGTACACTGACTTGTGTACGCTGCTCTTTAGCGAGCGTACGCTGACTTGTGTACGCTGCTCTTTAGCGAGCGTACGCTAGCCTTGATACGCTGCCTGTTGGCAGCGTGCCTTTTGCGTACGCTAGCGTGAGCGTGCCCTAGACCCTTTCGTACGCTAGCTCAAGCGTACGCAGTCTTGAGCGTACGCTAGCTTGAGCGTACGCTGACCTGTAGCTTGAGCGTGCCCTTGTGTACGCTGACCCTTGCGTACGCTCCCCATTGGAAGTGTATGGAACCTTTGGTACGCTAGCTCGAGCGTACGCAGACTTGAGCGTACGCTATCCTGAGCGTAGCCTGGCTTGAGCGTAGCCTGATTACCCTTGATCTTCTATAGCCCTGTATATTGATATTTTATTAGATATTTAACGTCCATTTTATATCCTTACGCCTTTTGTCCTGAACTTGATAATCACGAATTTACTTGATATATTTGAAAATGATACCTGAGCATGACACGATAGTGACCCGTAGTGGTGCACTCCTGACATAATGACCTGACATGACCTGATAGTGGCCCGTCGTGGCGCACTTCTGACAAGTACACTTGGCATGATAAACCTGACATGTTATATCTTGATAAGCTGTTGCGACGGCTACCTGACATGACATGACCTGTATAAATAACCTGGACACCGTAGGCGATTGTGCTTGTACAAATAATCCAGTCCTGTCTTGCATCATGTCTAGGCGGGCACTCCTGAGTACCACGGTCAGGAGTACCTACTAAACTGGACTAAGGTTAACAACTAGATTAATACATTAGTCATGAAGAGATTTCCAGCTACAGGCAATCCCGTTACCTGGGCACGCCTTGGGATCTGTAGCCTGCCGTCGAGTAGGGCACATTTCCAGCATACTGTCATGTGTTGCACCCTTCAAGCTACCTAATGGTACATTCGTTTCCTGGATGATGTACCCACCTGAATTCAACCCTAATCTTTTAACCCGGGGAACCTGGATGGTCTGCAGGGCTTGTGGCTGTGGAATAATCTCACTGTATCTTGTTAGTAATTAGGCTTGTGACAACCCTAGTTAGTTAAAGTATCAAGCCGTAATTCTTGCTTGGCCGTGAAGTGATTGGATGGAGTCTAACCAGTCTAGTCTTGCCCGGATCCTGTTCCAGATCATTGAACGACCAGAATGCTTGTATTTATTTTACCGATAAATGGTGAGAATTCCAAGCTCTGTTCAGACGACGGGTTACAACCCCGGTCCTTGTTTGGTTTACGGGTTGTAACCTGGTTATCTGAATAGTTCCATGGTTATCTCGTCGTATATCATCCTGGTGTATTTTCTTTATTTCCAGTTCTTACTTTTATTTATATCTTGTGCTGATTGCTGGTTTTAGTTCTTAAGTGAAGCCTCCTTTGTGGCACTTGCTCTTTCTGGGGTCTGACCCAGCTGGTTTTGTGTGGCCAGATTTCGGAGCACCTCCAGAGGATCTACCGACCTTCCTTCCAGATGGTGAACACTAGAAGGAATCCTGGCAACGAGTGGGTTATTTTTGGCTCTCCCACTCTATTGTAAAAATATTCTTTTGAGGCGTTTAGCCGAAGAACACTTGTTTAGCTCGATTGCATTTACTTACTGTCTGCCTACGGGCTGTAACATGATTAACAGATCCTAGGGTTGATCATGTATGACTAAACTCTTGCTAGTCCTAACATTTTGTAACGACTAGCTTCATGATCAGCTGAATATGTAATGTTTGGGACGCCTTATTATTGTATATTTAATGATCATACATCTTGTAACATTTACTTACTTGCTTGTGATTGAGACACTAGGCTTGTTCATGACCTTAAGAGACTGTTGGCTTGTAGATAAACCCTCATGTATCCTAGACAGCCGTGACCGTATAGCGAGGTGGGTTGCACTTCAATATACGTAGCTGGCTATGTCTGCCCCCGCTCTCCAGTATTCTGGTTCTGGGGCGTGACACAAGTCCACCTTCATGTACATATATCATGTCCCACTAAAACATGTCTCCTTGTACACTATTTTTATGATATGACCTTCTAATCCAAATGGCTAAACTAAAATCCTTACCATGACACCAATATATTTTTCGACCACGGATAAGGACTCAACCTCGACTCAATTCTTTCGACCCGATATGTGATTTTGTTCTACTTAATTCTTTTGCTTAAATTTGTGCGTTATCTTGTTTACTTGACCCATTGTCCCATCCCATTACTATTTTAACTCTTGTAAGTTGGGTAGAATACCTCACCACCTAACAAACCTTTTTCCTTGTGAACCAATTGGTAAGTTCACTTAGACTATAAATTCAGAGGATCCTACTTATCTAGTTTACCAAGCCATAAATGAAGAAACACTAGGATAACTGTATAGGCCCATACTTCGGGCAAGACTTGATTTTAAAAGAGATCTTGGACTATTTAAAATTTTCTTCATCAGTACCCCCTTGCTCATATTTTGACTATCTCATGCTGCTAACATAGCTTCAGTTTTGCAAGCTTATTTCGTTATCAAGCTTGATCATGACATATTTTATTGGGTGCACCCACTAACGTATTGTCGAATCAGAACCGGTGCATGATGGTCTGATCAACCTATTGCACTTTGGTTCGCTTATCATATCTTATTCTATGCGGATGGAGACATAGTTAAACATGCCTTAGGGTCTCATCCGCAACAGCCTTGACAATTCTCCTTTGAATTATTTTTGTCGCCTATGAACCTCGTATTCGTACTCAATAGTCTCGTCTTTGAAACCTTTGTGGTTCTTGTCTTTTCTTATTGGAAAGACAAGGCACTATACTTGCTAAGATAGACTCAAGGTATCATCTTTGGTTGCCAATCGGTTAATTATATACAAGTGTAGATAGCTACCGACAGACTCGTGTGGCTATATCCTCGCCTTTAACTACTCCTCACTTCTCAACCCTAGAATTGTTATCGTGCCCTCCCAATTATTCTGGAGCACTCGAGAATGATTCTAATCGTTCACTTAAATCTAACTTTCAATCAAGACGATTAGTATCAAGTTTTCTCGAGGAACCACATCTCCCCAAAAGTTTAATTTGTTCTCTTTTGTCTACTCAATTCCTTATTATTCTCTAAAAATTGGACATTCAAATTTTGTTACCTTCACTAGCAATCCTTATTTGAACTCCATAACCATGATATATTTTTTTATATATATCGACTCCACAATTTTCTATTGCATGGTGGTGTTGAACGCCGTTTTATCGTCTCCTCCAAAAATTTAATTACATTTTGGTATTGACGAACTCTTCCTATCCCTCAACCCTATCTACCCTATTAATCCTAAATTTCGAGGACAAAATTCTTGTAAGTTGGGTAGGATGTAAAACCCCTATTTTTTTAAAATTATTTATTATTATTTTATTAGACTTCAAATTTAATTTATGCAATTTAAGATTTTTATTATTTATTTCATTAGAAATGACCTTAGCCATTGTGAATTCTGGAACACAAGACTACCATGAATTTTGGCACGGAAGATGTAGCAGTGGGCCTTGACTAGTGTATTAGCCATGTCATGGGAAACCTAGCCATAGTGAAAAGCGAACTAGAAAAACCAGGCCAAGTTGCGACTCAACCTCCACCGACAAATTTATTTATATATTAATTTAAATTTTCGACTTTTAAGCGACCCGGTTGACCAATTCAGTCCGAACTGGGTCCGAACCAAATTTTAGCCCATATAAGCAGGTAGTGTGACCAAATGTGGCCATGTAGACATATTTTATGTACTTAGAAATATTTTCTAATTTAATTTAGAATTTTATGTGCAATTGCTAATTATTTAAATATTGGTACAATTATTGGTATTTTATTATTAAATAAATTTTTACAAGATTTTACATGTTCATGGACCCGGATGAGGGTGTACGGTATGAGTGCACCCATTGGGACGATTTTATAAAATTATTATTATTAAAGTTAGATTGTGAAAATTTATTAAACATTTTATTCTATTAAGATATTTAATTTTGAGTTGATTTATTGTGAGTTGAATTTATATATATATGTAGATATGCTCAAATATATTAAATAATTGGGTAGTTGACTTTTAAATGGTATTTGGATTTTTAATAGATTTTTGGTGTATTTATAGATATATACATATATAGATATAAATATTTATATTTATAAGTTTGAAAAGATAAAGAAAAGAGTTGAAAGAAAAGAAAAAGAAAAAAAAATATATTAGAAAAAAAAAAACCAATTGCTTGGGTTGGCCGCCCACTTTGTTCCAAGCTGTAGCAGCAATAATCGGCGCCGCCCCCCCCCCCCCCCCCCCTTTATAACATTCAGCAGCAAATAGGTTAGTTGGCCGAAACCTATGTTTATATATATATATATATATATATATATATATATATATATATATATATATATATATATATATATATATATATATAACTATATATATATATAGTTATATATGAGTTTTAGAAACCCAAAACCCTAATTTCTTCTCCATCTTCTTCCTCCTCTCTCCTCCATCCTCTTCTTCCTCTCCTCGGCGTGCGTGCCCAACCTCGCCGGAGCGACAGCAGTTCCGTCTCCCGGTCATCGACAACAACAACAACAGATTCCCACTTTAAGGTATCCCACTTTTCCAATCGATTTCTCCTTCAATTTTAATCCGATTGTAGATCCGTAAATTCGTGTAGATAGCCCACATGACCCTCTTCATCACCTTCAAAAAGAATTATTTATTCTGCAATAAATTTCAGATTTAATTAGATTAAAAATCTCGATACATCAGTTTTCAAAAACATTAAAAACCCCGTACGAGGTACGTCCCGACAAATCGGGCGACCCCGTCATGAACCAAAAATACCGAAAAGTCCGTATCGAATTTGTGGACGTGCGAGAATTGACGGGATTCAAATTGGTTGCGTGTGCGCAACGAATTTGGTCCGTATCCGTCGATTTTTTGCGTATCGGGCTTTTCGGAATTTCCCAACTATTTTGTGCACATTCATCAAATCGCGACGAAACTTGTGCCATTGGACTCGAAATATTTTTCTGGTCCTGTGAGCGAAGTTTGGTCCGATTCTGAGACCGTTGATCGGGACGCTATTTTGACGGGCCCACAATCCCACTCAACGGGCGATTTTGTGCACAGTCCACCGGAATCCAAAATTGGACATACCGTTGGGTTCGTCTCGTCAAAACAAATCTGTAGACATGTAGTTTGACGACTTTAGAGACCGTAGGTTCTGGCACGCATTTCGGTGCAAAGCGGGTCCAACGGCGGACATCGTTTTGATCCGAAATTACAATTTTGTCTCTGTTCCAGAATTTGACTTTTGGACAGGCGTTTCCTAGGTATATCTTCTTCACCGAGATCATTTTTGATGTTTGTTTCTGTGTCTGGAGTCATCTGTGATTTATGAGTTTTGGTGCTGACACTTGCTACTCTTGGATTTGCCTTTCTCGCACCGCAGGCAAGATACCTTGCCATTATACTGTTTATTTTTAGTTTGTATTTTATTACATATCATTGTTCATTTATTTACAGTTCTTGATTTACTGTCTGCTCAGTGATATTAGATATACTTCGTTATTATCCCTTGATTGCATATGGACTTAGAGTTAAGAGACTACCGTTGTAGTGTATTGCATATACCTTGACACCGTTGTACCACGAGGATGTGTGAGATGAGTAGCATGTAGAGGTTCTTGTGTGTGGGCTGATCCCCCATGTGCATGTGTTAGGGCTAACTGCTAATAGAGGCGTGTTAGGAGACTTAGCAGTTAGTAGAGATACATGGTCGTGGATGCGACTTGACAGGTACATTGGGTGGGGAGAACATTTCCTTGTCGTATGGGCTTCTATTGCACTTCCCTTATAACCCGGAAGCTCCGCTGGAGATACGGGTATGAGCCTCTCAGGTTGGCCACTGTCGTTTTTCAACGTCATGCTCTTGGTCACTGGTGCCCAAGTGGGGACTATACTAGATCCCATTACAGCCAGGGCTCATGCGACGAAAGGTTTGTTCTTAACTGCATGTTCACTTTAGTATGGTTAGAGTACATTATTGTGTCTTGTCACTTTCTTTGATTGTGGCATATTTTATATTCAGTATTTATATGGCATGTTTATGTATCGTGTTACGTCCCTCTGAGGACCTGGTTATCTCTCCAGGTGTGTGCTTCTGTGATTTTGCAGGTGTTCTAGCCAAGGCCGTGATCTTCTCCATTCGTTCGAAGACGATTGCGCTTGGTTCGTCTCATTATTTTATCGATCACTTCTTGTATATTTTATTTAAGATCGTTGGTAGTGGACTTTGTCTCCGCCCAACGGTTGTATACATGACAAATTCAAAGTTGCTTTTATATCATTTATTTATCTAGTGGATGAGATTTAGCTATTATGGTTCTACTGCAGTTTACAGCTTATGTATTCATACGAGATTTTCCATATATTGGAATATACTTCGTATGTATGCAGCTGGCATGGACACGTACCTAGTCCTAAGTATTTTGGGATTGGGGCGTTACACTCTAGATTTGTAGTCTAAGTGAACTCATCAACATGATTCATAAGGACAAAGGATTGGTTAGGTGGTGAGGTATTCTACCCAACTTACAAGGGTTAAACTAATAATGTGATGGGACAACGGGTCAAGCAATCAAGATAAAGTACAAAGTTAAGCTTTTAAGAAATCAACTAGAACACGTTCACATATCGGGTCGAGAGAATGGAGTCAAAGTTGGATCTTTAATTGAAGTCAGAAAGTATTTTGGTATCATGGTAGATGTTATAGTTTAGCTGTTTTGACCAGAAAGTCATATCAAAAAAATAGAGTACAAGGAGACGTGTTTTAGTAGGACATGATATGTCAACATGAAGGTGGACTTGTCTAGGTCTTACATATAAAATTTGTTGGAAGGTAACTGCTAGTATTACACTTCAAATATCAAAGTCACGATAAGAGACGCAAAAAGATCTAAAATAGAAAGTGGGAGTTCATGAGGTGATAATTAATGCACAAAAATCAAGAAGATCAAGTTAAAGCATGCAATAAAATTAATTAAAAATATAGTAAAATAATTTAGGAACACAGTTCTAGAGAGAAGGTAGTCTCTTAGGTGAATATAGTTAAGGAACAATTACATCATTATTCAAATTTTAAACGGTTAGAAGGTCACAATAAAATCAAGATTTGAGGGAAGGTCGAGTAAGTCAAGATTGAGATATAGTCGCGTAATTTGGTAGATGACTAACAACACTTGTGTATATACTACTATCATGGTCATGAGTGACATGGCATTCAGTATGGAATACTACCAACTTATTAGGTCTATCATGGTGGCCTACCATTTAAAATTTTAACTCAAGTTTTCTTCCGAAAGTTTCTTAATACATTTCTCAGAAATGATCTACCATAATTTGTATTCACTCCAAGCCGTCTAATTTAATCGTAATTAAAGTTTAATCCCTTCCATAAATCCCCAATGGAACTTTCATCACGTTACTACTAACCTTTCCAAAATTTAATATTTTTATTCCAACTCTTAAATTCATGAGTTCATAAATCATGAATCCATAAAAATGTTTATATCGCTTCATAACTTTAAAACTTTAAAATTCAAATAATCCTCAAGATAAACCCTTAGCATATCACAAGCAATCTAAAATTTACAGTTCAATGTTTAACGCACACATCAACCATAACTTGTATTTCTAAATCATTCAAACATAACCACAACTTTGTAAACTCAAAATCTAAATAGATTTGTAAATCTTCAATCAAAGGCACGGTTTCAAATTTGAAACTTTTCCTCAAAAATTCGTTTTCATATCTCCCAAATATTTTAAACCAAAATTTTAATCCACTTAAAATTTAAATTTTTATAAACATATTAATCGCAACTTGTATGACTCAATTTAAATAATTCCTGTTGCCACTCTTACAATCTCAAGATCATTATCAATCCAAATCTATATATGTTCAAAGATGTATAACTATAATCCAATAATTCATGAATATCAAAACTAGAAAAAATCAACTCAAGTTCTTAAATCAGTGGCATATAGGTTCTAACTATTTTTTTGTGGTATCAAATAAGATTCTGTCAATCCTCTGGTGATTACTACCTGGAAATCCCAAAATTTAGTTTGTCTCTATCTTTCTAAGTCGGTAATATCGCTACTCCAAACTTAGATTAAAATCATACCTTTAAAAAAGCATTTATAACTTAGTTAGAGGCTCAATGTATTCAAAGTGTCAATGTAATCACTCTATCCATATGTTTGACCAATGAGTATATAGTAGCGTAGTCATCCTTCTAACCATGTTTAGGCACGGGTATTAAGTAGAAAGAGTTCAAGCGAGATGCAAAAATCAAGGAGGCAACGAGAGTTCAAAATTTGGAAATCAAGGAAGGTGATCAAGTATGTGGATGAGATTCCTAGACTCTAATCCTATATTGCAGGCTCACATCGGTACAGTAACGTAACCGAAGTGATAACTCGACCTGCATGTGTCACGACCCGTACCCAGTGAAAGGGCACGAGAAGTGAAGTACATCCAGCCTACGCCGCAGTGTCGGCGGTAGAACGCTGTCCTGAGTCACAATATTTAATGCAGTCTAGAATATGCTCCGAATAGAGAGTAAAATAATAAGTAACTCAATCACAACAACTAAGATGGAATAGAAGAATAAATCTCAAGAGAGTCATAGATATAAATAAAAGTCTATGTGTAAACCACCAGAACAAATCTCAAGTATAACTCATAATGTCTTAAATGAAGACAATAAAATACTAAGTCTCAACTAGACTATGGATAAGTCCTCAGCGACTGCTAGATCCTCCTGAGGGTCCATGTCACCAGTGCCATCTAAGCCAATGCCATAATAAGTAGGACAAAACTCTTCATCATCACCTGTAAAATTTTTAACATGCCCAATCAGGACGGAACGAGCACATATCTCTCACAACAGTTCATATCAGGGTTGGACATATAAAGCAAGCTATAGAAAATTATACATGAAACGCTGTAAAGAAAATCAACAAGAGAGAGAATATCAAGACTAGATATGACTATGATAAATAGAGAAATGTAACTATCTACGTGATTTAGAGCATAAAATTGGTTATGTAAACAGGTTAGGTTGCACATGGATAAACTATGGAGTTGTACATGGATACCTACTGGAGATAATGATCACATAACCAACTACACTCTCCCTGCCCCCAATCAATACACAAGGATCAAGACATGATATGTTATTGCACATGGATAACAACTACTTTATACATGGAGCTCATATGGTCATGAGTGTACATGAATAACATATGAGTGTACATGGATAAATATGAATACATGGAGTACATGATGAACACGATAAAGTACATGAACATGATATACTCAATGTATCCGAGGGAATAACATCGCATGAAAAGATCCATAGGGTACTAATCCGTGTGAACATCATGTCAACATCTACTAGTCTATAACAAGAGAACATATCCAAACAAGTATGAAAAGATCAGAGAATGTACTCGCCTGGCAAACTGAACTGCTGATGATAAAGTGTAGCTAAACTGGGGCAATATAAACCTATTTAAAGTATACACATGTCACAACCAAGTCTAAAATATCAAAAGAAATAGCTACAATGCAAGACTACATGCTTCTAGGTACCTTTTGGTCAAAGTCAACTCTGGTCAAACCTGGTCAACGCTGGTCAAACCTGGTCAAACATTGGTCAACTAGTCCGTTTACTAATTTTTAGGTTATACACAAGTTTCTAGGTCATTCTAAGTTCATTTGAGTTGAATTGGATCAAGTTTGACCCAAAGTTGACTTTTGTCAACTTGGTCAACTTGTCAGTCAATTCGACTAAACTAGGCTCACAATGATAAACCAAATCTGTCCTAGGACTCCTATGGTTACAACCACAATCATGATCTACTCTAGGATGGGTTATCAAGTATGCAACTATACACACATAGGTATATATACATACACATGTATTCACAACCCATACCTACTCTTAATTCTAACAAATGGTTGTGTGTGTGTGTGTGATACCTGCAGGTTACTGTGGTGAATAAAAACTGAGATTAAAAGCTCAAAACACAACCATGGTATGCCTCATTTTAATATACTCTTATATACATACAAACAAAATAGGAAAACTATATATATATACATACATATGCTCATTTGGAAGAAATGACACATGGTTTGAAATAGTTTTAATAAATCAAAATCTAGGATTAATTCCCCTCGACCCATTCTCAGCACATATACTTGCAATGGGCTTCAACGGAGTCTTACTTATATATATATATATATATATATATATATATATATATATATATATATATATATATATATATATATATATATATAAAGAAAATATATATATATATATATATATACATAGCTACAAAAATATATATATATATACATAGCTACAAAGAAAAGCACATATGCTCATAATTGATAGAAAAATATGAAATAAATCCGAGAGTTGGTTCTCACAAGTCCAAAACCTCATATACATACTAAAAATCTAGATTTTATAAGTTAAATTCCTGGAAAACAAAATATCATATTCAAACTCAATTTTGTATTTAAAGGAAAAACCCATTTTTCACACAACGATCCAAAATGAGATATACACAAAATAAACCCTCAAAACTCGGCATACACGTTGGTCTCAACCTACGTGATGTGCTCGAGTACTCCCAGGTCCAAAATTGTGTCTGTGTCGTGTCCACAGAACGCGTATCCGAAAACCCGATACCGCATGACAACGTGCACGTATGCGTGTGTTCTCGCTCGATTGAGCGCATAACACACAACAAAAAGCCCCGTGCTCATGCACATAGCTAAGGGGGTCCTGGGGTAGGTATAGGACATGGCAACACGGCGACACATCGTGTCGAGGCGACGCACGCAGCCTCGCACACACGCGCGGCCTGTTGCGCGCGCCCGCGCCCGCGCGTGCCCTCTTGCGCCCGGTTCGGCCTCTGTGGCTCGCTCGTCGGGCCACGCCACGACTCAGGGTTGGTCCCTCGGGTAGTCTAGGTATAGGTCGATGCGTTCCAGGTCCTGGAATGGGTCCTCGTCGCGTCGAGAGCGCGTACGAAGTCCGTTTCAGCGACAAAAATTAGCACAAGTGTACAGTACGGCTGAACGATGCACGTCGGATTTCTCTGCGCTCGCTCAACGAGAAGCCGTGAAATTTTAGGAGCATGGGGGAAGAGGTTGCCCCAACGTGCTCAAGAAATTTTAGGTAAAAATAAGGTCTGTGCATCGAGATACAACACGCTGACGGCAGGGCATGCACGGCCTCGTGCACGGGATCCATGCACGTGCGTCCGATGCCCGAAATGCTGCTGAAAAGTCATCGATTTCAAATCCGTCTTCACAAAAGTTTCTAAGAATGATATTATCTAAACATCCATGAAGATAGAATCGAAAAACAGCAACTTTCTATCCTAAGCGGTATTTCGCCGAACACGTGCCGTAAAGGACCGACACGTGTCCGATATCGCTATCAAACGAAGTCAAAATCCAACCAAACTTTATGGACAAGTCTAGGGCACCTATATGGATGCAAAAATGAAAAAAATTCTAGAATGACTATGGTAGAAAAGGGTTTACCTATTGAGTGTCGAAAACTCAATAAACGGAGTCCCTCGGTTGTCGTGTCGATCGATTCCCCTCAAGCAATTGCCTTCGCCTCCTCGTTAGTAATGTTCCAGCAGATCCTCCTCTTTTAGACGAGTGCAACGGAGTTTGTTTGGGGAGAAACAGACTCCGGATGAAGAAAATAGGATTTTTGGAGAAGAAGATCTATTAGGGTTCACTTGTGGAGGCTAAACTTCACAAATGAAAAGAGAGGGGAGGGAGTACTGTTGTGGGCGGCTAGGTGGGGATCCCTAGGGTTAGGGTTTCACTTGGGACAACTCTCTCTCAAATAAAAATATGGCCCAAGTCAAAAAGGCTCAAAAGGCTACATGCAAAAAGGCTTAAAAATCATTTAAAAGCCTTCTAAATTGGATCCAAGCCCTAAATGAATTCTAATAAGTAAAAAAATAATTTCTAAGACATGGTTAGGCTTCTATACAATGTCCACTAAGGTTAAACCAGTTGCTAGCACAACACAAGTCAAAATATCTAGAAAATCACAAAATGGCCAAAATAACTAAAATATCCTTTCTATGAAAAAATGGATGCTACAGCATGGGCCACCACAAAAATATGTAACGTCCCAGTCCCAAAATATAAGGACTAGTAACGTAATCACGCCAGCTGCATACATGCGAAGTCTACTCCAATATATGGAAACTCATATGTATACATAAGCTGTTGTCACGCCCCAGAACCAGAACACTGGAGAGCGGGGGCAGACATAGCCAGCTACGTATAGTGAAATGGGATCCACTCCACTATACGGTCACGGCTGTCTAGATATATGAGAGTTTATCTACAAGCCAATTGTCTCTTAAGGTCATGAACAAGCCTAGTGTCTCAATCACAAGCAAGCAAATAAATGCTACAAGATGTAAGATCACCAAATATACAATAGTATAGCGTTCCCAAACATTACATATTCAGCTGATCATGAAGCTAGTCGTACAAAATGTGAGGACTAGCAAGAGTTTAGTCATACATGATCAACCCTAGGATCTGTCAATCATGTTACAGCCCGTAGGCAGACAGTAAGTAAAAAAAATATACACGAGCTAACACTTGCTCGTTGGCTAAACGTCATAAAAGAATATTTTTACAATAGAGTGGGAGAGCCAAAATAAACCCACTCGTTGCCAGGATTCCGTCTAGTGGTCACCATCTGGCTGGAAAGTCGGTAGATCCTCTGGAGCTGTTCCGGAATCTGGCCATACAAAACCAGCTGGGTCAGACCCCAGAAAGAGCAAGTGCCACAAAGGAGGCTTCACTTAGGAACTAAAACCAGCAAATTAGCACAAGAATATAATTACATAATAAAAGACAGTAATTTAAGGAAAAGCATGACAGGAGATAAACGATGAGATAACCATGGGACTATTCAGATAACCAGGTTACAACCCGTAAACCAAACAAGGACCGGGGTTGTAATCCTTCGTCTGAACAGAACTTGGTTTCTTCCACCATTTATCGGCAGTTAAAATAAGAAATCAGGACATGTAACAATCTCGTATATGATCAAGACAAGACTAGACTGATTGAACTCCATCCAATATTTCACGGCCAAGCAAGGAGTACGGCTTGATACTTTAACTAACTAGGGTTATCACAAGCCTAGTTATTAGTAGGTGCAGCGAGATTCTTTCACAGCCACAAGCCCTGCAGACCATCCAGGTTATCCAGGTCGAATATTAGTACAATAAGGGTGCAACACATGACAATGTACTGGAAATGTGCCCTACTCGTCGGCAGGCTACAGATCCCAAGTGGGGTACCCAGATAACGGGATTGCCTGTAACTAGGAAAATCTCTTCATGACTACTGGATTATTCTAGTTATTAGCCTTAGTTGAATTCAGTAGGTAAAGGGGTCCCTGTCCTAGACATGATGCAAGACAAGACTGGTTCATTTGTACAAGCACAATCGTCTACGGTGTCCAGGTCATTCATACTTGTCATGTCAGGTTAGCCGTCGCAACAGCATTTCGAGAAATATCATGTCAGGTTTATCATGTTAAGAGTGCGCCACGACGGGCCACTATCATGTCGTATTTATCATGTCAAGTTATTATGTCAAATTATCATGTCAAGTCTACTTGTCAGGAGTGCGCCACGTCGGGCCACTATCATGTCATGTCATTGTCAAAAGTGCACCACAACGGGTCACCATCGTGTCAGGGAGCATATTAAAATTTATGGCATAAGCATACAAGTGGTAATTAAATATTAGCAGGTGCAAGGGCCGTGGGGGACTCATGCAGCTCAGGCAAAATTATTACATGCGACCAGCAAGTCACTATCAATCATTACACTAACAATTCGTGTTTTGGGAAGCAACTTAGAATCATACATTATTTAATCAAAATAATATAATTGTAAAGACAAGTAAGACAAAAGTCATTAGGACCCGCAATTAATGCAAGCATGTCATGCGTCTCAAATTAAATATTCATGCAAGCAATCATGCAGCCATAAATTATTATTTAACTGGCCATGCAAGCAGTTGGCCATATGCGGCTAGGCAATATTGGAGAGGGGCATATGCGGCCAACAACTGAACTAAAAGCCATACAAGTTGCATGCGGCTACAACTAAATCCAAGGCCATGAAATTTGCATGCGGCCAAGAATATTAAGCATGCAAGCAAAGCTTGCATGCATGCAAATTAAAAATATCATGGCAGCAAAGCCATATAAGGCTCACTTATATTCAATGGCCCTATGCGGCTACTAATATACAATGGCCTTATGCGGCCATAAAAATGTGTGGTGGGCCAAGCACTTATTGCTTACAGCCATGCAATTCAAAATGGGGAGGGGGATACGTATGCGGCTAAGGATGCTTGCACAAGCAAGCAAAATGCTACAACATACTAAAGTTGATGCATTAATTTCTAATACATTAAATGCTAAGGGTGCTAATACGATTATTTAATATAAAGGCCATGCACTTATATACAAAGTCTAGCAAAAGACTTGCCTACGTGACCATGCATTATTTTAATGCATGCAAAAGCCTTAATGCAAATACTTTATGCGGCTTATTATTACTCCCATATGCGGCCAAGTGTTTGTAAGTGCATGCAAGCATTTAATGCTTGCAATTCCATTCATTAAATATGCATGCAAGCCTACGTTTTGTAATTTCATTCAAAGGAAGGCCATGCGGCCAGGTACTGTACGTATGCATGCAAAATGCATTAATTAATTAGCATGCAAGAACACATGCAGTAAATAATTAGCACGCAAGCAGCAAGTAAAGCTTGCCAGGCCATGCGGCCAAGATTATTATGGCCATGCGGCCAGGATTGGCATTGGCCTATGCGGCCAAGATTATAATTTAATGCTCATGCGGCCAAAATAATTGTTAAGGCCATACGGCTCAGACAATTAACTAGTGGCCCATACAAATAAATACTTGCACGTGGCCAGCTAATGCATACAATTAAATATTCAATTAAATGGCCATGCGGCTGGGAAAAACACTTGTCGCATAAAATAATCATGTTGTCAAGTACTGTTCTTCTCCTCCAATTTTCGAGAAGAAGAACACCATGAAGCCATGCTTCCAAGCTCCATAATTCCATCATCCAGAGTCCTAATCCGAACTTTCATAGGTCAAAATGGGACAGAATGAAATTCTCTACAACATGGAACCATCAACTAGCAAAAATATACAAGTTTGATAGATCAAAATTTATGGAAACCGAAAATACCACAAAACTAGATCTACAAGAAATTAACCACAGAAATAAAAAAATGCTAAGTACTAAAGTGGGTTAGAAACACGTGAGGAAGACAGTAGAACAATAAAAATGGACTTCCTCCATGAAGCAAGGTGCACTTGCCTAAGCTCTCCACTCTCTCAGGTTGGTGGAGAAGTAATGGTGAAGAAGAAGTAATGGAAAAGAGTTAATGATGAGAGAGAGAGGAGTGGAAGTTAATAAATGAAGGTGGTGGTAGGTGGGAGTGGTTTGGTTCACATAAAATCAAGCAAAACCGAACCATGCAAAACCAAGCCAAACCAAGTCAAGTTGGGCCGAACCAAACCAAGATAAAACAATCAATGAAATGCCAAAATAAATCAAGCAGGAAGACATACAATACGGGTCAAAATACGTACACGTATTCCAAATACGTAATACGAGATATGGGCATTACAACTCTACCCACCTTAAAAGAATTATGTCCTCGAAATTTAATCAAGAGGCTAGAGATGCAAGGACAAGCTATGCTAAGCAATCAATCAAACAATCAATCATGCAAGCAAGGAAGTCGAAGGAAGAAGGAGGAAGAGGGAAGACATCCTGCTAGGAACCTCTCTGCCGGTTCTGAATCTGATCTTGGACCAGGGCATACTGCTGGGGTCTCTGCTGCTAGAATACTTGAGCCTGAGGCGACAATGGCCTCGGAGGCTGGTACTGCTGCTGCACTGGTGCTGGTGCTGGTCTTCTGATTGCTGCTGGTCCACGGGAGGTGCTCCACCTTGCTGATCGGCAGGTCCAGGTACAATGCTGCTGAAGAAGACGACATAGGAAACAATAAGAAAGGACCAAGACAGATCAAGGATACAAACATGTGATCAGGACAAGAATTTCAGGAATTCAGAGAATACGAACAGAGATCAAGGGTGAGTACTGATTGAGACATCTATTCGGTAAACCCTCACATATCTTGATTTACAAGACCTGCATGGGCCACCACTTAAACCATGTCACGCCCCAGAACCAGAACACTGGAGAGTGGGGGCAAATATAGCCAGCTACGTATAGTAAAATGGGATCCACTCTACTATACGGTCATGGCAGTCTAGATATATGAGGGTTCATCTACAAGCCAATAGTCTCTTAAGGTCATGAACAAGCCTAGTGTCTCAATCACAAGCAAGCAAATAAATTCTACAAGATGTAAGATCACCAAATATACAATAGTAAGGTGTCCCAAACATTACATATTCAGCTGATCATGAAGCTAGTCGTACAAAATATGAGGACTAGCAAGAGTTTAGTCATACATGATCAACCCTAGGATCTGTCAATCATGTTACAACCCGTAGGCAGACAGTAAGTAAAAAAATGTACACGAGCTAACACTTTCTCGTCGGCTAAACGCCACAAAAAAATATTTTTACAATAGAATGGAAGAGCCAAAATAAATCCACTCGTTGCCAGGATTCCGTCTAGTGGTTACCATCTGGCTGGAAAGTCGATAGATCCTCTGGAGCTGTTCCGGAATCTGGCCATACAAAACCAGCTGGGTCAGACCCCAGAAAGAGTAAGTGCCACAAAGGATGCTTCACTTAAGAACTAAAACCAGCAAATTAGCACAAGAATATAATTACATAATAAAAGACAGTAATTTAAGGAAAAGCATGACTGGAGATAAACAATGAGATAACTATGGGACTATTCAGATAACCAGGTTACAACCCGTAAACCAAACAAGGACCGGGGTTGTAACCCTTCGTCTGAACAAAACTTGGTTTCTCCAAACATTTATTGGCAGTTAACATAAGAAATCAGGACATGTAACAATCTCGTACATGATCAAGACAAGACTAGACTGATTGAACTACATCCAATATTTCAAGGCCAAGCAAGGAGTACGGCTTGATACTTTAACTAATTAGGGTTATCACAAGCCTAGTTACTAGCAAGATGCAGCGAGATTCTTCCACAGCCACAAGCCCTGCAGACCATCCAGGTTATCCAGGTCGAATATTAGTATAATAATGGTACAACACATGATAGTGTGCTAGAAATGTGCCCTACTCGTCGGCAGGCTACAGATCCCAAGTGGGGCGCCCAGATAACGGGATTGCCTGTAACTAGGAAAATCTCTTTATGACTACTGGATTATTCTAGTTATTAGCCTTAGTTGAATTCAGTAGGTACCCCTGACCGTGGTATTCAGGGGTCCCTGTCCTAGACATGATGCAAGACAAGATTGGTTCATTTGTACAAGCACAATCGTCCACGGTGTCCAGGTCATTCATACTTGTCATTCAGGTTAGCCGTCGTAACAACATTTCGAAAAATATCATGTCAGGTTTATAATGTCAAGAGTACGCCACGGCGGGCCACTATCATGTCGTGTTTATCATGTCAAGTTATCATGTCAAATTATTATGTCAAGTCTACTTGTCAGGAGTGCACCACGTCGGGCCACTATCATGTCATGTCTGTCACGACCCGCACCCACTGTGAGGGTACGAGTACGTAACAGCGCCCAGCCTACGTCGCAGTGTCGGCGGTAGAACGCTGTTCTAAGTTTCTAACTAACTATCAACTCATGCAGTATATAATGTACTCATCAAGATCAACTCCGAATGGAGGACAAGTATAAGATATGGTGTAACTCAATCACAGTCTAAGCACGATAAGATAACACCGAAATATAACTACGAAACTGAAGACAACAATAACTACTGATATAATAACAACAAACTCAAACAATCTCAAATACATCTCAAGTCTCAATTCTATATATACAACTCCAGTTCTAAAAATGAAACTAAAACAAGACAAACTAGCTAAACTCCTGATCACTCCTAAGTGTCGGGGCCATAGGTAGCTAAGCCATCTACTGGTCTGTAACATGTAGGGCATGTGTCCTCAGGACAATCATCTGTAAAATTTACAACAGGTCCAGTCAGGACAGGAATGAGCACATCTCATCTAGAAAACCCAAGTAAATGACAGAGAACTATAAAGCAGTTATAGACAGTTGTATTGATAAAAATGGCAGTTTATATTCAGGTGATGGTAAGAAAGACAGATAAAGTGCAAGGAAAGAAAATAACTAAACAAGAGAAGAATCATAGCAATGAAGACTGTAAAAATAGAACTAGCTGAACCAGGGTAATATGATATAAAGTCCAGACAGTAATGTAGACAAGTGTAACTCCAATGTAAGTCCAGTACAAGATGAATCTAATACAAGATGAATCCAGTAAGGGACGATTCCAGTCATAGTGATCAATGATTCTAGGGTGAGTCCAGCCTATACTCTAGCAGTGTATTTTAAAATACCGAGATCGACATGCAAACGGCTATAGGTAATCCGGCACATCACACACCTGGCCGGGTGTGAGATGGCTATCTGTCACGCCCCAGAACTAGAATACTGGCAAGTAGGGATGGACCAGGCCAGCTACGTATACCAAAGTACTCCAGTACTCCGAAATAACGTATAAGCTGTATAGATGGGGGTTACTACTACAAGCCAACAGTCGATCCTAGGTCAAGCAATCCTAGGTATCTCAATCACAGGCAGTAAACAATGTACAAGAAGTAAGATCAACTGGAATATAAAATAGTAAAGCGTCCCAAACTATCATATATCAATGATCATGAAGCTAGTATTACAGAGTAAAGACTAGCAAGAGTAATAGTCATACATGATAAGCTCTAGCTATAGTCTAGAATACGCAAATCATGTTCTGGCCCGTAGGCTAAATGTCAAGTCCAAAACACGAGCTAAACACGTGCTCGGAAGCTAAACGCCACAAAAGAATAATGTACATAACTAGTGGAAGAATGAAATAGAAAATCCACTAAGGTACTCTGGTGCTCTGGGTAATCACCAACAAGTGGAAGGTACGGAAGATCCTCCGGGCTCCTCTATCAGATCTGGTCAATGCAAAACCAGTGGGGTCAGACCCCCAATAGCAAGTACCACAAAGGAAGCCAGACTATGAACTAAAATCAGCATGCAATTCATAGCAACGGATATAGACAGAAATAAGTAAAGCAAATCGAGACTCGTGCGCTACCAATGCACTTATCCCAAGAATAGGAAGACAATGAGTAAAGCAACATGTAGCATAAAGTAAAGGACATGTGACATAATATAAACTGTGTACATGTAAGGAAAAGGAAGCATGTAAACATGAAAGATAAACTAGACATGTGAGCATGTTAAGTAGATGGGTCATGTGAGCATGTTAGATAACTGGAACATGTAAGAGAACTGGAACATATGAGCATGTTATGTAACTGGAGCATGTGAGCATGTTATGTAACTGGAGCATGTGAGCATGTTAAGTCCATATAGAACGACAAATGATAAGATGACTTAGGAACTATTCTGAAACCCAAGTTACAACCCGTAAACCAAACAAGGACCGGGGTTGTAACCCTTCTCCTGAACAGAACTTTAGTATCTAATCATTTACCGGCAAAAGTAAAGCATAAACAAAGATGTACTGAAATAAACAAATCCGGACACTGCCTAGACTAACTAGACTAGACTGGACTCCATACAATAGTCACGGCCAAGCAATGAGTACGGCTTTATACATTAGCTAACTAGGGTTGTCACAATCCTAATTACTAACAAATGCAAGTTTGAGAATTCCAAGTCCGGTTACCTGCCTGCTGCCACCTATTGGTCATGCCGGAAAGTGATTACATGTGTATCCTTGTGCTCCCACGCGACGGTGAAGCTGAAAGAGTGCTCATCTCGACGGATAGCTCCAAACCCTTAAATTAATGTTATAACGACCTAGACCAAAGGCAACAGGTAACTGGGAAATCCTTCCCACCCATGTTCTAATGATCAATCTAGTTATATAATCCTTACCATTTTCTTGGATTCTGGGTGTGGCATTCCGTAGAATCCATCCTAGACATGAGACATGCAAGACTGGACAAAAGCGAGAATGTACACCATAACAAGCCACAACAAGAAAACATCATAAACTGGAAGCTAGGAGTGCGCTACGACGAGCCACTATAGGGAGTGCGCCATGACAGGCCACTATCATGTAAGCAAAGAAAGACATGTACGAGAGTGCACCACGACGGGTCACTATCTAGTAAGCAAAGGAGACATGTAAAAAAAGTGCGCCACGACGGGCCACTATTATGTAAGCAAAGAAGGCATAGCAACAATTAACATAGCTTGTAAGAAAGGATCTATCAAAAAGACATATCATAGCATGTGGAAAAGAATAATTAAAACTAAGTACATTTCATAGCAAAATGATTGAACATGCACAAGTATCAAGTGTATATAGGATGTACAATCATTTTCTAACTATGCAAGTTCATCTAATCATGTTAAGAAATCATTACAATCGAAGAAAATATCAAAAACGGACAAAAATGGGCAGAAACGGGCAAAAACAGACTAAAACAGCATAAAACGGCATACCGGCGGTATACTGCGGCATACCGGGCATACCGGCGGTATACTGCGGCATACCGGCGGTATACCGGCCTAAAGACAGAAGGTTTCTGGTACAAAAAACGGCATACCGGCGGTATACTGCAGTATACCGGCGGTATACCGGTTTTTCAAACAGCAACAAAATTCAGAATTTTGCCAAAACTTGTTTCGGCCATAAAAACTTCATTTTAAATCGAAATTCTGATTTTTAAAAGTCAAAATTGAATAGAATTGAATTTCCTACAACATGGAAGTATTAGTTTTCACAAATCAAAACATTTGATAGATCAATACCTCAAAATACTCCCAAACAGAGGTTCTCGGGACACCGAAATGGGTTCCGATTGCCACCAAACTCAAAATCCATGATATACAAACTATGTGAGGGCCTCATATATGTATATGTGACCAAGATCCATGATGGTAACACTAGTATCACTTTTGATACCAAGTTTTCTACTAATTCCATATTGGATTTTAACAGAAAATTAAAACCTTGCTTAAACAAATTTTAGAAACATGCATATAGACGAGAATCATAAGGAAAACATATTTAACAAAATGAGTTTAAGGAAATTCTAAGCATTTACTACCAAGGGAAATAAAATGACAACAAAAACATTTTTGTTCAAGATTTGGCAAGATGTACTTGCCTAGGTTAAGCTCCAAGCCTAATCTTCTACTCCTCCTCCTAGGGGGGTTAGACACCACACCCAAGGCCTCAAGGCCAAGCTCTTGGCAAGCTCCAAGGGGGAGAGAAGGGAAGAAAAAATGAAGAGAGAGTGAAGATAATGAAAAGAGAGAGGAGAGAGAAAGTGAAATGGTATATATAGAAGGGGGAATTAATCTTAGCCGTCGGATGGTGATCCATATGAATATCTAAGTCAATCCTAGCCATTCAAACAAAACCAATTATCCATTGGGTAATAGGGTGCATCTATACTATTCACGAAAATATCTAAATACTATTCATCAAAATATCCAAAACACTATTTACGAAAATATCGAAAACACTATTCATGAAAATATCTGAAATCGAAAATATCTAAAATGTGGAAAATCTGTCTGGACGGTATGCCGTCGGTATACTCCGGTATACTGGCGGTATGCCGGCCAAGGAAAAATCTATAAGTTAGGAAAAAATTTAAAACATTACGAAAATCAAGAAAATTATGAAATATACTACAAAATACGTATCCGCATATAAATACCGATACTGTGAGACGAGTCTCACACTATCATTCCAGTTTGATTCCAGCAAAGGATGATTCCAGAAATAGGGTATGCCTACATGTCTTACTCTAGTATTTCCCCTCCAAGCAAGTGAATCCAGAATTCTGACACAATGATTCAAGATGAGTCCAGCCAGTAATATGAAGATACCAGTAAATGATTCTAGAATGATTCCAGTAATAGAGGCCAGATAATAAATGTGTGTCGTATATATGAATCCAAAAATATCCATACGTGTTGTAACAGAGAATCGCATATAACTAACTAGAACTGAAGTACAGTAATTGACAAGTAAATGAGAGAACTATCAGAGAATGTACTCGCCTGATAATCTGAAAAGAGTAGTGTAATGCCAGATGTCTGCACCAGAGTCACAATGTCCTAAATAGAGCAGTACAGGTTATAACATGTTTAAAATAAGGTAAATGATATACAATGCAAACTACATGATTTCTAGGCCAATCTAGGTCAAAGTCAACTCTAAGTCAAACCTGGTCAACCCTTAGTCAACTAAGAGTCAAACAAGGTTAACTAGGCTCTTCCTAGGTCATACTAGATCAACATCCTATGTATCAACCTATACATTACCACAAATGTAAGCTAATACCTTAGCACCCAATACCCTATCACATATCACCTAGGTTATCCTATTACATGTACTTAAGGCTACCCACATAACCAAATATCTATATCCATTACACTCTCTCATATATCAACCTTACTTCAACTAACCCTACATATTACATATGTATACTCAAGCTCCTATATAGACATATATCTCATATACAACACACCCTAGCATACCCATTCAAATTCTCACATGGCACACTCACACACCTCACAATACCTTATAACCCATATACCTATACATATCTATAGATAGACACACACACAGGGGCAACCTTATCCTCACTCAACTCTACACTTATCAACTCTCTCAACTCTCTCTAGACTCACACCCATCTGATATGGACCCTCCCTTATTCTCTCCTTCATTCACCATATTAGAGTAGTGGTCTGGAATGACTAACAGGACAGGGTGTAGGCTCTAATGAACATAACCTCAACTCTACACTACCTAACCAACAATAACTTAGGATACAATCTGGTATGAACACATGTATCTACCACTGTTTCTAGCCAACCCAACCTTGACACTTGCTAGTACATGGCTTGGCACTCTCACATTTTACATTGAACTCTAAACTACACTCTCTTATTCTCCTAAACTCATAAGTCAAAGGGCCTATGGCCCAAGCTAAATCACTACTCTGCATTGCAAGTGCCATGCCAAGCATGGCCACTGCAGCTGCTGCCCGAGCCTGCATTGCAAGGCAATACCCTTGCCTGCTGCTACTGCAATGCTGTGCAATGCTGTGCAATGCTTGCTGCAAAAGAAAGCCTGGCAGCCAAGGCAATGTAAAGCAATGCCCACTGCTGCCTAGCTGCTACTACCTAAACCTATGATACAACCCACCTGGACAGGGGCTCTCTCTCCTATCAAAATTCTGATACAAGAGATTATGAATGGGCTGGGTTCAAATCTTCCTAACCACTCCAACTGGGAATGCCAAAACCTGAGAAAACACTATTACGTATCCCAAACAAATGCCATGAAATCTGAGAATCAAGGTAAAACCAAACTCTATCCAAAACTTAGTTTCAACATCCAACAAATCTCAGGCATCCCACCCAATCTCAGTAAAAGGATCAATGTGTGGTTGAGCATGTGATTCAAGTGTGCCAAGTGTGTGTAGGAAATAGTGTCAATGTGGGTAATTCTCAAGCTAACAACCAACAATGTGTTTGAAGATGTGTGAGTGTAAGAGTGTGTCTCAGGAAATGACAGAGGTTGTATGTCTACAGGAATTTCAGTGTGTGTAAATGTGTGAGTGTAATGTGAAGTGTGAGCTTGTGTCCACATTTCAGTGACAGTGTATAAATGCAGGCAATAACCAGGTTTGAGTCCCAAACACAATCGAAATCCTATTTCAACACAACCATAAATCCTAGTACAAACCAATTTTCAGATTCTTGTGTGTGGGTGACTTCATGAGGGTGTGTGTGGATTATATATGTATACTCAGATTTCAGTCCCAGGTTAGGCAATCTCAGGAAACCTGAAACCCAACTGAAATCCCAAAATTTCCAATACATATTCAGCTGTAAAACATGTAAATTAATCCTTGAAATTTGTTTTTAAATCACTCAAAATAGAATAGGAAGGTTCAGTTCAGGAAATTGACAGTTAACATTTGAAGTAGTTGACAGTTTTTAATAGAAAAAGTCATTCACTAATGTAGCAATCACATAAACCTATAAATTATCAGTAAACCAAAAGGATTAGCACATGAACTCCTCAAATATTACCACATTCAAACTGTTAACTCAGTCAATATGTGAGATGCCTGAGAACAAACACAGGAACCTGAGAACAGTGGGTATCACCACATAAACTCTCCAAAAAATCCATACTTGAACATAAAACCTAAACTACTATGTAAATCCTATCCAGTAGGAACTAATACACATGTATAGGAATCAAAACGGTAAATAAAACATTAGAAAAATTAGTTTACATTGAATCTAAACTCAGGATCCTTGAAAACAGTATACGTATCAGTGATTTAAATGGGAAAACGCAAATTCGAAATCAAATCATGTTAATTCACATTTTAAATAGTTGGTAAAACATAATACAAGTGTACACGTGTCAATCAAGGTATTCGTGTCCAACCAAGTGGACACGAACGTGTCCAGAATACACAATCACTCACAGACACGCACACGTGCACTAGACTGCACGTAGCGTCGTGCACGCATACACGCGTGTCCCGTGCGTGACACAGGCCACGTGGAGACAAGTGGCCATGCATATGTGTTCGCCAGGACTAGAAGAACACGCTAGGGTGTCTGCAACATGTCCACGACACGCGTGTCGCGTGTATGAGACACGTATCAGTCGAGTGTCTGTGCGTGTGTACAACAGTGAGGAAAACAGTGCGGGTCGATTTACTTCGTGCACACCAAACGAGAAGTCGTAAAAATTTACAAGTGTCGTGTCAGTCATTAGGACAATGTGTGTGTCAAGTTTAGTGACCCGAGTCGCCGTGTCGTGTTCGCAATGGCACTCGAGCAGCAGGACAGCCGCACGGGACCAGTGCACAGCGTGTCCAATACGGATTTGGATACGATAAAGACACGAATTCATGCTCAGTCAAACATGAAATCAATACATATATATAATACCACAAATCCATTCAAATACTTTTCAAAAATATCAATTTTTAACCCTTTGTGGCATTTAATCAAACACTCAACAGTACAACTGATACGTGTCCGATACGGACACGAAATCGACACGACTCGACACCACACCTATGCTAGCAGCTAGGGGACTCCTAGGGCTATGCACTCATGCAAAGAAATTGAATTTTAATGGTGATTGTGAGGGTTTACCTATTGGTTGAACTTTCAATGAAAAGCTTCAAAAGAGGGAAATCACCTTGCTAGCCAATATCTCCAAATTAATTCAAACCTGAGATTTCTCTCCATGAACATAAAGTAGGGATCAATTAGAACCCAATGCAAAAGATTTGAGCGAAAAAAGAATTGAAATAAGAAAGTTATGGATTGGGGAAGAAGGCTCTTACCTCTTTCTTCAAACTTGTAAAAATTTAATAAAAGAGGCAAGAACAAGGAGGAAAATATTTATAGGAAAGGGGGAGCCCTAGTGGCTGGTCATAAGTTTTAAAAATTAGGGTTAGGGTTTCCTAAATTGGCCCATGGGCTTAAGTTATGATTAATCAAGTCATGAAGTCATAAGCCATTTCATGAAACCACAAGCCATGACTTAATTCACTTAAACTAATCCTCCTAATCCAAAATTAGTTTCTAATGACTAAAAGTAGGTTAACCTAAGTTAGACTAGGGTCACCATGGCTAGGGTTAGCTCCTAGGTTAGTCTACCAAGGTCAATGCTAGTCAAAGTCAACCTAGTCAACTATCATTTAAATAATTCCAAAATAAATTCTAAAAATTCCCATAAATCATAATAAATTCAAATAAATCCTAAAATGACCAAAATACCCTCTAGGCTAAAATGTACTAATTAAACATCCTAATCACATGGCTAGGCTCTAGGTCAACAGTCTCCAAGGTTACACTAGCCAAACACCAAAATCATAAGTCATGATTTAAATAGTTTAAAAATGATTAAAATTTACCAAAAATCATAATGTGAAATAAATACAATAAATAATATTTATAATACAAAATTTTTAAAAATATCCTCATTCCGAAAACTGGGTGTTACAATCCTACCCACCTTATAAAAATTTCGTCCTCGAAATTAAGATGATCGCACATTTCCTAGGTCAAACCCCCAATCAATCAAGTCGAAGCAATACAATCCTACTGGTCAGGATTCTACAGTCTTGAGCAGTGTAGCTACACTATCTAGCAATCACAAGCAATATCTTGGCAGGTACTAAGGGAAATCACACATGAAAGTGGGAAGGAAGAACAAGAAGGTCAAACCTGCTAATCCATCACCTGCGACGTCAGTCTCCTTGGCTGCCATCGCAAAAGCTCCACCCCTCTGGTGCTGAGCTACAGGTGGCCAAGCTCCCTCAAAAGGAGGTGCAATGGGACAATCTATCTTCTGGTGGGCAGCTGACCCACAGAAATAGCAAACCTTCAACCTTTTCCTGTACTGCTCCCAAATGTGTCCCGGCTTCTTGCAGTAGGAACAACTGATCGCCTTCGGGTCCTGACCTTGATACTGATGCTGCACCTGCTGAACTCCCACTGGTGCCTGCGTCTGCTGAATCTGCACATGAGGCCTCTTGGCCTGGCCTCCGCTGCTGCTGATACCGTGAGCGTCCCGTCCCCTCTTGAGACTCAGCTCAAGATCATCCTCAGCCAATAAAGCTCCCGTCAAAATCTCCTCGAAAGTGGCATCCCTGTTGTCCTTGGTCAAGGACTTGACTTCCTTGACCAGACCCTTCCGGAACCTCTGGGCCTTCGCCACCTCGCTCAAGCCCTCTATGAATCTGCTGAGACGACCGAACTCTCCAGCGTACTCCTCCACTGACAGGCTCCCCTGAACTAAGCTCTCGAACTGCGACTCCAAGGCTCTGAGTGCTGAACCTGGAAAGAACTTCTTCTTGAAGAAGTCGTTGAACCCCTCCCAGGTCTGTCCAGCTACCCCAACCCTGGGTTTTGACTAATACTAGGTGCGAGCAAGATCTCGCATCCGGCTAGCTGCTGCCTCTATCTGGAGATCTGCCGGTATCCGGGCCAGGCCAAAGATCTCCTCTATATGTTCGATCCACTCGTCAGCATATAAAATCCCCTCTGTCCCCAGGAAGTCTCTGGGGCTCATCTTCTGGAACTGCTCTATCCCCAGTGTCCTCGGCTGCTGGATCACTGGTCGAGCTGCAACTGTCGTAAGGGCCAACTCCATGCTCCTGTCCTGTCGGGCCTGCTTTCGGTCCATAAACTGCTGGAAGTAGGTGAACATCTGTGCCGTATCCACGTGTCCTGTAGGCGGCGGCTGCTGGAACTGCATCTCTGGGATGACTGGGTCCTGCCTCCGAGCTGATGGAGGCATACCCCCTGCTGCTGCTACTGAAGTCTCAATATGAGTAGAGGTGGCAGGAGCTGCAGCCTCCTGACCCTGCTGATCTGGCTGAGAGGTGGCAGTCCCCTCTACAGCAACTGCTGCACCAGAGCGATGTGATCGTGTCTCCACCATCCTGAAGACAGATCGAACAAGGAAGTCAATACTGAGCAGGAATCGATATATCAAAGGAGGACAATTTATTTCAAAGAAAGCAAATCAGTACGATATGTAGATGGCATGATTTAAAGAAAAATTTTCCTAACTGTGATTGAGTGCCTCTCCGGTAAAGCCTATCTCCCAGTCCTATCGCAGGCTCGCAGCAGTACAACTAAGTCGTCGTACTACCACGAAATCGTACTAATGCAACTCTTGACCTGTATGGGCCACCACTAAAAACGTGTCACGACCTGCACCCACTGTGAAGGTACGAGTACGTAACAGCGCCCAGCCTACGCCGCAGTGTCGGTGGTAGAATGTTGTTCTAAGTTTCTAACTAACCATCAACTCATGCAATATATAATGTACTCATCAAGATCAACTCCGAACGGAGGACAAGTATAAGATATGGTGTAACTCAATCACAGTCTAAGCACGATAAGATAACACCGAAATATAACTAAGAAACTGAAGACAACAATAACTACTGATATAATAACAACAAACTCAAACAATCTCAAATACATCTTAAGTCTCAATTCTATATATACAACTCCAGTTCTAAACATGAAAACTAAAACAAGACAAACTAGCTAAACTTCCGATCACTCCTGAGTGTCGGGGCCATAGGTAGCTAAGCCATCTCCTGGTCTGTAACATGTAGGGCATGTGTCCTCAGGGCAATCATCTGTAAAATTTACAACAGGTCCAGTCAGGACAGGAACGAGCACATCTCATCTAGAAAACCCAAGTAAATGACAGAGAACTATAAAGCAGTTATAGACAGTTGTATTGATAAAAATGGCAGTTTATATTCAGGTGATGGTAAGAAAGACAGATAAAGTGCAAGGAAAGAAAATAACTAAATAAGAGAAGAATCATAGCAATAAAGACTGTAAAAATAGAACTAGTTGAACCAGGGTAATATGATATAAAGTCCAGACAGCAATGCAGACAAGTGTAACTCCAATGTAAGTCCAGTACAAGATGAATCCAGTAAGGAACAATTCCAGTCATAGTGATCAATGATTCCAGAGTGAGTCCAGCCTATACTCCAGCAGTGTGTTTTAAAATACCGAGATCGACATATAAACAGCTATAGGTAATCCGGCACATCACACACCTGGCCGGGTGTGAGATGGCTATCATTCCAGTTTGATTCCAGCAAAGGGTAATTCCAGAAATGGGGTATGTCTACATGTCTTACTCTAGTATTTCCCCTTCCAGCAAGTGAATCCAGAATTCTGACACAATGATTCAAGATGAGTCCAGCCAATAATATGAAGATACCAGTAAATAATTCCAGAATAATTCTAGTAATAGAGGCCAGATAATAAATGTGTGTCGTATACATGAATCCAAAAATATCCATACGTGTTGTAACAGATAATCGCATACAACTAACTAGAACTGAAGTACAGTAATTGAAAAGTAAATGAGAGAACTATCAGAGAATGTACTCGCCTGATACTCTGAAAAGAGTAGTGTAATGCCAGATGTCTGCACCAGAGTCACAATGTCCTAAATAGAGCAGTACAGGTTATAACATGTTTAAAACAAGGTAAGTGATATACAATGCAAACTTCATGATTTCTAGGCCAATCTAGGTCAAAGTCAACTCTAACCCTTAGTCAACTAAGAGTCAAACAAGGTTAACTAGGCTCTTCCTAGGACATACTAGATCAACATCCTATGTATCAACCTATACCTTACCACAAATGTAAGTTAATACCTTAGCACCCAATACCCTATCACATATCACCTAGGTAATCCTATTACCTGTACTTAAGGCTACCCACATAACCAAATATCTATATCCATTACACTCTCTCATATATCAACCTTACTTCAACTAACCCTACATATTACATATGTATACTCAAGCTCCTATATAGACATATATCTCATATACAACACACCCTAGCATACCCACTCAAATTCTCACATGGCACACTCACACACCTCACAATACCTTATAACCCATATACCTATACATATCTATAGATAGACACACACACAGGGGCAACCTTATCCTCACTCAACTCTACACTTATCAACACTCTCAACTCTCTCTAGACTCACACCCATCTGATATGGACCCTCCCCTATTCTCTCCTTCATTCACCATATTAGAGTAGTGGTCTGGAATGACTAACAGGATAGGGTGTAGGCTCTAATAAACATAACCTCAACTCCATACTACCTAACCAACAACAACTTAGGATACAATCTGGTATGAACACATGTATCTACCACTGTTTCTAGCTAACCCAACCCTGACACTCACTAGTACATGGCTTGGCACTCTCATATGTTACATTGAACTCTAAACTACACTCTCTTATTCTCCTAAACTCATAAGTCAAAGGGCCTATGGCCCAAGATAAATCACTGCTCTGCATTGCAAGTGCCATGCCAAGCATGGCCACTGCAGCTGCTGCCCGAGCCTGCATTTCAAGGCAATACCCTTGCCTGCTGCTACTGCAATGCTGTGCAATGCTTACTGCAAAAGAAAGCATGGCAGCCAAGGCAATGTAAAGCAATGCCCACTGCTGTCTAGCTGCTACTTGCCTAAACCTATGATACAACCCACCTGGACAGGGGCTCTCTCTCCTATCAAAATTCTGATACAAGAGATTATGAATGGGCTGGGTTCAAATCTTCCTAACCACTCCAACTGGGAATGCCAAAACCTGAGAAAACACTATTACGTAACCCAAACAAATGCTATAAAATCTGAGAATCAAGGTAAAACCAAACTCTATCCAAAACTTAGTTTCAACATCCAACAAATCTCAGGCATCCCACCCAATCTCAGTAAAAGGATCAATGTGTGGTTGAGCATGTGATTCAATTGTGCCAAGTGTGTGTAGAAAATAGTGTCAATGTGGGTAATTCTCAAGCTAACAACCAACAATGTGTTTGAAGATGTGTGAGTGTAAGAGTGTGTCTCAGGAAATGACAGAGTTTGTGTGTCTACAGGAATTTTAGTGTGTGTAAATGTGTGAGTGTAATGTGAAGTGTGAGCTTGTGTCCACATTTCAGTAACAGTGTATAAACACAGGCAATCACCAGGTTTGAGTCCCAAACACAATCGAAATCCTATTTCAACACAACCATAAATCCTAGTACAAACTAATTTTCAGATTTTTGTGTGTGGGTGACTTCATGAGGGTGTGTGTGGATTACATATGTATACTCAGATTTTAGTCCCAGGTTAGGCAATCTCAGGAAACCTGAAACCCAACTGAAATCCCAAAATTTCCAATACATATTCAGCTGTAAAACATGTAAATTAATCTTGAAATTTGTTTTTAAATCACTCAAAATAGAATAGGAAGGTTCAGTTCCAAAAATTGACGGTTAACATTTGAAGTAGTTGACAGTTTTTAATAGAAAAAGTCATTCACTGATGTAGCAATCACATAAACCTATAAATTATCAGTAAACGAAAAGGATTAGCACATGAACTCCTCAAATATCACCACATTCGAACTGTTAACTCAGTCAATGTGTGAGATGCTTGAGAACAAACACAGGAACCTGAGAACAGTGGGTATCACCACATGAACTCCCCAAAAAATCCATACTTGAACATAAAACCTAAACTACTATGTAAATCCTATCCAGTAGGAACTAATACACATGTATAGGAATCAAAATGGTAAATAAAACATCAGAAAAATCAGTTTACATTGAATCTAAACTCAGGATCCTTGAAAACAGTATACGTATCAGTGATTTAAATGGAAAAACACAAATTCGAAATCAAATCATGTTAATTCACATTTTAAATAGTTGGTAAAACATAATACAAGTGTACACGTGTCAATCAAGGTATTCGTGTCCAACCAAGTGGATACGAACGTGTCCAGAACACACAATCACTCACAGACACGCACACGTGCACTGGACTGCACGCAGCGTCGTGCACGCATGCACGCGTGTCCCGTATGTGACACAGGCCACGTGGAGATACGTGGCCATGCATATGTGTTCGCTAGGACTAGAAGAACACGCTAGGGTGTCTGCAACATATCCACGACACGCGTGTCGCGTATACGAGACACGTATCAGTCGAGTGTCTGTGCGTGTGTGCAACAGTGAGGAAAACAGTGCGGGTCGATTTACTTCGTGCACACCAAACGAGAAGCCGTAAAAATTTACAAGTGTCGTGTCAGTCATTAGGACAATATGTGTGTCAAGTTTCGTGACCCGAGTCGCCGTGTCGTGTCCGCAATGGCACCCGAGCAGCAGGACAGCCGTACGGGGCCAGTGTGGAGCGTGTCCAACACGGATTTGGATACGATAAAGACACGGATTCGTGCTCAGTCAAACACGAAATCAATACATATATATAATACAACAAATCCATTCAAATACTTTTCAAAAATATCAATTTTTAACTATTTGTGGCATTTAATCAAACACTCAACAGTACAACTGATACGTGTCCGATACGGACACGAAATCGACACGACTCGACACCACACCTATGCTAGCAGCTAGGGGACTCCTAGGGCTATGCACTCATGCAAAGAAATTGAATTTTAATGGTGATTGTGAGGGTTTACCTATTGGTTGAACTTCCAATAAAAAACTTCAAAAGAGGGAAATCACCTTGCTAGCCAATATCTCCAAATTGATTCAAACCTGAGATTTCTCTCCATGAACATAAAGTAGGGATCAATTAGAACCCAATGCAAAAGATTTGAGCCAAAAAGGAATTGAAATGAGGAAGTTATGGATTGGGAAAGAAGGCTCTTACCTCTTTCTTCAAACTTGTAAAAATTTAATAAAAGAGGCAAGAACAAGGAGGAGAATATTTATAGGGAAGGGGGAGCCCTAGTGGCTGGTCATAAGTTGTAAAAATTAGGGTTAGAGTTTCCTAAATTGGCCCATGGACTTAAGTTATGATTAATCAAGTCATGAAGTCATAAGCCATTTCATGAAACCACAAGCCATGACTTAATTCACTTAAACTAATCCTCCTAATCCAAAATTAGTTTCTAATGACTAAACGTAGGTTAACCTAAGTTAGACTAGGGTCACCATGGCTAGGGTTAGCTCCTAGGTTAGTCTACCAAGGTCAATGCTAGTCAAAGTCAACCTAGTCAACCATCATTCAAATAATTCCAAAATAAATTCTAAAAATTTTCATAAATCATAATAAATTCAAATAAATCCTAAAATGACCAAAATACCCTCTAGGCTAAAATGTACTAATTAAACATCCTAATCACATGGCTAGGCTCTAGGTCAATAATCTCCAAGGTTACACTAGCCAAACACCAAAATCATAAGTCATGATTTAAATAGTTTAAAAATGATTAAAATTTACCAAAAATCATAATATGAAATAAATACTAATAAATAATATTTATAATACAAAATTTTTAAAAATACCCTCATTCCGGAAACTGGGTGTTACAATGTCATTGTCAAAAGTGCACCACAACGGGTCACCATCGTGTCAAGGAACATATTAAAATTTATGGCACAAGCATACAAGTGGTAATTAAATATTAGCAGGTGCAAGGGCCGTGGGGGACTCATGCGGCTCAGGCAAAATTATTACATGCGGCCAGCAAGTCACTATCAATCATTACACTAACAATTCGTGTCACGACCCGCACCCTAGAGTAAGGGCACAAGAAGTGGGTACGTCCAGCCTACGTCGCATTGTCGGCAGTAGAACGTTGTCCTAGGTTAAAGCATCTAACAGTATAAGGCTAAACAGTTTATACTCCCCGAATGGGGGTGACATAGTAGAATGTAACTCAATCACAACTAAGAAAAAAGAAGTACGATATGATATAAAACTCAAATAAAATACAGAAGATCAAAAGAGTCTAAGTGTCTAAGATAACATCTCAGCAAACACCCAGAATACAAGTCTCAACTACTGAATATGAAAGAATATATACAATCCAGATCCCAAATGACAGTAATAGTAAAACCTAGACTAGGGAGCCTCAGTCTCTATAGGTATTGGATCCGGCTGGAAATCCGGATTACTGGTGTCATCTAGAGCTGCCCCGTAGTAGGTATCCACACATGCCTCCTCCTCGTCCTCTGTAATATTTTCAACAGGTCCAGTCAGGACAGGAGCGAGCACAATACATCTCAACAGATTATAGCAGGTTAAAAAATATAAACATGCAATAGAGTAATATAGAGGAAACTGAAAGAAAGTACAGAATGTAAACAGAGAAAGAACTGTAATAGAAATATCTACTATAAATAGAGAACTAACAGTGGCTAGTGAGTCAGAGTACAATATAGATATGTGAATGGCATAGAAGATTCTGGGAACTATACTATGGAGTGATTCTGGGAACTACACTACTTGGATATTATTCACATGTCCACTTCTACTCCCACGTACCCCCAATCAATACACAAGGATCCAGCCAGGTTATGTTATGATCCATGTAATGGCCCACAAGGGGTGATACATGGTTGGCCCATAAATGGGTGATTCTGGGAATGCCCATAAATGGGTGATTCAAGGAAGACTCTGTGATCATAAGAGTACACGTCACAAGTGATCAATGAACCATGAAGCATAGTGATACACAATATAAGTGAAACGCACAGAACATGTAGTATCCGATGCTCCTAAGGGGATAATATCTCAAGAAGGGATCTATATAGCACTAATCCATGTTACCAACGTGACAGCATCAAGTAAAGTAATCTAAAGCAGGAAAATAATTCTAACAGGATATGAAATGATCAAAAAATGTACTCGCCTGGTATCTGAGTGTCCGGATAAAATGTACTATCCGAGAAGAGGTGTTTGGCTCCTAATCAGAACAGCACAAGTCACAACAAGTCCAAAATGGAATAATGAAGTCCTACTATGCATTCTACATGATTCTAGGTCAATCTAGACCCAAGTCAACTCTAGTCAACTAGACTAGTCAAACTAGGTCAACTATGTCAAACCTAAGCCAAACAAGTCTCACTAGGCGTAACCAGCCTATTCTAGCAAGCACACACCACATCTAGGCTATACAAGTCTAACTAGACACTCACTATGCATACAGACACACCCATAGGCTATGAGTCCTAGGCTATAGGCTATATCATGCCTATAAACCAAACCACATATCACATATACACATATCAATATATATATCTAATTATAATACATACATATTATAATATATAGGGTACCTATAAGTGCATCTCACATATATATATGTATCTAAATAACACTCACACATTGACACTCTCATGAAACCCTCACACACACACAAATTCCATGATAACACACACATGCTCTCATGACACTTGCTACACACCATGTACACTCTCATGTTACACACACATGAACACAAATGCACATTGCCTATTCCTATCCTTTTATGTGCGTATGCATATATACATATGTATGTATATATATATATATATATATATATATATATAATATATATATATATATATATATATATATATATATACATACATATGTATATATGCATACGCACATAAAAGGATAGGAATAGGCAATGTGCATTTGTGTTCATGTGTGTGTAACATGAGAGTGTACATGGTGTGTAGCAAGTGTCATGAGAGCATGTGTGTGTTATCATGGAATTTGTGTGTGTGTGAGGGTTTCATGAGAGTGTCAATGTGTGAGTGTTATTTAGATACCTGTGTGTCTGTCAAATTCAGAATGTGTGTCATATGTGGAGGCAATGTAAGGGTGTAAGCAGATTTCAGTGATATATGTTTAGGATTTTGTGTGTGTGGGTGATTGTGTGTGTTAGAATCATATGTGTGTGTGTTAATGTATAAACCATGTGTGTGTCATGAGTAATGAAACAGTGTGACAGGTTTAAGAAGTGTGTGAGACATCACAGGAAACAGTGATAGGTTTAAGGATTTTTCCTGAAACTGATGACAGGAAACTCCAACCCAATGCCCTATTCGAAACCCATAGCATTAACACCATCAAAGTTAACCTATCAATCATTCATCAATTTACAATTATGTGGATGAGTCCTATTTATCATTCCACATCACAAAACAGGAAAAAGATGAAAGTCAATTTCAGAAAAAAAAAAAATACATCCAGTCATACATATCAGTCACATTTTCACATACCATTCCACATTCGAATTTCCTTTCTAATACATCAACCCCATCACATATACCTTAACAGTGATCTACACAAAACATTGGATCAATTTACAGTAATGGAATCAAGTCGAATTAATTGACAGTTATGCTACTAGGGTGTGTTGTGTCAAGAATGTGTGTGTGTGTGAGAATACAAGAGGCATGTGTATGTGTTGTGAAAACATGTGTGTTAGAAGTGTCAACAGAAATCCCAAGACAGAAAACATAGTGTCCAGCTATCATTCATGTGTGTGTGCAGGAATCAAATGGTGTTAGAGTTGAAATCTCAGGATCTTGTTAATAATGTAGCAAGTGTCTAGGAAATCAGTGAATACATTTGGGTGTGGGAAATAGGAAAACAAAAAACTGTGTGGGAAAATCAGTGATATAGGAATTCAAACTCAGTGAAGGTTTACCAATGTAACAGTTGACAGTGATCAATGAAACAGTTAGCTAACTATAGGTAATCAGTGAACTACTATAGGAGTCTAATCTAACATGTAATTTAACATGGAGAAGAATTTACAATATCAGTATAAAAACTGGGATGAAAATCAGTAAACCATAGGTAACCCTGTGTTCAGAAGATCAGTGAAGGATAATGGTTCATGAATCACCTAAATCCTATTCTCAGGTTTATGTCAATAGGGAAAACTCAGTTTAATCTCAGTTTTCAAGATAGGGAATGAAAATCAACAAAACTGATATACTTGTATCAGTCAAGTCTTAACACATGCCAAAATCCCATTCATGAATCTAAAGTCCATTCATATATGTAAATCGAATTAATCAGAGGTTAACACACATATGAGAATCATTGACAGTTTTAAAACATCAATTAAAATGGGATTTAAATGTTTATGAAATGGAAAATAAATGTATCAGAGATAATAAAGGAAATTGAAACCAATTTTTCCAATTCAAACTCGAAAACCCAAATAAACCTTCAATTCTAATGTACAGTCATAAAAACATATTTAAACATACAATTGGGATGAGTTCGTGTCCATAAAGTTGGACACGAAGTGTCCCAAATAGAAATAAACACTGCATCAGAGCACTCGAGTGTACTGCCTCGTGCGGTCAGTTCGAGTCGAACAGGACACGACACAGGGCACAAGACACCACGTGTTCGTGTCCTCACCTAGACTAGGTATAGGTCTAGCCATCCGACATGTCACCACGCATCCACAACGTGTTTGGATGCGATACGACACGCATATCAGAGCAAATTTTTCCGCGTGTATAGTCTGTATAAAATCAGTTCACTCACGATTTCTCACTCGACACGACACGACTCGACACGAAACTTTAGGGGTGTCTTGTCAGACATTACCCCAAGGCCTGTGTCAAAGGACACGTGTCCTCGTGTCCAGTATAGGTTATACGAACCCACTGGTAGCAGGATAATGCTGCTCACGCACGCACGGGCGTGTCAACGAGTCGAGCTCGACACAAACTCAACACGAACCCAGCCCAGTCATCCAAATTTCGATAAGCAACCACAAAACCTAATTTCCTATTCAAAAGTTTTCCTAAAATCAGATCGAAATCTCCTTTAGTGTATTTTATCGAATAGTGGGTAACATGGACTGATACGTGTCCAATTAGGACACGAATTGGACACAATATCCTATGAATTTCTAGGGTTAGCTAGGGGACACCTAGATCTAGGCTAATATACAAAAATAACAACAACTATAATAGAGTTTTAGGGAATTACCTATAGGTATCAATCTCCTCAAAAAGCTCTAAAGAGGGGTGTTCTCCTTGCTTCCCAAACTTCACCAATTTGTTCACAAACTGAGAAAAACTTCCACAAACAGCAAGAACACACTAATTAGAACCTATTGTAATTTGTTTGGATTAAAAAGGAATTAAAATGGATTTGATATGAATTTCTAAAGTTGGGGATTTACCTCTTTCTAAACTTGAGATCTATTTCCAAGGGAGGCTAAACCTAAATGAAGGAGGCATTAAATAGGGTGGGATTCCCTAGGTGGCGGGCCATAGTGGGTTAGGGTTAGGGTTTAGTGATGGGCTATGGGCCTTGGGCCAAGTTTCACAAGCTATGGCTAAGTGATTATCTATTGGTCTCAAAACCATAAGTCATGACTTATGACTTAACCCTCTCTATTCTAACTCGAGTCTAAAAGACTAAATCATGGGTTAACTCTAGTTAGACTAGGGTTACTTAACCTAACTAAGGCAGTCACAACTAGGGTTAGCTTCTAGACTAGTCTACCAAAGTCAATGCTAGTCAAAGTCAACCTAGTCAACCATCATCCAAAATAATTCCTAAAAATTCCCATAAATTCAAATAAATAATATTAAAATCAAATAAACCCAAAAATGATAAAAATACCCTCAAGCTAAAAATGATAAATGAAATACCCTAATCACATGGCTAGGCTCTAGATCACTATCTCTAGGGTTACACTAGCAAAATACCAAATCACAAGTCATAATTTTTAAATAGTTTAAAACTGATTAAAAATCACCAAAAATCATAATATAAAAAAATATCAATAAATAATAATTATAATTACAAAATTTTAAAATTACCCTCATCTGGAAAACTGGGTGTTACAATTCGTATTTAGGGAAGCAACTTAGAATCACACATTATTTAATCATAATAATATAATTGTAAAGACAAATAAGACAAAAGATAGTGGGACCCGCAATTAATGTAAGCATGCCATGTGGCTCAAATTAAATATTCATACAAGCAATCATGTGGCCATAAATTATTATTTAACTGGCCATGCAAGCAGTTGGCCATATACGGCTGGACAATATTGGAGAGGGGCATATGCGGCCAGCAACTGAACTAAAAGCCATACAAGTTGCATGCGGCTACAACTAAATCCAGGGCCATGAAATTTGCATGCGGCCAAGAATATTAAGCATGCAAATTAAAAGTATCATGGCAGCAAAGCCATATGTGGCTCACTTATATTCAATAGCCCTATGCGGCTACTAATATACAATGGCCTTATGCGGCTATAAAAATGTGTGGTGGGCCAAGCACTTATTGCTTACAGCCATGCAATTCAAAATGGGGAGGGGGATACGTATGCGGCCAAGGATGCTTGCACAAGCAAGCAAAATGCTACAGCATACTAAAGTTGATGCATTAATTTCTAATACATTAAATGCTAAGGGTGCTAATGCAATTATTTGTTGGAAATATTAGCCTTTATCTTCAAAATTCTGTAAACAAAAATAAATAAAATTAAAGTTACCAGCCTCCGGAAAAGTCGCGCACGAAGCACTGCCCTAAGAGTTGATTCGGGTCTATGTGCAGACTTTGTCCGAATGCTCCTAGTGGTAAAACCCCCGCTCTATCGGTATCCCGTCATCGCACACGACTTGGAGAGATTGACCCGAACTTAGCTTTTGCCCAGAAGATATAAAGAATTAGAATGGAAGTGGATGATTGAAAATGGAATGAATTTTGTAGGAGGAATAGACATAATTTTTAGAGGGTGGAAACCTTTTTTCTCCTTTTCAACAACATAAAGGAGACATGTATATATAGAAATCATGTCCCAAAACAATATATCAATGGTATTTCAATAGGATTCAATAGGAATAAAGGTGTGATAATGGGTACTAATGTGACCGTTTTAGGGGTTAAAGAAATGATTCATGATAGGACTTTAATGTGAATAAAGGGGATAATAATATGGAGAAAAATTGATTTTTTTACCAATTATTACAACAATCCCCCCAAAAAAATCAATTTTTGAAACCAAAGATAACAATGTTCAAAAGGAGTAAGGATAGAAGAATTTATGGGCAATTATATACTATGCATAGATGAGATGGACTACAGTCTTGAATCTCACTTAGTGACTATTGTCTTTATCTGAAGAAGTGCTTGATGGACTACGCCTTGAAACAGACTTCTTGAACCAGATTCAGAAAATAACACACATAGTACGGTAGAGGTTCTTGGGTCTATCGGGTGGCGCGTTTGATTGGCCATGCGCACTTTTTCATATTCATGAGAGTTGTCTAGGATCGTCCCGTCCTATAGTCGCGGCCTTCACGACCTCTCACATAGGTAAGTCCTCAAAGGTTGGTGATAGGAATCAACCCTGTATATCATGTTTGGACTTATTAAGAGTTTAAACTCACCCTATCCATATCACAAAAGGAACACTGTCACCATAGGGATGGGGTATGAATGTACACATGTACAGCCTCATGGGCTTTTACTTTAAAGAGAATTTAATCTCGGGTCAGTGTTCCATAATAGTCACCTAGTCCAGCTTGTTCCTATCCATTGAACCGGCTTCTTGGGATCTCCATTCAGACTCGGTTGGGTTGCTACTGCTGGTGACTATACTATGGGCTTAACCCCATCCCCTCGATGATTCTAGGATTAATTTCCTAGAAAAACTCTTCGTCAAGAGTAAACAGACTCTTCGTCAAGAGATCTGTAAAGTTCTTTATGACTTTTATAGTCAAGAACCACAATTTTGCCTTTTAGGCTCTTTTAATGTCTTGAAATGCAGCTACAAGTACCTGTTCATCTTAGAATTCACAAGATCATGCTTTAGCAGTTCTTTAGCATAATTGATAAAAATGACAGGTACAAAATATGTATATCATGTATTTGCATAATAAGAAGCTTAATCTATTCAATACTTCATGAAGTCATAGCAAGAGTAAAATTTAGGCTTGGGTCTGTAAGATATCTGATCCATTCAGCTTTAGTACAAGCTATGGTTAAATATACAATTTCAAGTTCTTTGATACTCCTAGCTATGATAGTTTGTCACATGGACCTATCATGTTCTGAGTATCAAAGTTGTTCCACAGATAAAATCTTACACTGGATCTTAGTGATCTTTAGTGTCTTTATATTCGAAGAAAATGTCATACAATGACTTAGAAAAACACTTAAGAATTTTATGAAACCAATAATAATCCATTTCTTTAGGAATCTTTGGTTTGACTAAGCCGGATATTTGTGTTATCTTTAAATCATATTATGTGTCATCAGAATCAAGGTGTATGATTCTACTAATTGCTAGATAAGCCCTAAGATAATGAGCCAAAACGCATCTGAGTCTATCAACTCTTAAAGTAAGACACAGTAACTTTCAGTCTTGGCTCTAAAGATTTATCTTTACTAGCCATGTTTGCAAAAAATGACAATATAAAGTATTAGAATAATAGTTTAAGAGATTTTGCTAATCAACCTTAAAAAATCTTTAGTTTACCAAGTGTTGATTAATTTGGGTTAGCTGTAGGGGCCGGTTCCCAGCTAGCGGAGGTCCACAGGGGGACGATTAAGTACCGTGTCGCTTAGGGCTATTTACGCCCGGTTGACAAAAGGACCCTTTCGGCTTGTACCTAAAATAATCTCAACTTTAAAAACTTAGATTTAAAGGAATTTGCAATTTCACTAACTATTTTCTTGTAAATAAATTGTCTGAATGAATCAAAGAATTGTGACGTCACAAAATATAAGCAAAACAAAGTTTTTCTCAATATTGTGACTGAACAATATTGTAATTTTTCTTTTCCCGACTAGAAAGTCTAATATTGTGATAATATAGTTATTTAAGGTTCAAACATGTAAACCGACTAAGAAAAGAATATCACCATATTCTACATACAGAAACCTAGAATGATGCCTCACATACTTCATATATTTGTCCAACTAAATTTAGTAGACAAAATGAATAGAATATGTGAATTGTAAATTTAAAAAAAAATACCTTTCCACGTGATTGGAGCAATTTTGTACTTCTTGAATTCGGCTTAGTAATAGTACTTCAGAAGAAATGTCATTTAGTACATTATTTTGAGATAGTTCTATAATCTCACATCCAATTTTGTCCAAGAATTTGGAAATGAAAAATTTATAACCATCAAGTTAGAATAATAAAGCAAAAACTTTGTACTACTTACCTTATATCTTAGCATGTTTGATCCTTTTCTAACATGTCATAACTTCTAATGGTTTTGTCTTGAAGAAATAACATTACAAAGATCATATTGGAAAAAGAAAAAAATAAACATCTCTAACATTTCGGTCTTCAAAAATATAATTTGAACCAATGCACAACTTGTTCATTCTGACACATCAATGTATATTGTTTACCATTAAAATAATTTAACAATATTTTTATGGTAAATATGAAAACAAGAATTATAAAAATGCTATCAGTATGCCCAAGTCTGACATATATTTTAGTTACATAATACAGTGAAAGAAAATATTTGATAATACTATATAGCAGCATGTATCAAAAAAAATCTATAAATTAAATATTACATATACAATAACCACATAACAATATATTTATACTTGGATGACTTTGCAAAATTATATTCTAGATGCAAAACTCCATAATTAATATTGAATGATGCAAATTTTTATTATTGATGCGTAGCAATACCTAGTTTTGTATGTAAAGTCATAATTAACATGGCCTGACAAAATTCTATGTCATCATCCATAACATCGGGCTACTAAATAGTTATTAATAATATTAAATGAAAGGATTTCTCGTGATGCATTAGGAATAGAAAACATGAAATTAGAATAGGTGTTATGAACCTTGCACTTTACCAATGATATGCAAAAGCAACAAAAATAAAATAAAATAAAATAAAATAAAGCAACATGAGTTTATCACTCCACGTGCCTTATTATATGTTACATAATAAAAAATTACATATGTTAAAGCATGTGCTAATCAATAATTTGCTCTATATGTTAGCATAATTATTAGCAACCAAAATTGTGCACATATAATAATCTAAATAAAATTGTTAAACAATATACATAATTAAATTAGATGCTACACAATATATATATATATATATATATATATATATATATATATATATATATATATATATATATATATATCTCTACATACATTATCTAGGTAATAGTTCTAATTTATTTGAGAACTATTAAAATATTCTATAGAGCAAAGTTAGGCATATGAATTTAGATTTTACCAAAAAAAAAAAATCTTTGTTCTGCCAAATGCCTTTGCAAACGCATATACTATTTATAGAGATAAAAAATTCTATTTGTTGTAATTGCAAATAGCAATTTTGAACAAAGTAGCTTATCATCAAAAATAATTCATTGATGCATGCTACATATTGTTACCAATCAATTTGAAATAGTGGAAATGCTAAATGCTACTGAGTTGGAATTGACAATATTCTCAAGATGTTACTATTGGCTCAAGTTATTGCAATGAATTTGAAAGTGAATTTTATTCATCCATACATGTTGTATATTATTTCTAATTGGAATAGAACAACAAATTCGTTCTGTGCTAACAAGTATAAGGATGATTGGAATATTTTGTGCTAACATAATGAACAAAATGAAGAACTATTCTAGATGATGTGGAACATAATTTCCAACATATATTTACAAATATTATGAACGAAATCGAAAATTCACTAGGGATTAGTTATAACTCAAACCACTACGGACTAAAGGAGTAAAGAACTTGAGTTATTGTCAAGGCATAAATATTCTTAAAATCATTCATCATATTCATATATCAAAAGACATGAAACATCCTATTAATCAAACTTGAAAGTTATAAACCATAACCTAGATAAAATCATGACTACTCATAATTTGACCAAAATAAACCAACTAAGTTCTAAGAATCCAACTGGACCCAATCTTCTATTGAACTCAGGGTGTACAAACTGGTGCAATAGTCAGCCTTACCAGAAATAATAAAATGAAAGAAATCGTATATTTGCCATAAGCAAGTATAATTTTTGGATTCATAAAGTTGTATAATTAATGTGAAAAATAACAACATCTAAGTGATAAAATTGCACTAATTAAAAATATAATCTAATTAGTGTGATGTCATTGCATGATCACAAATATATTGAACATGTATAAGATTTTCTATCATATCAATTTCAAACTACCATATAGTTTGATAATTGTATATGAATTGAATTTAGTGTTTTACTCACAAGTTGTACCATCAAAAAAAAATTATGAATCATATGTAACACTGTATCCGGACTCTATTATATCCGAAAACAAAACCGGTTGGGAGTGACAATCACAACTTCTTCTTCCACAAACTTTTGCTTATGCATAATAAAAGTAAGACATGCATAGTTTGCTTTATGCATGTGGAGAACCATGAAAGTGCATTACATAGGAGGAGCAATTTATTCTTGGAAAAACAAATAGAACTTCTAATGGTTACTATGGAAGAGCAATAGATATCCTGCACCTTCAATAATATTAATACTTGAAACTAAACAGCATGCTCTCTTAACCACATATCCATAATGCAAAAATGAAGAACGAAAAGTGAAAAACAACATAAATTATTATTTCCAAATGGGCCAAAACTATTCTGTTAAGTATTTCTTTTTCTACTCTCGTCTCAAGTCAACATGGCTTGTTCAGTTGTTTGATTAGCAATAAGGAACGTTCTTAGAAAAAAAAATCAACGAACAGATGTGACAAGATTGAATCAACTTGTTAAAAATATTATGTTAAAAAATTACATCAACGTAACAGACTAACCTTTAAAAAGAATTAATAATATTAAAAAATAATTATAAAGTAACAATAGCACATAATACTTTCAACCCATGGCTACAATAATGGAATCTAATATCCCACCACATTTGTTCCATGAAGAGAAATGGAAAACTTCATCCATCCCAAGAGTATAGAAACTTTTGATTTACTAATGAAACAAAAGATAAAGAGAATTACTATTCATCTCTTTACGGACGTTAGAACAACATGTATCAATTCTTTCACTTAGAACAATATTTTAAACATAATATCTTGTAAGACTGTCTTGTAAGACGGGAAATAAAAATTATAAATGGTTAAACTAACATATATAAAATGATAATCAACTCTTAGATTGTTGAAAATATTTGCCTTTATCTTCAAAATTCTGTAAACAAAAAATAAATAAAATTAAAGTTACCGGCCTCCGGGGAAGTCGCGCACGAAGCACTGCCCTAAGAGTTGATTCGGGTCTATGTGCAGACTTTGTCCGAATGCTCCTAGTGGTAAAACCCCCGCTCTACCGGTATCCCGTCATCGCACATGACTCGGGGAGATTGACCCGAACTTAGCTTTTGCCCAGAAGATATAAAGAATTAGAATGGAAGTGGATGATTGAAAATGGAATAAATTTTGTAGGAGGAATAGACATAATTTTTAGAGGGTGGAAACCTTTTTTTCTTCCTTTCAACAACATAAAGGAGACATGTATATATAGAAATCATGTCCCAAAATAATATATCAATGGTCTTTCAATAGGATTCAATAGGAATAAAGGTGTGATAATGGGTACTAATGTGACCGTTTTAGGGGTTAAAGAAATGATTCATGATAGGACTTTAATGTGAATAAAGGGGATAATAATATGGAGAAAAATTGATTTTTTTCACCAATTATTACAACATTATTTAATATAAAGGCCATGCACTTATATACAAAGTCTAGCAAAAAACTTGCCTACCTGACCATGCATTATTTTAATGCATGCAAAAGCCTTACTGCAAACACTTCATGCGGCTTATTATTACTCCCATATGCGGCCAAGTGTTTGTAAGTGCATACAAGCATTTAATGCTTGCAATTCCATTCATTAAATATGCATGCAAGCCTACGTTTTGTAATTGCATTCAAAGGAAGGCCATGCGGCCAGGTACTGTACGTATGCATGCAAAATGCATTAAATAATTAACATGCAAGAACACATACAGTAAATAATTGGCACGCAAGCAGCAAGTAAAGCTTGCCAGGCCATGCTGCCAAGATTATTATGGCCATGCGGCCAGGATTGGCATTGGCCTATGCGGCCAAGATTATAATTTAATGCTCATGTGGCCAAATTAATTGTTAAGGCTATGCGGCTCAGACAATTAACTAGTGGCCCATGCAAATAAATACTTGCACGTGGCCAGCTAATACATGCAATTAAATATTCAATTAAATGGCCATGCGGCTGGGAAAAACACTTGTCGTATGAAATAATCATGCGGTCAAGTACTGTTTTTCTCCTCCAATTTCCGAGAAGAAGAATACCATGAAGCCATGCTTCCAAGCTCCATAATTCCATCATCCAGAGTCCAAATCCGAACTTTCATAGGTCAAAATGGGGCAGAATGAAATTTTCTACAACATGAAACCATCAACTAGCAAAAATATGCAAGTTTGATAGATCAAAATTCATGGAAACCGAAAATACCATAAAACTAGATCTACAAGAAATTAACCACAGAAATGAAAAAATGCTAAGTACTAAAGTGGGTTAGAAGCACGTGAGGAAGACAGTGGAACAATAAAAATGGACTTCCTCCATGAAGCAAGGTGCACTTGCCTAAGCTCTCCACTTTCTCAGGTTGGTGGAGAAGTAATGATGAAGAAGAAGAAGTAATGGAAAAGAATTAATGAGGAGAGAGAGAGGAGTGGGAGTTAATAAATGAAGGTGGTGGTAGGTGGGAGTGGTTTGGTTCACATAAAATCAAGCAAAACCGAACCATGCAAAACCAAGCCAAACCAAGTCAAGTCGGGCCGAATCGAACCAAGATAAAACAATCAATGAAATGCCAAAATAAATCAAGCATGGAGACATGCAATATGGGTCAAAATACGTACATGTATTCCAAATACGTAATACGAAATATGGGCATTACAGCTGTATAATATAGTAGTCCAAGACAAACTAAATCTCATCCACAATGAAAAGAATAATAATAAAAATCAACTTGAATATTTATGGTACAATCGTTGGACGGAGACAAAGTCCACTACCAACTAACAAAATGAGATAAAGTATACAAGAAAATAATCCATGAAAATATCAAGACGAACCAAGAGCGATCATCTTCGAAGGAATGGAGAAGACCACAATAATGGCTAGAACATATGCAGTAAACCATGAAAGCACACACCTGGAGAGATCACCAGGTCCTCAGAGGGACGTAACAAGATATAGGAAGAATATGCCATGTATAACTGCATAAGTAACTACTATTAATCTGTAAGACAATGGGGTCCCAAACCGTCTATCTGATATGCACTTTGAGGACAACGTTCTACGCAGGGGCTGTAACAGATTCACGCAAGTAATAGAGTGGCCAACAAGTAGCGCTCATCCGAGACACTAGCGACCGGGTAACAAATAGCGCTCATCCGAGTCACTAGGTCCCAAATGTGTGTAAAAGTAAATGTAGCCCCTACGCTAGTAGTTGTCCCCTCACCCAATGATATTATACGTACGACGTAACCACGACGCACCAACACGTGTCGCTTCCACAACACGGGTTACACCTGATAACTGTCAAGTCTTCTAACATGCATCTATTGGCAGTTATTCCTATGCATGCGCACGGGGGATCAGCCAACACGCAATTTACGTCTATATGATACTCACAACTCTCACACACAACTCGTGTACAATCGTAACAAGTCAATGAGATACACTAAATTTGACGGTAGTCCCTTAACTCTAGGTCCACATGCAAGAAAATAAATAACTGAAAATAAAGTACAAAAGATATACAATAATTTCATAAATAAAGGCAACGAATGAAAACAGTAAAGGAGGTAAGGTATCTTGCCTGAGGTTATGTGCAAAAGGGAAGATCTAGTAGCTCGAACCGACAAATAAACGGAGCCAAAAAAGCCAAATCTCGCAGATGACTCCGGATGCTGCAACAAACATCACGAACGAGTTTAGAATAAAAGATATATGTCCAAAAGTCAAATTTTGGAATAAGGGCAAAATTGTAATTTTGGATCAAAATGATATCTGTCGTTGGATCCGCTTTGTACCGAAATGTGTGCCAGAACCTACTGTCTCTAAAATCGTCAAACTATATGTCTACAGATTTGTTTTTTGAGAAGAAATCAACGGTATATCCAATTTTGGATTCCGAGGAGCCGTGCACAAAATTGCCCGTTGAGTGGGATTGTGGGCCCGCCAAAATAGCGTCCCGGTCAACGGTCTCAGAATCGGACCAAACTTGGCATACAGGACCAGAAAAATATTTCGAGTCCAATGGCGCAAGTTTCATCGCGATTTGATGAGTGTGCACTAAGTAATTGGGAAATATCGAAAAAGCCCGATACAAAAAAATTTGACGGATACGGATCAAATTCGTCGTGTACACGCAACCAACTTGAATTCTGTCAAAGCTCGCACGTCCGTAAAGTTGATACGGACCTTTCGGTACTCTCGATTTGCGATGGGGTTGCCCGGTTTGTCGGGACGTACCTCGTACCAGGGTTTTTAAGTTTTTGAAAACTGATTTTTCGTTATTTTTAATCTAATTAAACCTGGAATTTATTGCAGAATAAATAGAAGTATTTAAAGGGAATGCTAGAGGGTCATGTGGGCTTTATACAGGAATTTACGGATCTAAAAACAGACAAGAATTAGAAGAGAAATTAATTGGAGAAGTCGGGTACCTCGATATTAAAAACTGTCGTTGTTGTGGGTGTTGGTTGTTGTTGTTGTCGCCGTTGTTGCTCCGGTAGGCTGGGCACGCACGTCGAGGAGAGTAAGGAGGATGGAGGAGAGAGGAGGAAGGAGATAGAAATTTGGGTTTGGGTTTTGGAGTTTAAAATATGTACAGATGAAAAAAAAGGCTCGACCATATTATAACTGATATGCTTATGCTTGCAATTTTTTTGTAAGGGCGGACCCCACTTGCTAAGCACTAGGGGTGTAAACAGGCCGGACGGACATGGACAGTCCACTGTCCGTGTTCGGTCTGAAAATGAAAATGAGTTCGGACGGACACGGACAGTCCACTGTTCGAGTTCGGGCCGGACGGACACGGACAACCACTGTTCGTTAATTCAATCGGACGGTCCGCGGACAAATGAAATATATTACCAAAAGCTATTATTTTATCAAGATACCTTGATAGTTGGTACAAAAAATTAAGTTGAAAGAAAATACAATTGAAGGTTATAAAATACAACAAACAATAGTAAAAGGTTAACAAAAATCGAGACCGGACAACAAAAAATTGATGCAAAACCAAAATAATATGACATAATTGATGCAAAACTAAAATGAGTCTCCACTATCGGACGGTTTGCGGACAAATGCGGACCGGACATGGATATGACCGTGTTCGGGTCCGATTTTTAAATGGACCAAAAAAATAGTTCATGTTCTGTTCGTTAATCAATCGGACGGTCCGCGGTCGAACCATTTACCGAGCCGGACACGTACGAACAACCGACTACTTTGTCCACTTTATACCCCTACTAAGCACGCACAAGTGCTGTTGTGCTTCTCCTTTATGTTGTGGTGTGGGTGGTCGGGTGGGGCCGACCACCCATTACCTTAATATATATATATTAAAAAAAACTTTTCAATCTCTTATATATCTTTTTTTTCTCTTATATATCTATATATATATTTCTATATATATGTATATATCTATACATAGCTTAAAAATTATCACAATTTTTTTTAAAATAAACTTAATATTATCTATCTATAAATGAAATCTATTTAAAATAAACTTAATATTATCTATCTATAAATGAAATCTAATTAAAATAAACTTAATATTATCTATCTATAGATGAAATCTATTTAACATAAAATAATTGATTATTGAATTTCCATAAAATGCTTTAATAACAAAAATCGTCCAATGGAGGTTTTGGGTAAACTGACCATACACCCTTAATTGGGTCCAAAAATTGTACCATAATATAAAATATTATTTTAATAATAAAATACCAATAATCGTACAAGTAATAAAATAATTAGAAATGGTACATAAAATTCTAAAATAATTTAGAAAATATTTGTACGCACATAAAATATGCCTACATGGCCACATTGGTCACCCCACATGTCTATATGGACTTGGGCTCGGTCCGGGCCCAGTTTGGGCTGGTTTGGACAAACCGAGTCATCTAAAAAATCAATAATCAAATTAATAACTAATTAATTTATCGGTGGAGATTAAGTCGCAACCTGGCCTGATTTTTCTAGTTCGGTCATCCCCATGGCTAGGCTTCCCCTAGCATGGCTAGTACACTAGTCAAGGCACACTGTTACATCTTTCGTGCCAAAATTCATGGTCGTCTTGTGCTCCAAAACTCAATAATGGCTAAAGTCATTTTAATAATTAATAAAAGTCGTAATTTGTATAAATTCATTTTCTAGTCTTTTTAAAATAAAAAATAAAACATTTAAGGGTTTTACAAGTAGGCTGGGTGGGGCCTGACTGGATTAATGGGCCCTGAGTCATAATGGAAGACGTAAATATAATTAAGAAGGTGGGCTGATGTTAACTCTGGGCTGTATGATTTGGGGTTGAGGGCTTGGGCCAGTTACTGTATAAATAATTAATGGTTGGTTTAGTTCTATACAAAATATTACTAAGTATTGTTTTGATTTAGTAAAATATTTCCAAATCAAATTATGCATGTATCTAATTAATGTTGATTGTTAGAAAAATATTTTGGTTCTAAATTATTTGTACACTATTATGGATATTTTGCTAACTACTATAGATTAATATGGTAACTAAGTAATTTTATCAGCAACTAGATAACTATTAGGAGATTCTTAACTAATTGATAGTAGTGTTAGCCCGGTTAAATTATAAGGCCACATTTTCCTAATACTTCCTTAGCATCAATAAATTATGCCATGTTTTATCATTCTACTAAATAGGCTATCTATATTATTTGAGCATCGTGTTCCAAAATAACCTTATAGAAATTGTCTATTTATATAACTAGATAGAAATGAGTGTAGTAGTGATTCTATAATTTAGCTAAGTCATAGTTGGTAATGGTTGATAGCTAGCAATCCTAGTAAGCTAATTATTTAAAGTCTAATTAAAATCCTGATTTATTAACAGGAGGGCGTACAAATATTTTTAGTTTCTATTACTGATCTTCCAGAGCAAGGCAAGTACTTTCTATGGTTTTGTGCATTTACATATCTTGTACTTCTTTTGATGACACGATGTGATACGATATCTTGTACACTTGTACTTTCTGTTCTTGTACTTGTGTCGGGGAGGGAAAATACACTAGCTATGTGACCAAACCTCGGTTCTAATATTCATATAGATAGCTTAGGCCTTGTATCGTGCACGCGGGTCCTAAGCCGTACCAATATTCATGTACTCCTGTACATATTCCTGTACTCACCCCAGCCGGTCACATAGGCTAGTTGTATTTCAAATATTGTGCACATGTCATGTCTTGTACTTCAGGTTTATGGTTTATATTCTTGTACTTGATTTCCTGTACTTACATTCCTGTACCTTCATGTTCTTTTCCTGTATTTCATATTTTATGTTCTCCTGTACGCATTTCCATATCATGATGTTCTTGTTTATTACCTAGAACTGTACTTTGCTCCGCTCCTGACTGGATATGTTGCAGGTGTACTTGCAGGATATTGTTCTAACTTACGGGCCAGAGCCCGAGATCTTAGCTGAGCAGGATGGAGACTTGACTTAGCTAGAGGCTTCAGGTTTAGACTGTTTAGCTTTATTCCTAGATATTATTTTTAGAGTTTATAGTATATTTCATTCATGTTGACTCTGGTACCTTTATGTTATATAGATTTGTGGATTATGGTAATCTCTATGGGAACGTTTTATAGATGCTGCGATTGTGCACATTCATGTTTATCTGGTTAGATTTCCCTAGCTTGGTACAGCTTACTTCGTCGTGTCTAACGACAAAGGCTGGGCATGTCCTATTATTCGGGAGCGGGTCATGACATGTTTTAGTGGTGGCCCATGCAAGTCAATCCTAATAGTACCTAGGTATTAGAGTACTATTGGGAGACTTGATTAAACTAGGGAAACTTGATCACATCATAGAAAATTGGGTACATCGGATATATTGATATTCTATAAACACTTGTTATTTTTAGGATTAGAACATTTTAACAGTTTTCTATTTTTTAGATAATTCAAACATACAATACTGGAACGGTTGATCCACCTACACTTGAGGGCTCCGAGCTTCCACTACCTTCTATCGCCCCTACTATTCCCATGGGTAGTACGCAGATGATGGAGATGTTCAAGAGTTCCTTGACACCCCGAGGGAGCATGCCATCTTTTTCCAAGCTAGACTGGTAGATGCGCTCTCCGAGCCAAGAAGGACTTCTGACTTCCAGACTCTCAGACCTTTGGACTTATCCGACATCGAGCGCATATTTTGCACCGAGGAGCATATCAAGAACCTGGAGCCTCCACTGGAGATTACCCAAGTATCCGAGTACCCGATTCCTTTAAAGATTTGAGCTACCAGCCAAGAGATTTATAACGTAATACGGATGATAGGACGAAATAGGAAGCTGAAGCTCAGGAGGGACATGAAGACTTACGATGAAGATAGCAACTACTATGGATTAACAAAGCATCGTCGCACTCAAACATCGCCCTTTCAGCTACGCCCTCAGAATCAGACCCAGATTATGACCATTTATGCCTTCTGCCACCATCCAGGACATCGATTCGAGGAGTACCACAAAAGACTCGGAGTCTACCTGTTCCGTGGATCTTTTGCCCACCGAATGAAGGATTGCCAGCAAGTCGTGGATCACAATAGCCAAGGAATATCAGGATCTCAGCAGCCAGCACGCCAGCAGCCGAATATTCCAGCCAGAGCCCCTGTACTTTAGCCCCCGCGGGAGATTCAGGTTCAGATCCAGCCGGCAATCATTTGTAAATTTTGTCGTTGCCCAGGACATCACTACAAAGAGTGCCACAAGAGACGGAGGCTATACTTGTTCTGTAGATCGCCTGCCCACCAAGTCAAGGATTGCTCAAAGATCGCTGATCACACTGCCCAAGGACGAACACGAGGAGCACCAGGACTGTAGTAAGAGAACCCGTCTCTCCAGATTCCGTCTCTCCAGATTCCATAATCGCATAGAGCACTATTGCAAAGACTAGCCTACGTCAGGACAGCTGAAGAAGTTGAAGTAATTCCGGTTCCTGAAGAAGTACTGAAGACGGAGTGAAGACAGAAGACTCTCTTACATGGTTGGAGAAAACTATGTGTCGTGATTCGCAATCCAGTCTTTCCTTAAATTCTTCTTAGCACCTAGATCATTTCTTGAAACTTCTTGTTTCCTATTTTTGAAACCTTGGTTGATATTCGAAACTTATTTCGAGATATTGTTTCCTATTCAGTAAACTTGTTTCAGATCCATAATTCTATAATTATTTAAAATCCACTATCCGATATTGTTTGCATATTCATCATTCATGACTTTGTTTCCTAGTATTGGCACTTATTTGGAAATTTAGTTCCTCATCAATCTTCGTGTTAATTGGTATTTAATTTCTACTCGAGATTTTATTCCTACTTGAAGAATTCATTTTGAAACTTGTTCCCATTCAAAACCTTGTTTGAATCTTGCTTCTATTAGAGACTTCGTTTGAAGACTTCGTCTCCTATTTTAAAATTTGACTCGTCCTCTATATGAGATTTTGTTTCTATTCATAACTTTGGTTTCTAATTGAGATTTTTCTATTCATGACTTTGATTCCTATTCAAGATTTTGGGATTCTGTTTCTTATTTCGAGGCTTTGCTTTTGATAGTGATTTTTGTTTCTATTCAAAACTTGTCTCTTATTCGAGATTTCGTTCATATTCAAGACTTTGTTTGAAGATTCATTTTCCTACTCATGACTTGTTTGAAATTTTAGTTGAGACCTTGTCCCCTATCCGAAACCTTGCTTTTTATTTCGTGATTTTGTTTCCTATTCATGACTTTGTTAATAATTGATTTTTTGAAACTTTGTTTCCTATTTTGAATTTTGTATCCATTCGAGATTTTGTTCGAGACTTTATTTTCTATTCAAGATTACGTTAGACTTTGTTCTAATACGAGATTTTGCTTCTGATTTCGAGACTTGGTTTCTATTTGATACTTGCCTTCTATTCACCATTCAAGGTTTTGCTACCGATTCTGGATAAAGTTTTCTATATAAATTTTTGTTTGCCAGTCGAGAGTTATTTTCAAGATTCCGTTCACCTTGTTTCCTGTTCGATTAAATCTCCTCGTTGGTTTCATTAGTACTAATACCCATTGTTGGACCTTTTGTTGTTTCTTGGTATCTAGTGAAACTCCTTATTTTCTAAAGACAGATAACATTATTTTCTATCATGATTTAGAACTCATTTTGAATTCTTTGAAACCTTTTGTAATTCCTATGGATAAGGTTGAGAGACTATTCGATGACCTACTAGGGCGTTACAGTTGCACGATGTAGCCATTGTCTGGATTACGGAGATTGAGGGTTCACTGTAGCCAGCAGCGTATTGGCGAGGCACGAACTCTAAGTTGAAGTGATTTCAGACATTCATAGGTATTTAAGTATTATTGAGACTCTGTCCTAAATTCTTTATATCGTGATCTCTTGGGTTGCTTCGTTGATAATTGTTGGAAAATGGATAAAGTTGATAGAATATTCGACAACGTATTGTTATTTGAGTCACGGAGCCGAAAGTTCACTGCAGCCAGATATACACTGGCGGTACAGGAATTCTAAGTAAAGTGACTTCAAATATTTGTATATTCTCAAACCATAGAGACTATACCTCTTTTTATATGATTATTGATTTTCGAGAATCACAAATCCTTGCACGTTCATCTGTTAGGGTTATATACTAAAAGCATCACTTTTGTAGTAACCTTATTTCCTTAAATTTTGAATGAGAATCATATGGGCAAATATTTGCATATTGTATTTGTTGCAAGTGTTAATGCAAATGTCTGATATTCTATATTGTAGATAATATGGTGTGTGGTATCACACAGAAGATCATATTATCAGTTCCCTATGGAGTATATAAATAGTTCACAACCTAGATGGACTTGGACAATCTATTGGAAAGGTTGTAGTATAATCTGGTATTAGTCTATCTTGACTATAAGTTTACACTAGTACACTTTGTATGTATTGAACAGGACCACTTGAGGTTGTTCTCTTTGTACTGACTACATAAGAGAACAAACACCTCTGTTATTATGGATGCATGTGCTCTTAATCCGGATATAATAACGGACATGTATATGCAGTGTACATTACTTTGACACATAAAAGAGTAAGATTCATTATGGATCAACAACCTCTATGAATTGGGTAATAACATTGTATGTATGATGGGTTGTTGATTATAAATAGAATACATGTCCCGATACATCGGGTTGATGATGTCCCCTTAAGGAGCTCATAAGGATTGTCATGTAAACCCTGCAGGTAGATTATATCCGACATGAAAAATAAAGTTGAGCGGTACTACTTAAGGATAAAAAATGTCGAATAAATATAGTTGTCAGTAACTTAATTTGATCGACGGACATACGATATCTTAATATGGGGAGCCAAACGAGCATATAATAAAAGGAGCCCACAAACATAATTTGGGATTAGGAAGGTAGTGCAACAATAGCTCATTAGTGGACCGAGCTATTGTTAATGGGCCTGGATTCTGTGTTCGGAATGAACACGGGATATCCAAATCTGTTAGGAGGCCTAACCCTAATTTCTCCTCATGGTCCCTGCCGTAGCCTATATTTATCCTCTATTCTCTGGCCGTCAGATTACTGATCAGAAATCTAAAACTTTCTCTAAATTCGTGATTCACGTAAGGAGAGAAAGAGAGGGCTGCCAAGGAGAAGAAAAGGTTGGGAGATCGTCGCCCACACGACGTCCAATTCGAGAAAGGAATACGTGCAGAAGATCATGGGGTCGTCCGCTCGAGATTGCCAGGAATTACTTGTCTCCTTTCCGCCGCAGGTATAATTCATGAACCCTAGTTTCCGCCTATGAAGGGTTAGAACACGTATTAGATCTGTTTAACTTTCTATCGATCAATACGCACACCAAAGGAAGGGTCCTGGGAATCCCCAGTTTCATCAATTGGTATCAGAGCCACTTTGGATCTACGTATTGATTGATATGTCCATGTCGTCCAATAAAACCTGCACTGTGTAATAGTCAGTAGATGTAGATCTGTTCTAACTCAATTTTGCAGGCATCTTAGATCCAACTATTATGGTCCAATGCATGTTTTTGATTGTGTTGTTTAAATCACAGACATGTCGTGGATGTTGTTGTTGCTGTGGATGTAATTAAAATCACGAGAGTTGATCGTGCTTATTATTTTAATTTTTCAATCCAGATTATGTGTGAACTCCTTCGGAAGGCATAGGATTGATGTAATTTTAATTATTTTTGATCAATCTTGATGGCGGTGGTGGCTGTTTCTGACGCCGGACGAGATGCTGTTTCAAGCAGTCCAGAGGCAGACAGATGATTTTCGATGAAGGAATCGACAGCCAAAACCTTTAAAAAAATTGGGACGCTGTCCCGAACCCCGCGGCCTGACCGAGCAAGTCGAACCCCGAATAGATCTGCGCAGCGGCAGATTTTGGATTCTGATAGTTGAGGACGGAGCAGCAAAGATGACCATAATAGTTGGATATTTTCTCTTATTTTTGTTATTTTGCTTTTTCTGATTATGCATGTTTATTATTGTGTGGTTGTTTTTTTGAAAAACCAAGCCTACATTAATAATGGACAACATGGACATAATATCAACTAGTACAAAAACCCTCATTGTTAAATAACTAAGTGGGAGAGGATATTTATTTAGTATAAATCCTATGGTCTCCATTACTGGTTTGTAGGTGATGTAATTATACTTGCGTGTTGGCTTTAGTGCTTTCCTCCATATCGGATGAGTATAATTATGGATCACCAGTACAAACTTCCTTAGGGATAATTATAGAAAGTTACCTAGTATGTGTTCACTTCTCCATCCGAAGGAACTCATTACAAGGTAATGGACTTAGTATTAAGTAATGGTATACACTTAGATACAAATAATGGTATCCTCCCCATCGGAGTCACTGCTATTATTTGTATGACCAGAGCAAGACTAGCATATTAATTTTATTTGTCATAAAGTTATGTTGACATGATAGTAAAATTAATAAAAAAAACCTACTTGAACAAATTTGAATTTGTATACGTCTACACTATCGTAGCATGCTAAATTCATGGTGTTCAAGGTGTTGGTGAATTTCCTATTATTGTTTTGAGGGAATCAATATTTAGTTAATTCAAAAAGTTTTTTTCCCTACATAATTTTATTTATGTGATTCTCAAGATTTCAAAAAAATGGGTTCTTTCAGTCCACTTATGGTGATTCTTAAAGAAAACAAACTAACTGGACCTAACTATATTGACTGAAAATGTAATTTGGACATTGTTTTGACTACTGAGGAGTACAAATATGTACTTGTTGAGGAATGCCCACCTAAGCCTGATGCTAACTCTGATGAAGAGGTCAAAGAGGCTTATAAGAAGTGGAAAAAGGCAGATGAGATGGCGCGGTATTATATTCTGGCATCTATGTCAAATGTACTGCAACATCAGCATCAGGCCATGGCCACTGCTTATGACATGATGTATAACCTCAAGGAACTCTTCGGACATCAGAGTAGAGCAGCTAGGCAGTTTGCTATAAAATGTTTGATGAATACAAAAATGGCTGAGGGTACACCAGTAAGGGATCATGTTCTCAAGATGATGGATCATCTGAATGAGATGGAGATCCTTGGAGCTGAAATCGATGGAGAATCCCAGGTCGATATCATTCTCGGGACTCTGCCTAAAAGTTTTGACAATTTCTGCCTTAATTACAACATGAACAAAAGGTTGTATAGTTTGGCAGAACTTGCAAAAGAGCTACAGGATGCTGAATCTCTCTTTAGGCAGAGTTGTCATGTTTTTGTTTCCGAAAAGGCTTCTACTTCTAAGCCAAAAGGTGGTAAGAAGAAGAATAACATTCAGAAACAGACAAACTCAGCAAAGAAGGGCATGGGACCTCAAGGTGCGGTAAAAAAGCCGAAAGACAAATGTTTCAAGTACAAAGGGTCAGGACATTGGAAGACTGATTGTCCACTTCTCAAACAAGGGAACAAAGAAGGTATATCTCATTTACTAGTAGTTGAAACATATTTAACGGTGTTATCTACCGACACCTGGTGTGTTGATACAGGAGCCACTAATCATGTCTGTAATACATTGTAGGGGTTCCAGGAAACCAGACGGCTCAGTGATGGAGAGATATGCTTGTTCATGGGTGATGCTACAAAAGTATCTATCATTGCATTAGGAGATGTTACTTTATCTTTTGGTAGAAATAAGTCTTTGACATTGAGAGATTGTCTTTATGCACCTTCACTTAGAAGGAATTTAGTTTCTGTTTCTATATTAGTTAAGGATGGATATTCAGTTTATTTTAATGACAATATTGTTATTAGAAAGAATAAACATTTTATCTGTTCTGGTGCATTGGTTGATAATTTGTATGTCATTAATCCTATTTCGCCCACAATACAACTTATGAAAATGAATAATATGTCATCTAACATAAATAAAAGAAAAGAACCTTCTTGTATGAACCAAACATATCTTTGGCACTTGCGATTGGGGCATATTAACCTAAGAAGGATTCAAAGACTGGTTGAAGATGGACCTTTGAGTTTATTGGAAGTGGAGGCACTACCAGTCTGTGAATCCTGCTTGGAAGGTAGAATGACCAAAAGGCCTTTTACGGCAAAGGAGTATAGGGCCAAAAATGTGTTGGAATTGGTTCATTCTGATTTGTTTGGACCCATGACTATCCAAGCTAGAGGTGGCTTTGAATATTTTGTCACATTTATTGACGATTATTTAAGGTATGGATACATTTATTTGATGCATTGTAAGTCTGAGTGCTTTGAGAAATTCAAAGAGTACAAGGCTGAAACGGAGAAACGTCATAAAAAATGTATCAAGTCATTACGATCAGATGGTGGCGAGTACCTCTTTGGAGAGTTTAGGGATTATTTATCAGAGGCTGGGATTGTATCCCAATTGACTGCACCTGGAACGCCCCAACAGAATGGTGTAGCCGAAAGAAGGAATAGAACTCTTATGGAGATGGTTAGATCAATGATGAGTTATTCGGATTTGCCAGATTCGTTTTGGAGATATGCCTTAGAGACTGCAGCTTATATTTTGAACTTGATTCCTTCTAAGTCAGTACCTCTTACTCCTACAGAGCTGTGGATTGGGCGTAAGCCTAGTCTGAAACATGTTCGCATTTGGGGTAGTCCAGCACATTTGCTGAATGGAAAAGCAGATAAGTTAGAATCTCGACAGAAGTACGCATGTTTGTAGGCTATCCAAGAGGAACGAAAGGAGGTTTATTTTATAGTCCTAAAGATCAGAAGGTCATTGTTAGCACCAATGCCCGATTCTTAGAGGAAGACTATGTGATGAACCATAAACCCATAATTAGAGTTATTCTAGAAGAACTGAGACGTGAGACACCAAGTACTTCAGTACCAACAATACAAGAGGATGAACCACAAATAACTGCACAACGTGTCACAAATGTTACACCACAACTGATAGTGCCTCGTCATTGTGGGAGGGTTGTGATACAACTTGATAGATATATGTTCTTGGGAGAGTCGTCAGACTTCGTCCCTGAGGAACAAGATTATGATCCATGTACCTACAATAAAGCACTCCAAGATAAAAATGCAGAGTCTTGGCAAAAAATAATGATATCTGAAATAGAATCTATGGATTCTAATCAGGTCTGGGAGCTTGTAGAACCACCCGTTGGTGTAAAAGCCATTAGATGCAAGTGGGTCTATAAGAGAAAAAGAGGATCAGACGGTAAGGTTGAAACCTTTAAAGCTCGGCTTGTAGCAAAAGGTTTTACTCAAAGAGAGGGTATCGATTATGAGGAAACCTTTTCTCCTGTAGTCATGCTTAAGTCTATCCGAATTCTTTTATCTATTGCAGCTCATCTCGATTATGAGATTTGGCAAATGGATGTCAAGACAACTTTTCTTAATTGAAGTCTTGAGGAAGACATATATATGATCAAAGTTCTACGAGATTGCAAGAAAAGGATGTTGGGCTTATCCCAAGCTTCCTATATCGATACTGTACTAACTCGTTTTAGTATGCAAAATTCTAAGAAAGGTTTATTACCTTTTAGACATGGAATTGCTCTATCAAAGGAGCAGTGTCCGAGGACACCTAAAGAGATAGAGAACATAAAGGCAGTTCCTTATGCTTCAGCAGTAGGAAGCTTAATGTACGCAATGCTATGTACGAGACCAGATATCTACTTTGCCGTAGGCATGGTCAGCAGATATCAATCTAACCCAGGACAAAAGCACTGGACTGCCGTAAAGCATATTTTGAAGTACCTGAAAATGACTAAAGAGTATATGCTAGTTTTCCAGGCAGATAGTTTAGTTCCTTTGGGGTATACAGACTCAGATTTTCAGTCAGATAGGGATTCCAGAAAATCTATCTTAGGTTATGTGTTTACTTTGGGAGGTGGAGCCATTGTGTGGAGGAGTATCAAGCAAAAATGTATTGCTGATTCCACCATGGTGTAGAAGCATAAAAAAGAATAGTAATTCATATGCGGCCCAGATTCAGCATGCGGCTCAAAAGCTTGAAGAGCTTTATACGGCTCGGAAAGTCCCAGAGAGCCGCATGCGGCTCATGAAGAGCCACGTGGCCTCATGCGGCTCAAAACAGGTCGATTACAGCTGGCCATAATCACTCCCTGCAGCTGGCCATTAAATGCTCTGACATAAAATAACAGTTCTGACGGCTCTGACATAATGAAGAGACGCGTCGTGCTCATCAAAAGACGAGAAAATCTCTAAGATAGTCGGCGCAGTTCACAAAGTCTAAAGGAGTTCTCTATGCAGACCGCCGAGGCCACCCTTATGTGGTTCAGTTGGGGGGCCATCCTCATGCGGCTCAGTTGGAGGGCCATCCTTATGCGGCTCAGTTGTGGGGACCACCCTTATGCGGTTCAGTTGGGGGGCCACCCTTATGCGACTCGGTTGTGGGGGCCACCCTCATGCGGCTCAATTGTGAGGCCATCCTTATGCGGCTCGGTTGTGAGGCCATCCTCATGCGGCTCAGTTGTGAGGCCATCCTCATGCGGCTCGGTTGTGAGGCCACCCTCATGCGGCTCAATTACCAGACCACACTCATGCGGCTCTGCTAGGACGCCCCGTTCATGCGGCTCGCAGCATAATGGCAGTTGGGACACGTGGCAGAAGATTGACTAAGACTTATCCACTCGGATTTATTGCAACCAACAAATCATAACAATGTAGATTTATTGTAACCAACGTAACAGCCCAGATTGATTTCCAACAAACAGATCAAGGTTAATCTTAACCAATCCCAACCGCCCACTTTTCGAGGCACAGTTACTGCACACCCCGCTCATCACAAATTTCTATAAATAGCAAGGTGCTATTCCCTTGTACACACACAGAGCAGCAGAGAGATATAGAGAGCTTTTCTTCGCCGGAGCCAAGGTTGTGTTCGATCGTCCAAGGAGTAAGGCAGAGTTGATATCACTTTCCCGAGCCTCTACCGTCATCCCCCCCAGAATCAAAAACTAAACAATTGTACTTAGATTGCTTTTCCTAGGTTTTATTCCTAGGCTCTCTTTGTACGAACGAGTTTGTATTATGAATTAAAAGTTTAGTCCTTCCATAAAAATGTTCTGTTCTTTTATAATCAATGGCAAATACGATGGCGACTCTGCTGGGGACTAACTTCTCCACTGCTGAGAAGTTGGTGACGCAATCGGACACAGCCAAACTTGGCTCCACAAAATAGATGCTGGTTTTCTGCTTCGACCAGCAGGCGTTTGAAGAAATGCTCTCCGACGGAAGCGCTGGCCCGGTCCAGAAGCGAGCCCGCACGAAGATGGCCCGCAGGGAGTGGAGTCCCAAATCATTTGCTCATCCCCAAGCTCTGAAAGAAGTGTTCTCTGCTGTCCAAGATGGCGGAGAAGACTCGCATGCGGCCCTAGTTCAGACCGTAGAGGACTCTGCTGTCCCCAAGTCCGGCAGAGGAAAATACTACGATGCTGGACTTGTAGGGGCAAAGAGGGACTCTATGCGGTCCATGAAGAAGTCGCATAAGGGCGCCAGCCGCATGGAGACTCATGCGGCCATAAAAGCCAGCCGCATGCAGAAGGCTCATGCGGCCAAACCTTCCAGCCACATGGAGAAGGCTCATGCGGCCAAGAGTTCCAGCCGCGTGGAAGAGGCTTATGCGGCCATGACTTCCAGCCGCATACAGAAGATTCACGCGGCCACAGCTTCCAGCCGCATACAAACTGCTCAAGCGGCCACAAATGCCAGCCGCATGTAGACAGCCTATGCGGCCACCAATCCCAACCGCAGACCATCTGCTCCATGCGGCTCGGGTGTCACGACTCGTACCCAGTATTTGGGTACGAGCCACGGGTACGTCCAGCCTACGCCGCAGAATCGGCGGTAGAACGCTGTCTAGTCATCTCCACAATTTACAAATACAACCATGCAGTTCATATATTTCACAAATTCCACAAACTTGCATATCAATTCTCAAGGAAATTGTAAACACAATAACTATGGTAAAAAGAACAAACTGATAACTGAATAAGGTTACCAAGTATAGAGACCAAATATGATAGAACAAATGATCTCAATGTATAAAATATAAAAAAAAGGAATCCACTACTCAACTATCATAATCCATAATAAAAATGAAATACAATCAAGAGTCTTGTGAGCAACACAAGCTCTGTAAATGATGTCTAGCTAATAGTCTCCTGCGGAGGGTAGCCCCGCATCCAAGTCCTCCTGTATGCTCAAATCAGGATCCTCCGTCTGCTCATAAAAGGTAGTGCAGAACTCCTCTAACTCATCACCTAAAATGTTGGTTATCCAGTCAGGATTGAAACAAGTACACATATGACCACTAGCCGAGTCTCAATAGAATCAAAACATGTAAATAGCATATGAGAATGAAACTAGAAAGTAAACTAGCATCATAGTACAAAAGGAAAGACATGAGACTCTATCAATGAAAATATAGCTACTTGTGAGGAAAACATGTAAAATCATGGTAGCATGGTAAATGGTGAGAGACATGATGGAATAATAGGAATATCAACCAACTACGTGTATTGAAATACCACTTTCAACATGTGAACGGCTAAGGGGTAAATCCGGCTCACTGCACGTGTCGTGTGCAGCTGCTATCATTCAAGAATAGACATTTTGGGGATAGATTGGGTAGTTCACACGTCTACTAAGATATTTCCCCCGTCCAACTAGTACTCATGGAATCAATCATAAATGGGGAGACATATGAGGTAATCAAAATATAGAGTAAAACCATGATACTAATCCTCGTGTGATGATCGTGTCAACAAACAGCAAGACATATGAAATAACAAGTAGAGAAACTATCAGAAACGGTAACAATCGATACATGCACTTGCCTGTCGTCCCGAGCTGAGAATACCAACTGGGTGTGGAGTTGGAGTCCAAGTAACCTGTTATGCATTTAAATCTAATCAACATGTGAATTGACAAGGTATATCTTTATTGGAAATTATTGCTATCTACCCTTACATCTCCATTAGCCCTCAAGGCTTGGATGATCCCCCCTTGACAGTCAACTAACAGGTCCTATAGGTATACTATATCTATATCAAGACTATTATTTATGGGTATAATATATTCACAAGGCATTCTCCTTAGAAACAGGTGCTCCCTAAGTCTATATAATTCGTACCGTACCACATTCCCTCTACTGCCATTCACTAGTAGCCTCCTATTCATTGACAGATACAATTAGGCACACACATGGGTACCTACAGAAATCCCTATTACTGGAGGGCCATACCTTAGCCATATCTTATATATAATGTATACAGATATAGAGCAGTCGACTGGTATACAACCTAATTGACCTGGATATGTGGTGTCCGTTTGTTTGTCCTGCCCAAAACAGGATTTCTTACTGAACTCTACCTACAGTTGTATATGTAGGTTGTACAAAACTTAGTAGAATCTGGATAATGAGACCCAGGTAAATAGATAGAAAATTACACTTAACTAGTAGCTGATATCAACAGGAGATAAGGCCTCAACTTCACTGAAATAGAGGCTAAACTTATGATGAGGTTTGAACATAACTAACGTCTGATATAAAACCAATTAAGGATTATAACATTGTAGTAGGATCAAGGGTTGATTACTATAAAGTATCCCATTGATCGATTTACCAGTGGGGTATCCTGGGTGATACAGATTCATGAGTTACCTGTAGAGGCTCTGTTTGTACATTATATTCAATAACCCTACAGTTACTATGGCCATTACTACTAGTTGTACACCTCATGCTAATTCATTTTACTGCTAAACTACCATAATGTCAAGATCATCCCAAGCCAATGCAAGTTAATCCCAGGTCCATCTGTAGGAAAGGTGAGCTGAAACTCAAAGTTCAAACTAATCTAATTTGTGGTGGACTGTATATAAAAGGATGGATTTAAGGTTTGAGTTCTCAGGACTTTCCAGATGTGTATATCAGTCCATGATTCTGAACATGTCCAAACAACACTCAAGAGTTCTGGACTAAAACAGAGACTGAACACTCTGGTCATGGTTTTGGTATGACCATAAATACACTGGACACCCTGTCTATATCCAGTATAGGTCCTATAACTTCTGAACTTGAAGCTCACCATACGAATGATGTCTAACATAAAGTATTCTTTTGCCTAAAGTGAAAAATATTGGCCATAACATCAAGGCCAAGAGGTCAATTTGATGTAGGGTAGTCATATGGACTTGGTCCCAATACTGTAGGTGAATCCTGATACTCTAGTTGGTTAGCCAAGTTAGTACTTGGCCAGGAGTCCATGATATCTACTCCTACAGCTGGTTATCTAGCCTAAGCATATAGGATGTATGTTTTGAATCCCAACCTGTTATGTTACTAATTGTTGCTCACCCAACCGTTACCTGTAAGGTGTGGTAGGCAATTTTCTTTTGGCTACTGTAGATTAGTATCCGCAGTATCTATGTTCTGATACTTGAAGGTGTTAGAAAAAGACTAAAGTGTTCATGGAGATATACTTTGCTCAGATCATTCCTCCCTACACAATACCAGGCTACTACAGAGGACACTTGACTGAAACCAATATTCAATAGCTCAGGAAATATCTGTATTGAATAAATCAACCTCCCACCTAGTCAGAGGCTCACACCAAGAACCCAAATTATTCTGCTATGATTGGCACTGGTACTTCTAGTGACTCTATTATGCAGGTCATTAAGTCATACCTTTTTGGAACATGGTGTTTAACTGGCAGCCCATACATGGAACTAAACTTTACAATCCTATAGTCGACCTATTGGATTGAATTAGGAAAATGTGGTTTGATACATGTCAATCATAGGGGCAGGGCATGTCCAAGTAGCAGGGTAGTGGTAGGAACCCTTGCCTGACTTGATCTCAGTCAGTTCCTGTAACAGGGCTTGAAAGAAGTCTAAGACAGATGTTATGGTGTACCAATATGAGACTAAGTCTTGGTTACAGGCTTTAGATAATAAGGCAATATCCACCAAGGACTATGCATGGTGTAGGGTTGACTACAGTTAGCCTACTAGAGTTTAAGTGCAGGACTGAAAGTAAAAGGGATATCAAGGAAGAATTATATTTGCTGACCTTTGCAGGATACACAGTATAGGGTGTCGAGAGTATTGGCTATAGAACAGAATATTACCAACTCTAAGACAGTCTGAAACTCCAAGCACATGACAGGATGCATAATCCTAATCTGGAACTAAAGGGCATATCGTCAGGACTAATGAAGACTGGACCACTAATTAGAATGCAGGGTCAGGGTATAGGGATGGTTTGGTGTGGTTTATAACAAACACAATAAATAATAAGGACACTGACTCAAACAATTCAATCGATATTGTATCACTTGTGATACACAACATCCTGATTGAAATAGACATGGAAATTGGTTGGTTTCAAACCACTATGTCTGGAAAGTGATTGCAACTAATCAACCATAAACAAGCCTTCACCCATCTGTACAATCTTCCTGCACACACACATCTAGGTATTCTCGTACAGTGATCATCTATCCCTGGAACCTAAACAAAGTGAGCAATGATGTCCCCATCCTATGTTAAGGGTTCACAGACGTGGTTGTTGCTGATAGTGACCTAGGTACACATGAAGCAGGTGATTTCCTAAAAGACCAGGATGGCAATAACAATAATTATCCCAAGCAATGGAGTAATTAATTTCATCTTATGTTGTACAGGTCATAATTTCGTTAACATGAATTGCACCATCTCCTGATTACTACTCTTTCAAAGATTTCTACAAATACCCTACCTACACTATTGTAATAGTGTACAAAATGACTTCCTAAGCAACAACCAAGATGAAGGAAAAATACCTGTTGAGAATTTTGTTGCTTCGATCTCCAAGAACTGCCTCGCTCAGGAAGGGAACTGGTAGGGTTTATGTGCCAGAGATTTTTAGGGTTTCGAGATCTGGCAGGGTCGGTCGATCCTTAGGATTTATACTAGGGTTTGGGATAATCGAAGAGATCAGGGTTCAAACCTCCAATCCCTATCTAAGCAGGATTCGTATCCAGCTCCTCCTCTCCCTTTTAAAATTCGATTTCGGCCGTTTGAATTTAAACTGTGGAATTTGCAGATAAGCCCTCCTATTTCACAAAATTCGGGAAAGGTCCTCCCCTGTTGTTTTTTAATTACAACCAGGTCCTAATCTATATATATATATATATATATATATATATATATATATATATATATATATATATATATATATATATATATATATACTTAGCTTTAACTATTTAGTGACTCATGTGTATCAATTTATAATTCAACAAAATTCAGTAAAAGGAGGAAAATTTAGGTCAAGGGCTCACAAACCTACCCACCTTAAAATAATTTCGTCCTCGAAATTAAAGGTAGTTATAAGGGTAAGAATTTGAACCTCAAGTCTCAAAAAGATCAGGATAGCGCTCTCGCATCTCGTCTTCTCTCTCCCAAGTGGATTCGTTCGAAGAATGGTGCCTCCACCAGTCGAGACTTTATAGGTGCTATCTAAGGGCTTAGATACAATGCTATGTCTAAACGTAAAAGTTGCAGATATGAAGCTGTGACTGGCTCCAGAATCAAAATGGCTGAAAAGACTCAAAGAGAACAGAACCTGCTATCACATTAGGAGATAACAGTATCTCATCGACCGCCATGGCATAAGCTCTGCCCTGCTGCTGGTGCTGGCCGAAGCACTGCTGCTGTGTGGGCAGGGGTCCTCTCTGCTGCTGAGGTATCGTGGGCTTCGTTGGTGCTCCCGTGGCAGGAGCTACTCTCTGTGTTGCATGAACCTGTGCCGTGGGACAATCCTTCATCCGGTGTGAACTCGAACCACAGAATAGGCATACTCCAAGTCGTCTCCTACATACGTCCCATACATGTCCCGGCTTTCTGTAGTAGCCGCAAGGTCCGAGGGGTTGTTTCTGCTGGTTCTGCTGGGTGGTGGTGACTCTAGCTGGAGGCTGGTTCTGCTGCTGTTGGTAACGGTGTTGTGGCTGATGTTGCTGTGTTACGGTCTTCCCTGGAGTATTGGATCAATTTTTCGACCCGGACTGGCTGCTGCCTCCTCCGTAAGTGTCTCGGTCCCTCTTCTGTTTGCGCTTCATCTCTTTTTCTACATCTTGTGCAACTTTCAAGATCCTCTTATATGTGGTGGCTTGGATGGTGGCTACGGCTATGCGGATCTCATGTGATAGCCCCTTCCTGAACTTCTTGGCCTTGGCTGCAGGAGTCAAGGCATCTGCAAATTGGCTGAGGCGGGAGAACTCAGCAGAATACTCGTCAATGGAGAGGTTGTCTTATTCGAGGCTCTCGAACTCGTTCTCCAACTCCTCGCGGGCTGCCTCAGGATAAAACTTTGCCTTGAATAGCTCTTTGAATTCCTCCCAGGTCACGTCCGGCACAGTGAATCGGGGCTCATCCCTGTACCACGTACAGGCAATGTCATAGAGCTGCATGCTCGCATTATCAACCTTCTGGTCTTCGGGGATTCGGGCCCTCCGGAGATTGCGGTCCATATTCTCCAGCCAGTCATCGGCGTAGAGGATTCCCTCCGTACCCTTGAATTCCCAGGGCCTGAGGTTTGTAAAATTTTTGGAGGTGCCAGGACGCTGCGGGGGAGCCTCCCTAGCCTGAAGAGCCTCCCTCAGTGTATCACAAAAAATGTCAACCTGCCGCATCTGGGAAGTCATGAGCTGCTGGATGACCCCAAGAAGCATGGCGTTGTCCAGCACAGGTGGTGGAGGCAGGACTGGTGCTTGAGGCTGAAGGGGTGCTGGCTGCTGGAAGGGTACAGGCTGATGGAAAGGTACTGGTGGGGGAATCGACAAAGTGAACTGAGGTGGTGGCAGAATATCATCTCGGCAAAATCTCGTAGCCTGCGGCTGAGGAGTCTCACCTAGGTAGGTGAAGTGACCTCCGTGAGTCGGTGGTGTTCCATTCGTGGTGGACCCACCAACATTTGTTGGGGTGTTCGGGTGAGCGGGGTTCCTGCCTTGATCCATCTAACTGCCATAAAGTAAAATCGTTAGTTGGTTTGAAGATTCAAACAGGATGCAGATCAAAGGAATAATTGAGATCAAATATAGAATTCAATAACGATGTTAAACATGTGGAGATGGTCCTTAAAGTTTACTCCTACTCGCAGACCTGTAGTAGTACATCTAAGTTGAGTACTACCACAAGTTTCGCTGTTTTTGCAAAATCGGACCTGCATGGGCCACCATAAAAACGTGTCACGACCCGCACCCAGTATTTGGGCACGAGCCGTGGGTACATCCAGCCTACACCGCGGTATCGGCGGTAGAACGCTGTCTAATCATCTCCACAGTTTACAAATACAACCATGCAGTTCATATATTTCACAAATTCCACAAACTTGCATATCAATTCTCAAGGGAAATTGTAAACACAATAACTATGGTAAAAGGAACAAACTGATAACTGAATAAGGTTACCAAGTATAGAGACCAAATATGATAGAAGAAATGATCTTAATGTATAAAATATAAAAAAAGGAATCCACTACTCAACTCTCATAATCCATAATAAAAATGAAATACAATCAAGAGTCTTGTGAGCAACACATGCTCTGTAAATGATGTCTAGCTAATAGTCTCCTGCGGAGGGTAGTCCCGCATCCAATTCCTTCTGTATGCTCAAATCAGGATCCTCCGTCTGCTCATAAAAGGTAGTGTAGAACTTCTCTAACTCATCACCTAAAATGTTGGTTATCCAGTCAGGATTGGAACAAGTACACATATGACCACTAGCTGAGTCTCAACAGAATCAAAACATGTAAATAGCATATGAGAATAAAACTAGAAAGTAAACTAGCATCATAGTACAAAAGGACAGACATGAGACTCTATCAATGAAAATATAGCTACTTGTGAGGGAAACATGTAAAATCATGGTAGCATGGTAAATGGTAAGAGACATGATAGAATAATAGGAATATCAACTAACTACGTGCATTGAAATACCGCTTTCGACATGTGAACGGCTAAGGGGTAAATCTGGCTCACTGCACGTGTCGTGTGCAGCTGCTATCGTTCAAAAATAGACATTTTGGGGATAGATTGGGTAGTTCACACGTCTACTAAGATATTTCTCCCACCCAACTAGTACTCATGGAATCAATCATAAATGGGGAGACATATGAGGTAATCAAAATGTAGAGTAAAACCATGATACTAATCCTCGTGTGATGATCGTGTCAACAAACAGCAAGACATGAAATAACAAGTAGAGAAACTATCAGAAACGATAACAATCGATACATGCACTTGCCTGTCGTCCAGAGCTGAGAATACCAACTGGGTATGGAGTTGGAGTCCAAGTAACCTGTTATGCATTTAAATCTAATCAACATGTGAATTGACAAGGTATATCTTTATTGGAAATTATTGCTATCTACCCTTACATCTCCACTAGCCCTCAAGGCTTGGGTGATCCCCCCCTTGACAGTCAACTAACAGGTCCTATAGGTACACTATATCTATATCAAGACTATTATTTATGGGTATAATATATTCACAAGGCATTCTCCTCAGAAATAGGTGCTCCCTAAGTCTATATAATCCGTACCACATTCTCTCTACTGCCATTCACTAGTAGCCTCCTATTCATTGACACATACAATTAAGCACACACATGGGTACCTACAGAAATCCCTATTACTGGAGGGCCATACCTTAGCCATATCTTATATATAATGTATACAGATATAGAGCAGTCGACTGATATACAACCTAATTGACCTGGATATGTGGTGTCCGTTTGTTTGTCCTGTCCAAAACAGGATTTCTCACTGAACTCTACCTACAGTTGTATATGTAGGTTGTACAAAACTTAGTAGAATCTAGATAATGAGACCCAGGTAAATAGATGGAAAATTACACTTAACTAGTAGCTGATATCAACAGGAGATAAGGCCTCAACTTCACTGAAATAGTGGCTAAACTTATGATGAGGTTTGAACATAACTAACGTCTGATATAAAACCAATTAAGGATTGTAACATTGTAGTAGGATCAAGGGTTGATTACTATAAAGTATCCCATTGATCGATTTACCAGTGGGGTATCCTGGGTGATACAGATTCATGAGTTACCTGTAGAGGCTCTGTTTGTACATTACATTCAATAACCCTGCAGTTACTATGGCCATTACTACTAGTTGTACACCTCATGCTAATTCATTTTACTGCTAAACTACCATAATGTCAAGATCATCCCAAGCCAATGCAAGTTAATCCCAGTTCCATCTGTAGGAAAGGTGAGATGAAACTCAAAGTTCAAACCAATCTGATTTGTGGTAGACTGTATATAAAAGGATGGATTTAAGGTTTGAGTTCTCAGGACTTTCCAGATGTGTATATCAGTCCATGATTCTTAACATGTCCAAACAACACTCAAGAGTTTTGGACTAAAGCAGAGACTGAACACTCTGGTCATGGTTTTGGTATGACCATGAATACACTGGACACCCTGTCTATATCCAGTATAGGTCCTATAACTTGTGAACTTGAAGCTCACCATACGAATGATGTCTAACATAAAGTCTTCTTTTGCCTAAAGTGAAAAATACTGGCCATAACATCAAGGCCAAGAGGTCAATTTGATGTAGAGTAGTCATATGGACTTGGTCCCAATACTGTAGGTGAATCCTGATACTCTAGTTGGTTAGCCAAGTTAGTACTTGGCCAGGAGTCCATGATATCTACTCCTACAGCTGGTTATCTAGCCTAAGCATATAGGATGTATGTTTTGAATCCCAACCTGTCATGTTACTAATTGTTGCTCACCCAACCGTTACCTGTAAGGTGTGGTAGGCAATTTTCTTTTGGCTACTGCAGATTAGTATCTGCAGTATCTATGTTCTGATACTTGAAGGTGTTAGAAAAAGACTAAAGTGTTCATGGAGATATACTTTGCTCAGATCATTCCTCCCTACACAACACCAGGCTACTACAGAGGACACTTGACTGAAAACAATATTCAATGGCTCAGGAAATATCTGTATTGAATCAATCAACCTCCCACCTAGTCAGAGGCTCACACCAAGAACCCAAATTATTCTGCTATGATTGGCACTGGTACTTCTAGTGACTCTATTATACAGGTCATTAAGCCATACCTTTTTGGAACATGGTGTTTAACTGGCAGCCCATACATGGAACTAAACTTTACAACCCTAAAGTCGACCTATTGGATTGAATTAGCAAAATGTGGTTTGATACATGTCAATCACAGGGGCAGGGCATGTCCAAGTAGCAGGGCAGTGGTAGGAACCCTTGCCTGACTTGAACTCAGTCAGTTCCTGTAATAGGGCTTGAAAGAAGTCTAAGATAGATGTTATGGTGTACCAATATGAGATTAAGTCTTGTTTACAGGCTTTAGATAATAAGGCAATATCCACCAAGGACTATGCATGGTGTAGGGTTGACTACAGTTAGCCTACTAGAGTTTAAGTGCAGGACTGAAAGTAAAAGGGATATCAAGGAAGAATTGCATTTGCTGACCTTTGCAGGATACACAGTATAGGGTGTCGAGAGTATTGGCTATAGAACAGAATATTACCAACTCTAAGACAGTCTGAAACTCCAAGCACATGACAGGATGCATAATCCTAATCTGGAACTAAAGGGCACATCTTCAGGACTAATAAAGACTGGACCACTAATAAGAATGCAGGGTCAGGGTATAGGGATGGTTTGGTATGGTTTATAACAAACACAATGAATAATAGGGACACTGACTCAAACAATTCAGTCGATATTATATCACTTGTGATACACAACATCCTGATTGAAATAGACATGGAAATTGGTTGGTTCCAAACCACTATGTCTGGAAAGTGATTACAGCTAATGAACCATAAACAAGCCTTCACCCATCTGTACAATCTTCCTGCACACACACATCTAGCTATTCTCGTACAGTGATCATCTATCCCTGGAACCTAAACAAAGTGAGCAATGATGTCCCCATCCTATGTTAAGGGTTCACAGACGTGGTTGTTGCTGATAGTGACCTAGGTACACATGAAGCAAATGATTTTCGTAAAAGACCAGGATGGCAATAACAATAATTATCCCAAGCAATGGAGTAATTAATTTCATCTTATGTTGTACAGGTCATAATTTCGTTAACATGAATTGCACCATCTCCTGATTACTACTCTTTCATAGATTTCTACAAATACCCTGCCTACACTATTGTAATAGTGTACAAAATGACTTCCTAAGCAACAACCAAGATGAAGAAAAAATACCTGTTGAGAATTTTGTTGCTTCGATCTCCAGGAACTGCCTCGCTCAGGAAGGAAACTGGTAGGGTTTACGTGCCAGAGATTTTTAGGGTTTCGAGATCTGGCAGGGTCGGTCGATCCTTAGGATTTATACTAGGGTTTGGGATAATCGAAGAGATCAGGGTTCAAATCTCCAATCCCTATCTAAGCAGGATTCGTATCCAGCTCCTCCTCTCCCTTTCAAAATTCAATTTCGGCCGTTTGAATTTAAACTGTGGAATTTGCAGATAAGCCCTCCTATTTCACAAAATTCGGGAAAGGACCTTCCCTGCTATTTTTTAATTACAACCAGGTCCTAATATATATATATATATATATATATATATATATATATATATATATATATATATATATATATATATATATATATATATATATATATATATATACTTAGCTTTAACTATTTAGTGACTCATGTGTATCAATTTATAATTCAACAAAATTCAGTAAAAGGAGGAAAATTTAGGTCAAGGGCTCACATCGGGTTCAGTCTTTGACCGCCTCTCATGCGGTCTTGACCTCAGAGGCTCTCAAGAGTATGTGCCAGACTCTGTGACACACAATTTGGACTCTTCCTACTATGCACTCTCAGGTGCTAGAGGAAAAAAGTCTAGGAAAGTGCGGGCTCATGAGCTCAGTCAGCTGTCCCAACTTCTGACCATCAGGGCGTCCCGCTGACTATTACACGGGCCTCTGATGAAAAGTTGTACAAAACTATCCGTGTCCAGTCCCCGGCGGCCAACGGACGGGATAGTTATCAAGAATCTCCCAACAACGATCAGGGGCAAGTACTCTTACTAGCCCCACATCATGAAGCAGGCAGGATGCCAACACACTCGTGTGCTCGGGACTCCCGGGCCCATAAAACGAGTGACTTGCATGATGTGATACTTCACAAGCGCAAGGAAAGAGTAGAAAACTTGGTGTGCAGAGAGTCCTTTCATGGACATCACTGCACTCAAGTCATTGTCAACTGCTGCTGCGGCAAGGCAGCAGTACAAGAGGACCGGCAGACTGTCTTCCAACGACTGCAGCAGCTAGGACCGGTCCTGCGACAAAGCTCAAGAGATGAGGTGCTTCATGTCTCCTCCTGTAATTCTACTCAGAAGATCCCTGCCGGCAAGACGGGAAAGAAGATAAATGTTTCCAGCCCGACGATCTCAACTAGCGTGGCCAGGAAACTCGCATCCAAGCGGCTGTCCACAACCACCTCAGGAGGAGTTTACCAGGGCACTCGCTCAAAGACGAAATCTTCAACACTGGAGGATTCGTCAACTGCACCTCAGGGGGTAGCCGAAGCTGGAGGTAACACCCCTCGCAACATCCATGACAATCCGGTATTCCAAAAAGATCAACCAGGGGAGATAGTTCCCCCAACAGATGCAATGGACCAAGATGTCCATGGGTCCCAAGATGAAGCAACCTCCGATGCAGGGGGTAACACTTCCTACAAGTCCGAATCGGAGGAGAACATCCCACGTACCCCGATGACTTTTCTCTGCGAGGGTATGATTCGGAGAGCACGTCTTCTACCGTACCTTCCACCGTCCCTCGTGTAAGAATGACATTCATGACTGGGAATGATCAAGACGGTCCCAGCGTCGATAGCACCTCGACACTCTTGAGGCCAAACTTCACACCTTGTGAAGTCGGTGGAAGAAATCAAGGCGGCCCTACCAACTCTTCAAGGAAGGACGCCTGATCAGACAAGTTTGGGTCCTGCCGTTAATGCGGACTCGAACACAACTGTACCAACCCCGGGTGACAATCCACCCGGAATGACGGCTCCCAGTGCTGCAGACGAGGCTAGGAAGGCAAGGAGAGAAGTCTAGGAGCTCCGTGCGATATTTCACGTACGAGAATACTCTCAGGACTTGAAGATATGACAACCGTATCCCGCTACATGGAGGGATGTCCCCTTTCCTTCGTGGTACAAGCTGTTCAACATCAACCCTTACGATGGAAAGACCTCTGCAAGCTGGTACATAACCTACTTCAAGGTCACAATAGACCACTTGCCGCACGACAATGCGATCCTGACGCAATTGTTCGTTGGGGCATTAGAGGGGGTAGCATTTGATTGGTACCACAATCTGCCAGACAACTGCATCTATTCCTTCGTCGGCTTCAAAAAAATATTCCTTGAAAGATTCTACGAGGTAGGACAAGATGTGACAATGTCCACCCTCATGGACGTTGTTCAAGGTGAGAAGAAGCTAACAAGGAACTACATTGAGTGGTTTTGCCAAACCGCGATGAAATTTTCCTCTAGCAATCCAGATTCTTCCTTGATTGAAATCTGCCAAAAGAGGCTATTTCCCACAATCAGCCTCTGGATGGGCGAAAGTCAGTTCAAGGACTTGAAGACTTTCATCCTCAGCACCACTAGCGCAGAAGACAAGTTGAAGAAAGCTCGCCAACTGGGATTGCACATCTCGGAAGGAGAGGACAAGGGCAAACGCCCTAATGCCAACAAACTCCTCCAACAACCGAGACAACAAGGGCAAACAGGCTATGGTGGCCGACACAGCCCCGAAGCCCGAACCGAAGTCGGCAGAGAAGCAGTGGACGCAGATGACTTACTCCTTCGAAGACAGCCATGTCAAGCCCATCCTTGACATGCTTGTACAAGGAGATCAAATCCAGCTCCCTCCTCCAAGGCATGAACCTCGTCCTGTGGATATGGACAGCACAAAGTACTGCCACTACTATCGCTACGTCCACCACGCTACACAAGACTGCTTCCAACTGAAGCGGTACATCCAAAACCTCATCGACTCTAAGGCTCTGGCCATTGACTTCGAGGAGGTAACTGTTGCGGCCAACATGGTGTTTGTCCAATTCGGCAGCTTTTCTCCGACGAAGACTCAAGATGGAGTAGTACCCGTTCCCCGGGCAAAGATGGAGGTCGCTAATCTTCCACCTCCCCGAGACCAGGCTGCTGGTCTAGTGCCCCTCACCACATCACGAGGGAAGCTCATGTGGGTCCATCCGGACCTGGTACCTTAAGTGACTCAGCCCGCACCACCCTCCACCGGTAAGAAGAAGGGTGGGAAAGTCAAGTCCTGCCACACAATCTCGACAGATGTCGAAGAAGCTACGGCTGTCGTCACCCGGTCTAGTGCACAATCCCAACCTACACCGGGTAACTCGGCTGAAGAACGCCAGTCGGCCACTACTGACGCTCCAGGACCTTCTCAGCCTCCGCCGGCCGATAAGTCCAAGCCAAAGGAGACTCGCTTTGACAAGCTGCTCCGGAAAGACACTCCTCATGGGCTGGAGAAGCCCTACAATTTTGGCACAACTGGCCAACACACCGGCCAAATTGTTATTATACGAGCTCCTGAGACTCTCCAAAGATGTTCGCGTTGCACTGAGTGAAGCACTCCAGAATGCCGACGCATATCTGGCTCATACCAATCTCCAGGGGAGACTCGTCAGTGGATCTCCAGGACAGCACTTGTACAGGTGCAATGCCTAACATTGTCTTCACTTCATAGGATAAGCTTATCAAGACCAATCTGCACGATCGCCCTCTGTATTATACTGGATATGTCGGTGACGTCAAGGTGGATCAAATGCACATTGATCCCGGTTCTTCGATAAGCATTATTCCGAAGAGCTTGCTTCACCATCTGTGCATCCCTATGCATCGGCTGACTCCTACAAGCACCACTATCAGCGGTTTCAATTCTGGGAGAAGCTATCCCATTAGAAAGATTTGCCTGAAATGCCAAATTGGCGACCTTCAGTCGGAAGTAACCTGCTATGTCATCGACGCAGACACCTCCTACAATATTCTTCTGGGGCGTCCGTGGATACACAATTATATGATCGTGCCCTCCATATTGCACCAGTGCTTCAAGTACATCGATAAGCATGGCTTCGTCAGGACAGAATTCGCTTACATCGATCCCTTCAAAGGGGTCGAATCCTACTATTCGGATTCCTGCTTGTACGAGAACTCAAAGAGGCACCTGATCAAGAAGGATGCTCAAGAGCAGACAGAGGCAATTGCGAGGTCGGAGGAACCCTTGAGAATCCATCTCCAACCCCGCAAACCAGGCAGGACTGTGCCTCTTACAGCCACTTTGCGTAGTTTTTCGGTGCTCACTGCACAAAGGGAGCAGATGACAATCCGACTGCCAAGGTCTGGCCAAGGGGCGAGGCCCATACGGAGCTACTAACGATCAGATTACAAAGGGCTGGCAAACAACAAACAGAAGAGGTTAATCCCTCCGTCAAGCCAATGGTCATTCGTCTGCCTAAGACAAATTGGCAGCCAAGCACTGAGCCAGGGGCCGCTAGCGCACCTACGACTCCACGTCCAATGCCCTCAGGGGAGCCCTTAATGATCAAGCTGCCTAGGTCATCTTTCCAATCTTCAATATAGAGGTTGGCTGAACAAGAGCCGAAAACAAATCGGTAGCTCAGTACTAAGCCGGGGGTCGCCAGTGAGCCAACAACTCCACGTCCGGCGCCATCAGCCACTGATGATCAAACTACCCAGGTTATCCTCTCAATCTTCATTGATATAGGGGGGAAGTTGAAGACGAGCTAGAGCTGGCCAAGTATGTGCCTGCCCATACTGATGTTCCTTCCGTTGACGATGTAATTCTACCGAAAAAGATACCGTACTTTATCAATAAAGGACTATCTTTGAACTACCTCGAGCTTATTAAGCTTCGAATAATGTATGCTATAGAACACGGTATAGGCACCAACCTACACACGCAAGTGACAAATGTCTATGCCACGAATCAAGTCATTCCTGTAGAAGGCGCCTGCTTCATAGTCGAGGGAGACGATCATCCAATCATCTTCGGCCGAAAGAATAATCCACAGTCCTTCAGGCCAGAAGAAGTCGATCTCAAATCCGACACTGAAAGACTGCCGCTTTATCTCTATAGCTCCCGTTCCAAGTATCTTATGCAAAAATAGGGGTACGACATGGAGTCTACACCAGGCTTGAACTACGATACCGGCTGGCGACTACCTTTATAATTACCAGTCCCGGCTGGAAAACCTTGGGATTACTATAGCAAGACCAGACATGGGCTAGGTTATGTTACACCTGCAATGACCCCTGAAAGCTCAGATAAGGAATGTGACTGGCATTCACACTCAACCGGATCACCAACTTATGATTCGGATATCAGCATCGGAGACGTATTCAGACAAGCTCTGTCTGTCAATATGGCATTTGATGATGCCTACGAAGATGATAAAGAAGTACCCAAACTTCTTGAGTTAGAACCTTGGGTCCAGCAACTAGATGCACAGTGGAAGAAATACTTCGAACTCCGTGAACCTCCCACTGAAGATGAGGTTATGCAAGTTGACCTCGACAATGAGTCCTCTCCAAAGCCAATCTTCGTCAGTAAAAGCCTAACAGACGAAGAGCGGGAGGTGCTTTTGCAACTCGTCAGAGAGTACATTGACGTGTTCGCCTAGATCTATAAAGACATGTCAGGGCTAAACCCCGAGGTTACACTTCATAAACTCAACATTCATCCGGACGCAAAGCCGATCAAGCAACAGCAAAGACGTTTTCATCCGGACATCATGAATTCTATCGAAGATAAGGTCAACAAACTGATAGCCAGCGGCTTCATCCGGAAGGAGCAACATCCAGACTGGATCGCCAACATAGTACCAGTCCTCAAGAAGAATAGAAAGATTCAAATTTGCATCGACTTTCGAAATCTAAACGAAGCATGTCCTAAAGATGAGTTCCCTCTTCCCATTACGGACATCATGATTGACAACACATGTGGCTTTGAGCGCATGTCATCCATGGATGGCTTCTCAAGATACAACCAAATCAAGATGTTTTCTGACGACGAGAAGCATACATCATTTCGAACACCGATTGGCGTGTACTGTTACACCATCATGTCCTTCGGTTTAAAGAATGCCGGTGCCACATATCAAAGAGCTATGGGTGTCATCTATAGAGATTACCTGCATAAGATCGTGGAGTATTATGTCAACGACATCGCCGTCAAAAGCTGCTCCAAGGGAGATCATCTGTACGATTTGAGGACAGTATTCGACCTGATGCGAGCGCACAACTTGAAGGTGAATCCTACCAAATCTTTCTTAGGCGTATCTAGTGGAAATTCTTGGGTTTTATCATTACTGCCCAGGGAATTCATATATATTCGGAGAAGACGAAAGCAATCATGGAGATGGATCCCCTAAGAAATTTTTGTGAACTCCGAGGCCTTCAAGGGAGGCTAGCTTACATCAGGAGGTTCATCTCTAACCTCTCCGGGCGATGTCAACCATTCACCCACCTCATGAAGAAGGACGTCTCATTCGTATGGGGTGAAGAGTGCCAACGCGCGTTCGACAACATCTAAGAATATCTGTCAAATCCTCTAGTTCTGGTGGCCCCGGTTGCTGGAAAGCCGTTCTTGCTTTACGTGCGAGCGATGGAGCATTCCTTCGGTGCTCTACTAGCACAGAACAATGATGCGGGGCATGAACAAGCTATCTATTACCTCAGCCGAATGATGATTGGGCCTGAGCATAGATACACCACCGTGGAGAAGGAATGTCTTGTTCTGGTGTTCGCTATCCAGAAGACGCGACACTATGTTACAGGACAAACCATCCATTTCATATCAAGAGTTAACCCCCTCAGGATTCTCATGACCAAGCCTGGTACACTCAGCTCTCGCCTCGCTACCTGGGCAATATTATTGTCTCCCTACGACATAATCTTCGTTCCGCAAAAGGCTGTTAAAGGTTAAGCTCTGGCAGACTTTTTAGCAGCCCATCCAAGTTCGGAGTCAACCAGAATATATGAAGAGATTCCAGACGAGGTCGTCAATTCAAACATGGCTTCCGATGATTCCGTCTGGCGAATGTTCTTCGACGGTGCTTCAAGAACCGGGCCCAATGGCAACATTGTCGTTGGGGTCGGAGTGGTACTGATTCCTCCTTCTAGATTAGTGATCAACCGGGCATACTCCCTTACAAAACCCTACTCAAACAATGTAGCCGAGTACAATGCCTTGGTCATCGGCCTCCAACTTGCAGAGGAACTGGGGGTAGAATACTTGAAAGTATACGACGATTCATAGTTAATCGTCAATCAAATTCGGGGTTTATACGAAGTTCGTCATGAAGACATGATCCCCTATCATCAGGTAGCGATCGCCATCATTACGTCTCTGAAAGGGTTCTTCATAAAATATGTTCCGAGACTCCGGAATATTGAAGCCGACGCCTTAGCAGGACTGGCCGCTTCCCTGGCGGTCCCAAAATATACTCATCATTTGGTAGACGTAATAGGCCATGAGTTTGTCTGTCCCAAGAACAACGTCCAATTTTGCTGAGAGCTATTCTGCCCTGACGGTCGACGAGACACCGGATTGGAGGCTCCTATTTATCGACTTTGCAGTTTATGGCATCTTGTCGGAGAACCCGAAAGAAGCCACCTATATTAGAAGACGTTCTCTCAGTTTCTTCTACGATACAGAAACAAAGATGCTGTATCGGCGGTCATACGATGGATTACTGCTTCGGTGTCTGTCCAATACAGAAGCCAAAGAAGCTGTACATGAAGCACATGACGGTGCCTGCGGGGCCCATCAGTCTGGCCCAAAATTGCAAGATCGCCTTCGCCGGATGGGCTACTACTGGCCTACGATGGTGGCAAATGCGATAGACTATACAAGAAAGTGCAAAGCCTGTCAGGTCCATGCTGATTTCATACATCAACCATCCGAATTCCTACATCCGACGGTGGCATCCTGGCCATTTGAGGCATGGGAAATGGACATCATCGGTCCAATCACCCCACCTTCGTCCCGAGGACACCGCTTCATACTGGCAATTATAGATTACTTCTCCAAATGGGCGGAAGCTGTCCCGCTTGCAGAAGTAAAGACATCAAATATGATCAGCTTCCTCAAGCATCACGTCATCTATCGCTTTGGACTGTCCCGAAGGATCATCCACAACAACGGTCCGCAGTTCACAAGCCACGCCTTCTATCGGTTTTGCGACAAACATAGGATCCAGAATGTTGCTTCAACACCGTACAATCCAACGGCTAACGACTTGGTGGAAGCGTTCAACAAAACTATAATCAAGCTGCTCAAGAAGTTCGTGTCTTCCAACAAACGTGACTAGAATGAAAAGCTTGGCGAATGCTTATGGCGTACCGTACCACAGTCTGGACGGCCAATGGGAACACACCATTCTCTATGGTGTATGGGAGTGAGGCAGTTCTCCCACTGGAGACTCAAATCCTTTCGCTCCGCGTTGCCCTCACCTATGGATTGACGACAAAAGATAATTACCGTCGCCGGCTACAAGAGTTGGAGGCCTTAGATGAGAAGTGCATATTAGCTCAACAACGAATCGAGCTGTATCAAGCACGTATCTCTGGAGCCTTCAACAAGAAGGTTAAACTCAGAACATTTCAAGTGGACGAACTCGTTATGGAGTTCGAAGGCCGATGGTTATGACTCACAAAACCGCCGGTAAATTCCAGCCAAAGTGGGAAGGCATATTCATCATTGAGGCTGTATTCTCTATTGGTGCTTACCGCCTCATAAAACAAAACGGAGACTTGCTCATGATGCCCGTCAACGGCAAGTTCTTGAAGAAGTATTATGTCTAAATGACATCCTCCAAATCAACCGGACTGTTAAGTTATGTGCCCCCACGTACCGCTGAACTTACACTCTGGTCATTCCAAATGAATCTATATCACATCTTCTGGGTAGTAAGTTATGTATGATCATACCTCTGAACTTTCTTCCTAAAAGAGCATCTTTCTCATGATCTATCACCCGCACTTTCAGTGCATAAAAAGGGTAACAGATCCACAAATTTCCCGAAACAACCACGTCGATGTCACCTCTGAGTTGTTTCACTTCCATCAAAAATAAACCACCCCTCATGTAGAACTTCCACGTCCATATTACCTATGAGTTGTTCTATGTACCCTTCATGGTGTCCACTCCTGCCACGTCCTCATTACCTTTGAGTAGGAAGACTCCATTGAAGAAACCCTCATATTTACCACGTCCTCATTACCTCTGAGTAAGTATGTTGGTTTTCTCTCGACTTATTATCCGTACCCAAAACCAAGGTACGCCAAGGATAATAGGCCCACAAATATCCACAGTTGACCACAAATATCCACAGTTGACCACAAATGTCCATAGTTGATCACAAATGTCCTCAGTTGACCACAAATGCTGTACTAGGTCCCCTAGTACATGTGCCTCTTTTCTCATTATCACATGCCACTAGAACCCAGCTGTTCCATGGCATTCTTTCGTCCGATACCAAAAACTTCCATATCCACCTTACCGTAGAGTTGTTTCTAAGTATCCCTATCAAACTTATTACCCATACCTAAAACCAAGGTATGCCAAGGGTAATAGGTCCACAAAAAGTCCCCCAGTAGGAAAAATATCATAATACCAAAAATATGGTACAACCACAATAGATGATGGATGGTGTAAACATAGTCATTTATTGAAAAACAGAAGTACTACATGTTCGGGGACCGCGTCCCTATTAAAATGAAGGAAAATAACAAAGAAAGAAAGGAAAAAAGGCCTACTACGGTTTGGCGACACATAATTCCCTAAGATGTTCCCTCGGCAGGGCCGTCGACCGCTCAAATCGTCGCTTAGCCCGGCGCTCGACCTCCTGAGTCAATCGCTCCGCATCCTCTAGATGTGCGTGAGCCTGCCAGCCATCTTCAAGCCTCTTCAGAGCACGCTCCAAGCCAGCAGAAGTTCGGGTGACCTTGTCAGCTTCCTGAACAATTAGCTCCTTATCCGTGCGAGAGGCCTCGAGCTCAGATTCTAAGAAAGCCAATTTCCTCTGGAGCTCGAGGATCTGCTCTCTCGTATCGATTATCCCGCAAGAGGCGGCCGCTTCCCGAGCAATGCAAACCTCTTCCCTACGGCTCAGCTGATCGTACTTTAGAGACAGATCGTGGAGGTCCTTCATTATAATCGGCTTGGACGCGTCTCATGCCACCCTACCTTCTCCATGACAGTTATGAGGAAGGCACGCTCTTGATCTATTGCTGAAGATAGGTTGACTTGCCACAGTACTTGAAACTGGGCCACAAGCTGATCCGCCTCTAGCAATTTGGGCTCCAGAAGCTCAACTATCCCTGCCCCACCGGGGAGGGTTCTGAGGAGTTCAATCTTGCCACGGGCGCATTGACGGGCCAAGACAAAAGAAGTTCCCCTCTCCACGGCAGCCTCAACCCCTCGCTTCAGGTGGCAGTAGAAACTGCCAACCACATCATTTGACGATTCATCCAGGACTTCTGAAAAAGATGGCGTCAAAGGAAGAGTAGCTGGCAGTGTCGAAAAAGATGCACCGGAACTTGATGCCCCTGCCACAAGGAAAACAAGTTCTGAGCGAAAAGACGCTTGAATAGCGGCCAATTCCTCCTCTGCAGCCCGAAGGATCTGGAGACTCGGTAGGGCGGAAAGGTTGACCTCCAGAGCCACATAAACAGAGGAGGGTGCAGGGACCATTTCTCCCCGTACTGGCCGTTCTGCCGTCTGCTCTCCCGAACTCGATTTAGCGGGAGGCCCTTCAATGTAAGTTGGAGGGAGAGGAGGCACACCCTCTTCCACCAGATCCCCTCTGGCGAACTTCCCCCGATAATGTTCGTCGTTGGCAGTGAAGGAGCAGGACCTGTATGTCCGGAACAACCATCAATCAGCTTAACCCGAAGGATGTGATGATAGAGCAAATGAACCTCCTCACTGGTCAAAATTTGACTTAGCATACTAGGGAGAGTTGTTGGGGCTGAGGTTCGCTCGCAGCCACCGTAGCCTCTTCACCAGCAATATTCGACCCAAATACAGCTGGTTCATCTGCCCCAGCTGCCCCGGAAGGAGATACAACTGGATCAGCATCACCCGACTGAAATTCAGCAGTCTCGGGGACTAGTTCAGCAGAGACCACGTCGCCCTGGGTTGGGACGTCAATAACTAGAGGAACCTCAGCCGTCGCTGAAAGAATCCCGGCGATAAGAATATCGGCACTCATATCTCTAATTAGAGTAGTTAGAGCCGGGCCGACCGCACAGGCAGCAGCCGGCTCTAGAAAGTCCCCTTCTTTTGATGCCTACAGAGAAAAAAAAAATGATTAGGTCATAGTTCGGAAAAAAAAAAGCTAAAGAAGAAGATGGTTGTAATTCAATTCACCTCCGAAACGGCGTCATCGTGTCTCTCCCTTATGAGAAGCCCACGAGGCTTAAATGCAGCCCATTTCACGGAGTAAGTTATGCCGCCAATAGCGGGCTTACGCCTGTTTTGCTTGCGTGAAGGACCAGGCACGATAGGCGGCTGATCCACCACCACATCTTCTGTGGGAGGAAGAGAGTTATCGGGATCATGCTCGTCATCCTCTTCATCTGCGTCGGCAGACTCCGAGTACGACACAGCAATCGTGTTCTCCCTCTTCTTCCTCGTCTTAGACCCCTTGGGCTTCTCCTCCAAGCCAGTACCAATAATGAAGCTGGTACTCGGGTCAAAATCAACAGGAGGCTTGTTCGCCATAACATGGTATAGATCCACCAAATACAAGATCTCCCCTGACTCCCCAGCAATAAGAACTGAGAAGCTAGTACGGGTGTGAACCGTGTTATAATAGTGTCAGGCCTTGATGTCGTCAAGGACGCTACCTTCAAAACCCAGGCAAGAGCTGGGACTGTCCAAGAATAGTTGACTATACCCAAACTGTCGGGAGAACCTACTGGGCAAGTAAGGCTCCAAGTAGACAGTATTGCGGTTACGGTATACCAGGTGGGCAGGACGAATGTTGTGCAACCAAAGGAGAATCTTGTCGGATAAGAAGTGGGGAGGCCCAATACCATCAAGATGTACGTCATTGACTTCTACAGTAGTAAACTGAGGAACAGACACGAAAAAGGTGTATCTGTCCACCCTCGCCAGTATCATCCGATAGGCACGCATGGTCTCGCAATCCCAGGACATGCGACGATACTGGAAGATGAAGGCATCATCAGCAGTTACACCATCTTCGGGGCCAGGCCTCATCAAAGACCGGCAATGCATCAACAGACATCCCATTAGATAATGATAGGGTAGCTCAATGCGTTCAAAGTCCTTCGTCGTATCACGGGCGATGACCTTGGACGAGAAAGTGCGAAGGCCACGATGTATGCTGCACACCATGGCCGGAAGAAGAGCTAGTCTGACCCCAAAGACCAGCTTCACAGCAGGAAGGATAAAGTTACGGCTGATCCTCTCAATAGAACCAGCCCCTCCTGAGACCACGCAGTTCCGCAGCCATACCATCAGAAAGCCTGCCAGAAGGGCCCTCTATCATCGGTGGCTCTTACCCTCTTGGCGGTCGACACTTGGTCCTGCACCTTCTCCCGAGTTTGAGGACTTCGGGGAGAAACCCGGCCTGAGGCACCGAGTTTAAAAAGGTAAGTGAGCCAGGCCTTTGTATACGGAAGGTTCCCTTCCGAGCTGTCGTTCTTTTTTTTCGACATCTGCTGGCACGTGCTGTGATGATGCAGCAATTCCCGGTAGACGACAACAAAGCCCGGGAACCTCTTCTCCAACTCCTCGAACTCTTCATTCGTCGGAGTATACACTTCGATGAATTCATTTCCCCAAGGCAGCTTGGAGACGTCATGCATCTCGTGGAGAGCAAGCCCCATCTCCCCTACGGGTGTAAAGAAGGTCCCTGTACGGCGGTTGTACATCTCCAGCAGAGCCATGAACAATTTTTTGTTTATGGGCAAGCCGTAAGAGGTGCCCCGAATAGCATGGTAGAGTCCAATCTCGTGCATGAGAGTCTCGTATTTCTACGTGATCCATGTAGACAGGTTGATCCACGAAGGGAGAGGGTTTATCCAATTCAGCAGCGACAACCGGCCAACGGGATAGGACCCCTTCCGAACAAGCTGGTTCAGAAAAGTGTCAGCTTGAGAGAACTTGAAATTGGGACCCTGCACATTCAAGAAATTGTCTGGGGCCAACCCCATCACACAGCAGCTGACCGGTATCCTGTCCATGTACATTGACCCCAAGTTATTATTATAGTGAATTTCGCCCACAAATATTCCGTTTTGGGTCGGAGTCAAGGAATCCTCCATCTTTCTGCCCATCGGTAGCATGTTGAACCACGACAAGGGGAAATGACGCTCCATCTGAGGAATATGGATCGCCATCCCATCAGAAGTAAAACTCCAACTCTCAGATATATCCAGAACTTGAGAGTTCTTCACGGTCAGGGCATCTCCGAAAAGGAACGCTGGTTTCAGGTGTTGGTTCCCCAGCAGCCCTGAGTTCATCATCCCCAAAAGAAGAAGGACTAGTTTTTAATATCTCTCAGCCTCTCCACAGGTTCGTCTTTGGGAAGATGGTTCACCACATACTTGACTAAGTGGTCGAACCTCACGCCCACAGCAGATTGGGCGCGACCAATCAAGGGATCTTCCGCAGGATTGACTGGCAAATTCGCTAAAAAAAAGGATAAAAGAAACAAGTTAGAAGATGGTCAGGAAAAATTGCTTAGTGTTTCCGAGCTTATGCGGCTCTGATTAGGCGGGTCCTTATGCGACACAATTTAAAGGAGCTTATGCGGCTCTAGCTAGGGAGGCCTCTTACGGCCCAGTTCAAATGAGCTTATGCGGCTCTATTTAGCGGGGCCTCATGCGGCCCAGTTCAAGTGAGCTTATGCGGCTTTGTTTAGCGGGTGCTCATGCGGCCCATTTTGAAAGAGCTTATGCAGCTCTGATTTGGCGGGGTTTTCATGCGGCACAGTTCGAGGGAGCTTATGCGGTACTGTTCGATGGGTCTTCATGCGGCCCAGTTTACAAAGTGCTTATACGGCCACAAGACGACTCTCATGCGGCTCGGACATGAGGCATACCCCTATGTGGCTCGGACATGAGATGTACATACGGCACATACAGCACAGTATGCGGATTCATCACAATAAACTTAAACTGTTCAATGAAGACGAAAAAGGCTCGCGCATAAAACATGCAGCGCAGCCATGATGGTTAGGGTTTTGAGTTCATACAATTTTTTCCAACATTCTTACCATTAATGGCGAGATGAACGTCGGGATGAACTGTGGGCGCCGCAGTCGACGAGGAAGCCGCTCCTTTACCCTTCGCCGCAGCACTGGAGGAAGCTTTGGGAGCCATTGGTGATCAAAAGAGAAGAAGAGATGGCAACTAGGACAAGAAGGCTTGAACAAGGGAAGAAAGTAAAGAGTCTCTTTCTAAAAATTACTCATATTTATAGGCGGACAGGGGGCGCGTGGACCGATAGGCGCTTCGGATTATGTGCTGCTTAGAAGATGAAACCGACTCTTGGGATTTTATCCTCTCTCATGCAAAAAAGAATGCTCATAATCATCAAGGCAAATCCAAATATTTAATGCCGACTCTTGGGATCCTACCCAAAAGATGGCTTTAAAATAAAGCAAATCATGAGCAAATAAGGAGACGCCTACGTGGCATGAAGGACACTATGGCCAGAGAAGTCTATGCGGCCGGAGAAGTCTATGCGGTCGAAGCAGTCTATACGGCTAGAAAATTCTATACGGCCAGGTTAGTCCATGCGGCTAGAAAACCCTATACGGTCAGAGAAGTCTATGCGGCATGATCAGAGATTACGTGGACATGCTTCTTATTTAAAGTATTTTAATTTTTACAAATTGAAAACTTTGAAGAGGGTCTTGTAGAAGCATGAAAAAGAATAGTAATTCATATGCGGCCCAGATTCAGCATGCGGCTCAAAAGCTTGAAGAGCTTTATGCGGCTCAGAAAGTCCCAGAGAGCCGCATGCGGCTCAGGAATTTCATGCGGCTCAGGAAGAGCCATGTGGCCTCATGCAGCTCAAAATAGGCCGATTATAGCTGGCCATAATCACTCCCTGCAGCTGGCCATTAAATGCTCTGACATAAACTAACAGTTCTGACGGCTCTGACATAATGAAGAGACGCGTCATGCTCATCAAAAGACGAGAAAATCTCTGAGATAGCCGGCATAGTTCACAAAGTCCAAAGGAGTTCTCTACGTAGACCGCCTAGGCCACCCTTATGCGGTTCAGTAGTTGGGGGGCATCCTTATGCGGCTCAGTTGTGGGGACCACCCTTATGCGGTTCAGTTAGGGGGCCATCCTTATACGGCTCGGTTGTGGGGGCCACCCTCATGCGACTCAGTTGTGAGGCCATCCTCATACAGATCGTTTGTGAGGCCATCCTCATGCGGCTCGGTTGTGAGGCCACCCTCATGCGGCTCAATTACCAGACCACACTCATACGGCTCTGCCAGGACGCCCCGTTCATGCGGCTCGCAGCATAATGGCAGTTGGGACACGTGGCAGAAGATTGACTAAGACTTATCCACTCGGATTTATTGCAACCAACAAATCATAACAATGCAGATTTATTGTAACCAACGCAACAGCCCAGATTGATTTCCAACAAACAGATCAAGGTTAATCTTAACCAATCCCCAACCGTCCACTTTTCAAGGCACAGTTATTGCACACCCCGCTCATCACAAATTTCTATAAATAGCAAGGTGATATTCCCTTGTACACACACAGAGCAACAGAGAGATATAGAGAGCTTTTCTTCGCCGGAGCCAAGGTTGTGTTCGATCGTCCAAGAAGTAAGGCAGAGTTGATATCACTTTTTCGAGCCTCTACCGTCACCCCCCAGAATCAAAAACTAAACAATTGTACTTAGATTACTTTTCCTAGGTTTTGTTCCTAGGCTCTCTTTGTACGAGTGAGTTTGTATTATGAATTAAAAGTTTAGTCCTCTTATAAAATTGTTCTGTTCTTTTATAATCAATGGCAAACACATGGAAGTCGAGTATGTGGCAGCCTCTGAGGCAACTAAAGAAGCAGTTTGGCTCAGAAACTTTCTGTTGGACTTGGATGTGGTACCTAGTTTGCCTAAGTCTATTACACTTTATTATGATAATAGTGGTGTAGTTACAAACTCGAAGGAACTACGAGCCCATAAGATAGGCAAACACATTGAGCGTAAGTACCACCTGATACGAGATTTCATAAAGAAAGAAAAGTTGCTGTGATCAAGATAGCATCAGCCGACAACCTAGCTGATCCCTTTACAAATAGCTTACCAGCTAAGGCTTTTGATAGTCATGTTGAGGGAATAGGAGTCAGATGTATAGCAGCATGGCTTTAAGTATAAGTGGGAGATTTGTAACAGTATACTGAAAAGCAATGCTTTGAGTATAAGTGTGAGATTGTTAGGGTTATATACTAAAAGCATCACTTTTGTAGTAACCTTATTTCCTTAAATTTTGAATGAGAATCATATGGGCAAATATTTGCATATTGTATTTGTTGCAAGTGTTAATGCAAATATCTGATATTCTATATTGTAGATAATATGGTGTGTGGTGTCACACAGAAGATCATATTATCAGTTCCCTGTGGAGTATATAAATAGTTCACAACCTAGATGGACTTGGACAATCTATTGGACAGGTTGTAGTGTAATCTGGTATTAGTCTATCTTGACTATAGGTTTACACTAGTATACTTTGTGTGTATTGAACAGGACCACTTGAGGTTGTTCTCTTTGTACTGACTACATAAGTGAACAAACACCTCTGTTATTATGGATGCTTGTGCTCTTAATCCGGATATAATAATGGGCATGTATATGCAGTGTGTATTACTTTGACTCATAAAAGAGTGAGATTCATTATGGATCAACAACCTCTATGAATTGGGTAATAATATTGTATATATGATGGGCTGTTGATTATAAATAGAATCTATGTTCCGATACATCGCGTTGATGATGTCCCTTTAAGGAGCTCATAAGGATTGTCATGTAAACCCTGCAAGTGGATTATATCTGACATGACAAATAAAGTTGAGCGGTACTACTTAAGGATAAAAAATGTTGAATCAATATAGTTGTCTGTAAATTAATTTGATCGACGGACATACGATATCTTAACATGGGAAGCCAAACGAGCATATAATAAAAGAGCCCACAAACATAATTTGGGATTAAGGAGGTAGTGCAACAATAGCTCATTAGTGGACCAAGCTATTGTTAATGGGCCTGGATTGTGTGTTCGGACTGAACATGGGATATCCAGATCCGTTAGGAGGCCTAACCCTAATTTCTTCTCATGGTCCCTGTCGTAGCCTATATATATCCTCTATTCTCTGGCCGTCAGATTACTGATCAGAAATCTAAAACTTTTTCTAAATTCGTGATTCACGAAAGGAGAGAAAGATAGGGCTGCCAAGGAGAAAAAAAGGTTGGAAGATCGTCGCCCACACGACGTCCAACTCGAGAAAGGAATACGTACAGAAGATCTTGGGGTCGTCCGCTCGAGATTGCCAGGAATTACTAGTCTTTTTTTTGCCGCAGATATAATTCGTGAACCCTAGTTTATGCCTATGAATGGTTAGAACACGTATTAGATCTGTTTAACTTTCTATCGATCAATACGCATACCAAAGAAAGGGTCCTGGGAATCCCCAGTTCCATCATCATCTTTATTTGACACTAATATACCTCGGTAGATTCCATATGCCTTCTCAATCAAATCATGGCAGTCTCCTTCTTCTTGCACTTTCCAGTTGAATCATTTGATTTCTCAATAAATACATATTACTAGACTTTGACTCCATTTTTGATATATCGTATTTTTTGTTGTGTTTTGTTTAAACCTTGATCTTAATCATGCCTATATAACCATAATTTTTCTATCTTATTCTAGTCCACTTGTGCTAAATTCTCGATTTGATCGTGCTTAGCAGATCGTGCCTTCATGGTTTTTCCCTTCTAGATCGTAATTAAACTTCATTCCATCTCATGCATGTTTAATTCTTGATCATTGTTATATCATGTTGTTTCAACCCTTGTATGAAATTATCGCACATGGTCTTAGTTAAACCTTGTTTCGCTTTGTGTCTGACCAATTTTGATCATTATCGATCATGCTATTTTACTATTTATTTTGTCATGATAAATCGTTTCAAATCTTGATGATTTTCATACTTGGCCATCGAGTATACCCACACTCATGCCTAGCTGATGAACCTCGTGTCATTTCTGTATCGTACCGTGCTCTTCGAAATTTTGAGGACAAAATTTTTTGTAAGGGGGGTAGATTTGTAACCCCACTTTCCCCTTTTTTTAATAAATTTTGAATATTCCTAATATGTTTAATTGTTTTCCTTATTTATAATTTTATAACATTTATTTTTGAGAGAAAATTTTGATTAATTATTAGTGGATTGTTAACTAGCTAGTTAGTTAACAACTAACTAGAGTGGTCCCCGAGAATCTTAACAACTTTTCTAACATAATTTTATGACATTTGTGTAAATAACTTTTTGGGCAAGGGTCTAAGTGTAATAATCCATTTTTTTATCTCCCTTATATACTCAGCTGAGGAGAGAGGAATTCATTTTTTTCCTCAGACTATTTTCTCAGAGCCGAGCTCCATCCCTTCCTTCCCCAAATCCTTCCCTAACCCTAGCTTCTCCGAGCCATGGCGATCGACACCACTACTGCTGGCGTTTAGACGTCGCACTCTTCTGGCAACGACAGGTTCCCCAGGCGACTCACGGCGGCACGATGACGGCTCTCCACCACGTGCGGATAAGTTTCCAGTGAGCGACGATCTCGACGACCCTGTGTTCTTCCTCGGCAAGCGACGACATCGGCTACCATCGCTGCTACAACGGCGAGATCGTTCGGCTTGGAATTTGCAGTCATTTTCTCCGGCACAGCGGCGACGATCTCCATCTTCTTCAAAGAAGCTTCGTCGATGGACTCGCCGACGATACTTGAGGTGAGTTCGACTTGTTTTCTTCTCGGATCTGTTCTTTCGAATCTTGATCGACGTACGTTCCTCCCTAGTAGTGATGGCGTCTTCTTGTTTCCTTCGCAATGACAAACGATGTTTTCGACGATGCAGCTTGCTCCACGTGTCCGAACTCTTTCGATATAAGGATTCGACCAGTAATTATTCCTAAATCGAAATTGAAGTTTATTTGCGGGTTATATTGGTGATCGAACCGATAATTTGGGGACGACCTGTTCATTGACTATTGCAGAGGAACCGGTTGATTAGAAGTTTGAGATCGAGATTTCTGATTGATTTCTCGACGAAAGTGCTGACTCGTGTTAGATTGATCTCTCCTTTAGGTATATGTTGTCTCCCCTTTGATTGTTAGTTTTCTCTGTCAAATCGATATGAGTTTGTTTGTTTGTGTCTGCCGTCAGGATCAATGGATTGGTGTGGTATATCGCTGTGTCGCGTAAGGATGCAATTGTGTGTCCGGGCTGTGTGTGCATGTATCAAGATCGTAGCTGTATTTCCTTGCCATTTGTGTCTGATGGTTCGTGTCTTGGTGGTTCGTGTTCCGCTGCGTTCCTCCGAATCAGTATGTCCTTGCGTGTCCAGGAGATGGTGGTCAACCTTTGTATCTGTCGATCAGTGACAGTTTGAGTATTTGTATAGATAGTCTGGAATCTAGTTGTGTATATTTTTATGTTTTTGCTTCTTAAATATTTGGAGAAGTGATTGTTTCAAATTGGGTCTGTAATAATAAGACATGTTAGGTTATGCCTTTAATTGTGTTCATGTTTCAGTCGGAATTTTGCTAAACTTCCAGTCTTGCTTTTCTACTAGCGTTGACAATATCAGGCCAAGTATTGGGTTGTATAAGTCTTGCTGTGGGTTGGGTTCTATTTGTACTCGACTTAGTTGTTGAGCCTGGGTGTATATGAGTTTTGAGCAAGATGATGGAATGGTTGGGTGGTTTGTAAAGTTCCAAGAGTGGAGTTCTGCATCTAGTTGTTGGCTTGGCATTGGGCTATTGGTTCTGTTAGTAGGCTGGGTGGGGCCTAACTGGATTAATTGTCCCTGAGTCATAATGGAAGAAGTAAATATAATTAAGAAGGTGGGCTGATGTTGTCTCTGGGCTGTGTGATTTGGGGTTGAGGGCTTGGGCCTGTTACTGTATAAATAATTAATGGTTGGTTTAGTTCTATACAAAATATTACTAAGTATTGTTTTGATTTAGTAAAATATTTCCAAATCAAATTATTCATGTATCTAATTAATGTTGATTGTTAGAAAAATATTTTGGTTCTAAATTATTTTTATACTATTATGGATATTTTGCTAACTACTATAGACTAATATGGTAACTAAGTAATATTTTCAGCAACTAGATAACTATTAGGAGATTCTTAACTAATTGATAGTAGTGTTAGCCCTGTTAAATTATAAGGCCATATTTTCCTAATACTTCCTTAGCATCAATAAATTATGCCATGTTTTATCATTCTACTAAATAGGCTATCTATATTATTTGAGCATCGTGTTCCAAAATAACCTTATAGAAATTGTCTATTTATTTACCTAGATAGAAATGAGTGTAGTAGTGATTCTATAATTTAGCTAAGTCATAGTTGGTAATGGTTGATAGCTAGCAATCCTAGTAAGCTAAGTATTTAAAGTCTAATTAAAATCCCGATTTATTAACAGAAGGGCATACAAATATTTCTACTTCCTATTACTGATCTTCCAGAGCAAGGCAAGTACTTTCTATGGTTTTGTGCATTTACATATCTTGTACTTCTCTTGATGACACGATGTGACACGATATCTTGTACCCTTGTACTTTTTGTTCTTGTACTTGTGTCGGGGAGGGAAAATACACTAGCTATGTGACCAAACCTTGGTTCTAATATTCATGTAGATATCTTAGGCCTCGCATCGTGCACGCGGATCCTAAGCCGTACCGATATTCATGTACTCCTGTACATATTCCTGTACCCACCCCAGCCGGTCACATAGGCTAGTTGTATTTCAAACATTGCACACATGTCATGTCTTGTACTTCAAGTTCATGGTTTATATTCCTGTACTTTATTTCCTGTACTTACATTTCTGTACCTTCATGTTCTTTTCCTGTATTTCATATTTTATGTTCTTCTGTATGCATTTCCATATCATGATGTTCTTGATCATTACCTAGAACTGTACTTTGCTCTGCTCCTGACTGGATATATTGCAGGTGTACTTGTAGGATATTGTTCTACCTTATGGGCCAAAGCCCGGGATCTTAGCTGAGCAGGATGGAGACATGACTTAGCTAGAGGCTTCAGGTTTAAACTGTTTAGCTTTATTCCTAGATATTGTTTTTAGAGTTCATAGTATATTTCATTCCTGTTGACTCTGGTACCATTATGTTATATGGATTTATGGATTATGGTGATCTTTATGGGAACGTCTATAGATGCTGTGATTGTGCACATTCATTTTTATCTGGTTAGATTTTTCTAGCTTGGTACAGCTTACTTCGTCGTGTCTAACGACGAAGGCTGGGCGTGTCCGACTCGTGTCCGATTATTCGGGAGAGGGTCGTGACATCTATTTTCATTACTATCTCTTGGTATTGTTATATCTTCTCTATTTTCGTTGTGTGTGCTCACTATTTGCGGGGGAGCCTCCATTTTTTCTAAATGACAATGGGGGAGAAGAGTAGTATATATCAAATATAATGAGCAACTTCATTTGTTTTATATGCCATGATGATCATTATCTTGCTCTTTACTTATTTAATAGTGATTAAGACACATAGGATCACTTGGCCTATGATTGAATGTTGACTTGTAGCATATTTCCCTATGTCTTCACTATCGTATTTGTATCTTGGGGAACCAGAGTACTCTGATATACACAGCTGGCCTAGTTTAGTATTCTGGTTCTAGGTGTGACACCTAGCCACAAACCTAAGCTTCTATGAAGGTAGAGCACAAATCTAAACTCCAAAGCAAGTCCTATATGCAGCCCAAGGGAGAGAAGAGTGGGATAGAAATAAAGAAAAAGAAGAAGAAGATCGAAGAGAGAATGATAGAGGTTTATATAGAAAGAAAGAATGAATAAATGAGAGCCCTTAGATCTGCCAACTCAGCGATCTAATTGTCACACCCTGACCGAAAAAATCGTTCGTCCTTGTATCGATTTATTCGAATCGTTCGTCCTCGCACTACACCAAAAAATGGATTTAAGAACGGTTTAAATGTGTAGCTATTATTTTTAGGAACGCTTAATAATCGTTCCTAAAAGTGGCGTTGCAAATATTTGGAACGCTGATTAAGCGTTCCAACCATTTAGTTTGGAACACCTTTTAGACGTTCCTATGCCAAGATTTGGAACACACCTTTTTGCGTTCCTACTTTAATCCTAGGAACAATTATGTAATGTTTCAAGTGTGTGTACTATATATATATATATATATATATATATATATATATATATATATATATATATATATATATATATTACCAAAAGAAATTTTATTGAAATAAAGGATAGCTCAGAAAGTTACATGCGGGTACAGGACAGATAAACACAAAACAGGCCCTGATAGACAAGGTAGGAAATAAAAAAGGTTCAGAATCGAGATTCTGAAATTTCAGAACCGAAAATTCGAAATTTCAAAATTACAAAAACTGAAAATTTGAAATTTCAAAACCTAATTTCGAAATTAGGAAATACGGGGGAGGGGGGCACACGGCCCAAGATTTGGGTGGGGGGGTATGCTTCCCGAGGCGGGGCGCACGCGGCTCACTGCCCGCAGTGGGCTCTCTGCCTAAGGAAACGTTGCACGCGACCCGAGAGAGGGCTCCGGCGGGGAGCGCCTGCCCGGAGGAGGGTTGGACGGACGGAGTGGGGAGCTCGGCCTCCGGAGGGAAGGAGAGAGAGAGAGAGAGAGAGAGGCCAACAAGTCAATTAATTAAAAGTAAATACCACCAACAATAATTAAAACAAAACTAATTTTATAGAAAAATTTACAAAGTTTCCAATAGATCTTTACAATAAAACTTTGAGTGCAAAACACAAACCAGCCTATTAAATTATTTGGTATTCTATCGTAATAGTACATGGTGAAGATGGTAAATAGAAAATTACAAAAATTTGCATCCTCTTCATCATCCCAATCTTCTGGTTTCTTAGCCTCATGCTCATCATTGAGCCACATTTCTGGCTTAACAACATCCTTAATTTCCATTGGAGCACCCGTGTCGTAATCATCAGGCTTCACTCCATTGGGGTCTGGAATTTTGTCCCTTTCATCCCAATCCTCAGGATTACTATCATATGGATCTGGTATAGTCTTGGAATGAATGAGAGCCGGCTCAAAATCATTAGTACAAAAAAAGTTTGTTTTCTCCTGGGTGACAATCTCAACGAGTAGGTATGTCAATTTCCATTTACGGTCAGACTTGATCTTGTACTTGAAGAAGAAGTCAATGCACATGTTTTCAACAAATCTTTCAAAAATTGTATAGATTCCATACCTCTATTAGGAAATGCCTTCAATATTAGTCGAGATGCAAAACATATGCCAACGATTTACCTCTTATTCTTATTCTTAGAAATATAATTTAACTGGGATTCCATAGCTTTGAAGTCATTGTCAAAGTCCATGAACCCCAACACTGGACAATCTCAACGAGTAGATATGTCAATTTCCATTTACGGTGAGACTTGATCTTTGAACAATTGTACCTGAAGAAGAAGTCAATGCACATGTTTTCAACAAATCTTTCAAAAATTGTGTAGATTCCATACCTCTATTAGGAAATGCCTTCAATATTAGTCGAGAAGCAGAACATATGCCAACGATTTACCTCTTCTTCTTCTTCTTAGAAATATAATTTAACTGGGATTCCATAGCTTTGAAGTCATTGTCAAAGTCCATGAACCCCAACACTGGGTATACCAACTACTTGACATTCATATTTTGCTAACAGAACTTAAGGTTATTTACCTTTTCGCTGTGATCCATGGGAGCCAAGGGTTCCTGACGGAAAGCCTAGCATTTTGATGGAGTTCCTTGTAGATGTTATCGGAAACACTGAATCGACATCACCATTGTACAAATATTCAACATACGAAGCATAAATGATTGTACAATTCATTCATAGTCTCATGGAAATAAATTTAATATACTTGTACAACAAAAAGCATAGCCGGCTACTCGTTACCCGATATTTTATAGTAGGTAGTATGTCTGGCCTGTCGTTCCACACAATGTTACTGAGTGCATATATGATTCCTATGAAAGAAACAAAAGTGGAATCAGAAAAAGTCGGGGACATTTGTCTGACACATAACTGTGAGAAAAATTTCAGTAGAGTGGATCACAGAATACATATTGTCTGATATCAAGGCTGAGTCCAGAAGTATTCATATCCTCCCATGTCGTTGGAAATTCGATCAATATAGGCATTCCTATTCTAAATGTAAATTAACCAACACAATTTATAATAGAGAAAAGAAGAAGAAGATAATTTAATTAATTGACCGTAGCGCCTTGAACATTAATGACAATTTGATTGGTGACTTTATTGATCAAGAAGGATGGTATAGGCGAGCTCCAGATCATAGGGTCTTGCATAACTCAGATGGACTAGCTACAAATTTGTAAGAGCATAGAATTAAATTCAGGAACTCAAGTTCAGGTAAAATAATTAAACAATAGGCTTAAGCTAATATGCTGACAGCCCATAATGAGTTCCATTATATATTGATTGCTTACTAATTGCATACTCCAATGCTATGGTTATGGACAACAAAAACGCCATCTATGTTTTCAATTAAAAATGCTCCCAGTTTTTGTAAACTTGTTCTATCCAACATGCTGATCACACATAACAATGAGTTAAATTATAAATATATTAAACTAATTCCATGCCTCATAATTATTATCATGGCCAACAAGAATGCCCTTAATAAGTTTAGTTAAGAACAATATATGACAACAAATAGAAATAGACACTCTTCAGTAGAAATATATTGTATTATGATGACATGCTAGTAATGAATGTAAACAAGATTCATAAAATCCTATGTTGCCCAGCACCATACCTTCAAGCAAAGGTACGAACACCATTGTGCACTAAATATTCACCAGATGTCCTTTTAATCTCTAGAAAAGAAATAAGGTAGCAACTTGGAAGCTTCAATTCACCATCATAATGGAGCATTCTAGCATCTCTAATCTCCAGAACACAAACTCTGGTCAAATTTATCAAAATATTTATATTCAAGTGCTTTCGGAAGCATGGTCATTCGATCTGCTCAAAAATTTAATGTTACAATTGTATCTCTGTCCATAATTGGCCCAACTGACTTGCCACTCATCAACAATAACAAAAGGGGGCAAGTAATGGTCATTATCTTTTGGTTCCTTTCTAAGCTCTTTTACATCTTCAACAATATTACGAAACTTGTAAGGAGCTTCGTCAAGAACCTAGGCATCCCAACCATGTTTCAAGACACCCCAATCATTCTACAAGCAAAAAAAAAATATGACATATGATACCTTGGATCCTAGTTGAGTTGTGGTGAATCTAACAACCTCTACCAGTAAAACAAACAACCAGTAAATCTAACAGCCTCCACCACAAGGACATGTTGATATGGAATATGTCCTCCATCTAGAAAAAGGAAAAATGTGAGATTGACATATAATTAAGTTAGAACAAAAGCGAATAGTGGCATATGAATAATGGCCACTAACTAAGCAGACAATAACATCTGATGTGCTAAGTTCCAGGGACCTAATAATAAAACACAGAGAGATGACATTTAATAGATAAAAAACATTCATTTTACAACGGAAGAATATATGTGCACCTGCCCCAAAATCTAGATCTGGGAACTATAACAAGTCCAGTTACCCCGCGGAGGTGGACAACGATGGAGGAGGAGTTTGAGCACGAGGCAGAAGACATCAAGGAACTTGCAAACTCTTGAGAGGTCCCTGTATGTACGCGACTTGAAAACTCGCCGACGGTGGAGTCGGTACCAGAAAAGAGGATGAGGTTAAGCGGTTTGAGGATATTGGAAATTAGGGTTAGGGATTTCTTATAGTGGAGGTGGAGGAATATAGGGTTAGGGTTTTATGGAGGAGGTAGACGATGATAGTGAGGTTCTTCTTCTCTGGAAGTAGAGGACGAGAGAGACTCGAGAGGTTGGATGATAGCATATATGAGATTTAGAGGAAATTAAGTATTTGGAACATATTTGGAATGGTATAAAAATGTACTTTAATAAATAATTTAAGAAAAAAATAAAATAAAATATATTAGGAACGATTTTTTTTATTTGGAATGCTTTTGTTTCGTTCCAGAATCTAGGTACGAAAAATAAGTGTTCTAGATTAAAAAATGGCTAGTGTTCCTAATATACAATTTTGGTGTAGTGTCGCTGGGGCGTGATGTCATACGAGTCTAGAATTGTACTCGTACAAGGCAAGATGACATGTTCTCAAATGGTTACCTTTGATTTGATACTAACAGCAGAAGAAACAGAGTATATATGAAACAATTCTCTTTATTGATAATTGAACTAAAGTTAGAAAGGCTTTCAATAGCCTGACTAAATTTGCTAGATTAGTTTACAACAATTAGGTTCTCTCTTGCCCACAAAGGATTTCACCGTTCTATACATCATGTCTTCTATATCTCGGTCGCATCATCCTGTTGCAAGTTCGAGCATCAATACGGTCGCACGTCTCAATACGCTACGACATTCCATGTCTCAGCATATTCAAGCGAAGCTCCGATGCAAGCAGATCATTCTCTGAACCTGCAAACAATCTGGTGAGAGATTAGTACTAATACTCTCGCATACTGATCAGAGACCCACTTTACTAAACCGACATTAAGTAGATATATGAATTATGAAGCTTACTTATGATCTTTCTATATTTGCCTTAGGATCGATTTTATGGCATATTCGAAAGTAGTAAGGCAATGTATTTCATGGCAAGCATGTTATCGATGATTTGCATAAGCAAGCAGGCAACCAATATCACTTTCGTATTATTTTGTGACTTCTTACCAATATCGACGTACTCACCCTTGCACCGACGTAAGGTGAATATGCCTACCATCTTTTCCTGTCATGTTATATGCGCTCTCTGTGCAAGATCTCTGTGTGCCTGCACTTTCGGTCCACCGTTCCTTAACTATAGGCATATTCGCGCCAGAATGGACTAACTAGTTTCTTTTTTTCTTTTTCTTTTTTTTCTTTTCTTTCTCAAATTGGATAACTCGGTGTCCGCCCCGTACAGGTTGCTAGCCTCAAGTATCCAAAAGATGTCGAACTTACCATCAATTATGACTTGTTACGTCAGTAGCAAATCACAAGTCATGCACAAAAGATGTACACCAACAATGATTAACATCCCTCCTAGGTCGAATGGTCCCGGTGCCCCGGCCAATAACTCGTTCGAGGGAATCATCACACGCCCGTGCATGGGCAATATCTCAAGTCCATTCGACTATGCAACGTGCATCAAACTCATACAACCAAACATAGTCTTGAGTCCGAAACTCAGACTTCACGTTGTCTTGTAATTCTCTTTCTTTTAATGTTCTCACTCTTTCTATGTTCTTGCATTATGTGTATGATTTTATTCTTCATTTCAATGTTCAATGGCACCATGTCTCAACTCAATGTTCGTCAAACGAACGAGCCGAAGGCCCTGAACATTTTCAAGGCACTGTGCCATATTCAACAGTTCCATCACATTCATGCCACAACTGTTCTCTTTGCAACGAAGCCATCTTTTATGATTCTCGTGTATGTACGCATACTTTGACACAATTATTCTCTATAATTCGAGTCGTGCATGCGATGCACGCCTCAATACCGTATTTTCATGTTCTATGCCTTAGTGTTCAATGTTTATGGTTCATGCACTAGGGCATTCACCTCAATAGTCTTTCAATGTGCTAGCCTTCTAACTTGTGCACGAAGGCACGAACGACTCGTATGCTGAGGCACTTGTCGATACAGTTATCCCATATTCTTATGGCTTGCGTACCGAGGCGCTCGCCTTTGTGATATTCAATGTTCAATAGCGACCTGTATATTTGATGTACGTTTCATTTTAATTGTTCTATCTACTGTTTAACACGCACTATATTCATCTCTCGATCGAGCCACGCTCGTGGTCTCGATAGGTGAACTTAGCATACAACGATGTATTTTACTTAGGCATGAAAGAGTAGGAAAGAAGGGTCAAAGTCCTCCCACCTTAAGCCGATACGCCTTGCCGTTTCGCCGAACCGATGCGACTCAATTTCACAACTTTGTTACACGGCCAACTGATCTGACTTAGCTATTCGACCACTTCGTGCTTCGTTGAATTATCCGACCGATTGGCTTACTGTGCCTATGTCTTAGTCCATTACGAGGTGGTGATTTGGTTTTACGGACACCATTGCAAATAAGACAAAAAGTCGACATCTTATATTTCAGCGTAAACATATAGCCTGCACACGAAACCAACTAAAATCAATAATCGTTCGAATCAGACTTGTGCGTTACATCGATTCAATTTTTTAGAATCTTCGAACCGACTCAATGCTTTCCTTCGGGCCAACTTAACACTTGCATCGAACTTACTCGATGCATTCCTCGGGTCAACGTAACTCTTTGTATTGATTCACATCGATACATATTTCGGGTCAACGTAACTCTTCGAGTCAACGACTCATCGTAATGCACCGTACGAATCGGGTTATTACACTAAGTCCTTCATCAAGATATCACAATTGTTGAAACAAAACCAAGAAACCATTGGATGAAAGAATGGTTTGGTTATTAACCGAGGGATGCGTCAATGGCAGTCAGATTGGTAGTCGGATGGTATGCTGCAGTATACTGATGGTATGCCAGTCTAACCGGTAATTTCCTCTTTTCCAAAAAACTCAGGGGTTCTATATACAAGTCTTAGCACTTTAGCTTATCTTGATCCTAACTATGCGGGTTTTTAGTCTTGTCTAGTATTTGTCTTGTGGTTGTTTAATCTACCTGTCTTGTCCAATATTTCCCCCGAAGGAAAGTATCATTATAGGGTGAGTTCTATGGACGCCCACGGTCTGGAACTAAAGTCAAAGTTATCAGGATAAAACAACTACCTTCATTACATAGTGCATTGGGATGAGAGATTTTTGATTTTAATACAGTACTGTTGAGCTTTCCGTCACGAGGGGCATATTTCCAGCTCATCGTCGTGTTATGCCTCTTGTACTCTGATTATTAGCTCACCGTCGAGTGATGTCTATTATATATATAATATTTTTGGACTACCCTTGACAATGTATAACGCATGACTTCCCAACCCTCAAACTTGCATATGTTAGTAACCAAAACTTGTGATAACCCTAGTTATCTAACGATATCAAGACGTCAGCTGATGATTGGCCGACATGGCTTGTATTTCTTTATATCTTGCCTAGTATTTTACTATTCATGCTTAGCTTATTTCTTGTTGTATTAATTTTTTTGCTTCTATCTTTTATTTTCTTACATGCTAGTTTAAGTATACCATAGAACTTTTCTTGTGGTACTTATTATTTATGGTTGACCCTACCAGTTTTGTATGACCGTATCTCGTAGCGGAGCTAGATGATCTTTCGTATCTCCCGCTTGATGGTACATACCTGGAGGATCGCTAGCCGAGCACCTGAGTGGATTTCTTGTTTTATCTTGCAATTGTACAAATTGTATATTTTCTTGAGACATTTAAGCACATGTTAGCTTGTGTTTTGGAATCATGTTCCCGCCTGTGTGCATCATGATTGTATATATTCTAGACTATAGCTAGACATGATTATGTATAATTGTATAGTCTTGCTAGTATTTTTTTGGTATACTAGTTTCATGATCATCTATATTGATATTGTGAGACTTTACTACATTGTGATGGTCATAAATCTTGCTAATTACTTATAGTTTGTGGGATTTTGCTTGACCTAGCTTATACTATTGGATTGTAGACTATGCCCCGTGTCTTAATAGTCATGACTGTATCTTTGGATACCATTGTACTTTGAAATGCGTAGCTGACCTAGTACTGCTACTGCTCTCCTGTATTCCGGTTCTGGAATGTGACATAAAGATACCGAGGCCTGCCAAAACTTTGGCTATCCTGAAGGCAAACTTCTCTGTCATTAGGACTGCAAAAATTGTGATAATCCTAACTATGTTTAGAACTGCTAAAATTTTGGCAGTCATAAAAATAATTTGTGTTGTTGCATTTGATACTTCTGATCTATAGTCTCTTTCTAAACCAACATATATATATATATATATATATATATATATATATATATATATATATATATATATATATATATATATATTTTTTTTTTTTTTTTTTTTTTTTTTTTTTTTTTTTTTTTTGAAGCAATGGGTACTTGTGGCGAACTCGCCTCCACTGAGGCTCGAACTCCCGACCACTTGGGCCGTATGCATCGCTCTTAACCACTAGGCTAGAGATCATTTGCAACATATATATATATATATATATATATTTTTTTTTTTTGCAACATATATATATATATATATATATATATATATATATATATATATATATATATATATATATTATGAGTTATTTTGGGCTTCATTTTGAGCTCAATCTGTGTCACCCCATATTTTCTTTACTAACTAGTTTGGTCAACTAACTCACTCTAACTTGCTTTACAAATCTAATAATCTCTTCTTACTTCTTCCTCCCTTACCAATGTGAGTTCAAATATACAACCCCATTTGAAAGAAATAAAACGTGCATGAACAATTTCTACAATAAATCAACAGAAAAAAGTATTTTGCATTCTTCCTCAAATAAATCTATATTGTTTAAGTTTCGAAAAACATCTGTTCCGAGACTTGGATAGAGGACCAAAATGGGAATCATCCTCCCCTCGAATCCCTTCATCTGAGGAGGAAGTAGGGGGGAGGGGCAGAAGCTCAAATGCATCTTGTCTCACAACATTCACATTCAATTCAAAGGAGATTGGTATTGTCTGTATGCGTCTGTTGCTATCTCCATGGCAACGTGGATATACGAGGGAACTCATTGCCATGTGATCTATGGAAATATAACCAAGACATTAAGGGGCGTTTGGTATGCGGAATACTATATAGTCGGAAATTCTATATTCCTGGGAATCAAATTCCAAGGAATTAAATTTCCGGAAAAATTATATTCTCATGTTTGGTGACAATATAAATATTCCCGGAAAAAAAATAAAAAATAATAATAACGAAAAAAATGAACAAATATAAAAAAACCGATAAAAGGACAAAAAATCGGTAAAAACGAAAAAAATCGTAAAAACGACAAAATAACAAAAAACGACAAAAACGATGAAAAATGACGAAAAATCGGTTAAAACGACAAAAATGACCAAAAAGCGACAAACAAAAAATAACAAAAAAAAGGGTAAAAACGACAAAAAATAACAAAAAAAAGGGTAAAAACGACAAAAATAACCAAAACATGACAAAAACGACATAAAATCGGTAAAAACGATAAAAAACCAAAATGCGGCAAAAACGACCAAAAAAAAATCGATTAAAACGACAAAAAATGACAAAAAAATCGGTTAAAACAAATAATTGATAAAAACGACAAAAAAGAACACAAAATCGGTTAAAACGACAAAAAATAACCAAAAACGACAAAAAACGGTAAAAGCGACAAAAATGATAAAAAACGACATAAAATAAGTAAAAATGACCAAAAAGCAAAAAAAAAAAACCGACAAAAACGACTAAAAATCGGTAAAAACAGCAAAAAAAAAAACTACAAAAACGACAAAAAAAATCGCTTAAAAACGACAAAAATTGACAAAAAAGCGACAAAAAGGACAAAAGTTGGATAAAAACGACAAAAAATAATCAAAAAGTGACAAAAAAAGACAAAAAAGGGTAAAAACGACAAAAATGGTAAAAACGACAAAAAAATGACAAAAAAAACGATAAAAACGACAAAAAATAATCAAAAAGAGACAAAAACTGAGTAAAAACGAGAAAAAATTGCTTAAAACGAAAAAAAAATTGGTAAAAACGACAAAAAAATTGGTAAAGACAAAAAATGACAAAAAAAGCGATAAAAACGACAAAAATAGCGATAAAAACGACAAAAAATAATCAAAAAGTGACAAAAAAGACAAAAAGGGTAAAAACGACAAAAAATCGCTTAAAACGACAAAAAATTGGAAAAAACGACAAAAAATGACAAAAAAGCGATAAAAACGACAAAAAACAATCAAAAAGTGACAAAAAACGACAAAAAATGGCTTAAAACGACAAAAAATTGTTTAAAACGACAAAAAATTGGTAAAAACGAAAAAAATGACAAAAAATTGATAAAAACGACAAAAATAATCAAAAAGTGACAAAAAGACAAAAAATGGGTAAAAACGACAAAAAATTGCTTAAAACGACAAAAAATGGTAAAAACGACAAAAAATGACAAAAAAGCGATAAAAACGACAAAAAATAATCAAAAATAATCAAAAAGTGACAAAAAATGGGTAATAACGACAAAAAATGACAAAAAAAAAAAAACGATAAAAACGACAAAAAAAGAAAAAAATGTTCAAAACTAATCAAAATTGATCAAAAAAGAAGAAAAAAATTTAAACAATTTTTTTTTTGCCCGGGCAAAAAAAAAATACCCACCTATTCTCAAGGGATAGAATTCCCATGTTTTGTGGGTAAACTATTTACCCGGGTATTTATAATTCCCGGGAATAAATTTTTTATAAGCCAAACAAACGTGGTAATAGATTCTCATCTTAAATTTTTCCGGGAATAAAAAAAAAAATATCGCGTACCAAACGCTCCCAAAGATTTAAAAAGACATGACTGTCAAAATTTTGGCAGTCCTAAACATAGACAGGACTGTCCTAAAATTAATTTCATATTATCCCTGATCACTTTGAAAGGGTAGTTTGGAAATTAAAAGTTGAGAAAAATTTGTGTTGCCCCTATCACATTTGAGGGTGCCTTTATCGATTGTCTTTTTTTTTTTTTTCCCGAATGTAAGGATGAGTGTTGTAAAGAAAATAATGGAGTGACCTAAAAGTAAGTGAGCGGTGTGGTTGTGAACATTTGAGTGACTGAGGAAAATCTTTTGAGCTGCAAGAGTTGTGCATTTGTGAGTACACATGAAATGGTTGAGTGAAGGATGTAATTGAATGAGTTGTGTGAGTGTGTGGTGAGCTAAGGTTCAATGAGAACCTTTACACTACGTTTGAGAAGGAGTGGAAATAGAGGGAGGGGAAAATTTAAGGAAAAATGGAAGAAAAATTAGAAATTAAGTTGTTTGGAAAGGGGAAAAAGAAATAGTAGTAAAATTTGGAGGGAAAATTTTGGTAGGCCCCACCAAAATTTTTTTCTCCCAAAACCAGAAGGAAAATGTACGTGCTTGAGGGAATTGGGTAATATTTACCCAATTACCCCTCAATCAATTCTCTTTCTTTTTCTAGGTTGTCCGTTCATATTCTTTTTTCTTATTTTTTTCTTCGGGTAGTATATATATTTCTCTCCTATCGGCTTACATATCACAAAAAAATTATCGGTTGTGATTTCTACACATCAGGTAATATAAAACTCTCATAAAAATGTTCATGTATGAGCCTATTAATTTGCTTATTTTAAACATAATATTTCTTCATTTAAATCTTAAATCGAATATAAGACTTTGTATTTTGATTTATTTACAATTTAAATTCATATAAATGACTGTATTATCTCTAACAATAAAAACATAATATAAACCAAAAAAGTCAATTTTTAAATCTTAAGCAAATATTGATTTTATCTATAACTCACGTTTAAGACATCTAAAAATAAATAAAAAAATATCGTAGGAGTTTAATTGCTATAAAATTTATTATTTTAAAGATAATATTTTATTATTTAAATCTTAATTCAAATATAAGATTTTGTATTTTGATTTATTTATTAGTTAAATTTCTTACATTACTGTATTATCTCTAACAATAAAAATATAAATATAAATATATATAGCTAATCTTAAAAAAATCTAGTTAATCTACAACTCACGTATATAGTTAATCTTAAAAAATCTACAACTCACATGTATAGTTAATCTACAACTCACCTACATATAGTTAATCTTAAAAAAAATCTACAACTCACGTATATAGTTAATCTTAAAAAAAAGTTATAAACGTGAGTTGTAGACACCTCATAGATATATATTTATGATTTTTGAGATATCTCTAGCAAAAGAAAATCATAAATATAAGATTTTTTTTTTGTTTATGAGGTGTCTCATAGATTTATTTATTAGTTAACTTCATATATATTACTGGATTAGTTAATCTACAACTCACGTTATGAGACACCTCATAAATAAAACTTATGGGTGAGTTTAACTCCTATCAATTGATTATTTTAAAAATCATGAAAAAGTTAAGGACGCATCAGTAATTTTATCTATCTCCCACAAACAAACAAAAGTTAATTTTTCACTTTTCCTTCCCCCATTTTTTGGTCATCCAAACAAGAAGAGGTAAAGTTAACTTTCCTCTCCCTCAATTTTCCTTCCTCTCAAATTTTTCTCTCCCTCCGCTCCTATGTTCTCAAACATAGGGAAAAGTTAAGTAGGGGGGAGACTTTAGTAATACTATTAAGATTTTTATGTATTAGTAGTAAGCAATAAGTAGGGTATTTAGGAAGAGAAAAAATGATTGGACTAAGTAAAAATAAATATTTTGAATATAATAATTCAATTATGAACTGAAATAAAATTTGAGAATTTTACATGGTATTATTAGACTGGGAAATGTTTGGTTTACAACCAAACTTTTACAACCTTCTTACAACTTACACCCATTTGCTGACATGTGGGCCAGGCCACCACCTGGCCCACATGTCAGAATATGGGTGAGTGGTTGTAGGAAGGTTGTAAATGTTTGGTTGCTCTATTAGACTGGTAGAAGTGATGAACTAAGCAAATAGTTAAAAGAGGAGAGAAATTTTAGTTGCAATGAAAATGTAGTGAACTATCGTCTCTAGTGTTTTTGAAGGGTTGAAATAACTAAACTACTTTCCTAACAGCCCTAACAGCCAACATGTGGGCTAGAACCCAGCCCAAGCCCGGGTTAAGGTCTTGGTCAGCACCTGCATGCCAAAAATGCTTCTTCCCGCCTATAAATCCCTCAAATGAGAGAGGAGGAAAGAAAAAAACCCTAAATCCCCACAAATCAAATTTTGAAAAAAGAAGAAAAATGTCCCGGCGAAGAAACCTCCGTCTCCCGAGCTCCTCCGACGAAGAAGAAGAGATATCCCGGGGAAGAAACCTCCGTCTCCCGAGCTCCTCCGACGAAGAGGAAGAAATGTCCCGGAGAAGAAACCTCCGTCTCCCGAGCTCCTCCGACGAAGAAGAAGAAAATCCCCAAATCCCCCCAAACCCTAACACTAACACTAATCCGTTCACCTCCCCTCCCCCGAGCCCTCCCCAGGAGATATCTGACGACGGCGACGAGGAGTTCATCGACGTCCCGGAATTCCTCTCTGACCCTTCTCCTCCTCCAAATCCTAACCCTAACCCTAACCCTAGCGTTGATCTGATCGACGGGCTTCTACAGGGACTCGGGCTCCGGCTCCGGCGGGAATGGCTGGAATCATGCGTGTCGGCTCTCGAGAGGTCGGGGCCGGGGTTCGGGAGCATGGATCTCGACCGGAAGGCGAGGTCGTGCTTCGAGCAGTTCCTACTGTCCGACATGAACTGCTGCGGCGCCGGGGTGCTGCCGGAGAACGTGGGCGGGATGCACAACGCTGAGCTGGAGGGGCCGTTCGTTCTTCAGGTGATCCGCTTCATTTTCTAGGGTTAGAGTTTCAAACCTGAGTGGTTTTGATAGAAGAATCAGCAAAGACTAACAGGGGCATAGTCGTAGTTTGATTTCATCCTGTTTTTACTCGATTGTGAAATCATTTATAATCGGACGTTGTCAAATTTCGTGATTATGAATCAAAAAATCAGTTGCATTCAATCGGGATCTTAATTCACGGATTTGTGAATCACCGGATTCCAACCGAAATCTTTCAAAATTTGATGTAGTAAAAAAATGACAATTTTCAAATCAAGCAAAATTGAGCGTAGTAAAATCGATTGAATTTCAAGCTGATTTTGATTTGGGCTGATTTGAGCTTAATTTGGAGGCTCATATAAATATTTTTTTGGCCAACCAAAATCAAGTGAAACTTGTCTGATTTCAAAATTCACTCTTTGCTTGGGCTAGGACACAATATATTCTCCATCTTCTTCCCTTCCTTTCTTTTCTTCCTTCTTCGTGATCAGGAGCACCTAGGACACGATTTCTCACTTCTCGGTGCTCCAAGCTTTGGATTAGGTATCATCTCTTTCCTCTAAAATCTTTGTGGCGTGCTGGCTAAGGTTCTCTGCCATCCGCCATTTACATAGAACCTAGTTGTTAGTTCCTCGAACAGTCTTTTCTCTTACGAATAACAATTCTTTATACGCTATTCAAAGGAGAAAAGGCAACTTGGAGTCTTGGGCACTTGAATTAGGTCGAGCAGAAAAAAAGAGAATACATTTTGGAAGAAAGTCACCTGAGGAAACATAGAGAAGAAGACCAATATAAAGTATACGAAGCCACCAATGACATCACATTGCCAGTTCTTCTTGCGGAACTTTAGGATATTACCCAATGCAACCTCGAAGCACATTTTTTTCAGAATGGTCAGATAAAAAAAAAACCAAAATAAAAGAAATGCAGTATGTTTGATAAATATTGTGCAAGAAAAACTAGCAAGTATACTTACCCTACTGGAATCATCAAAAGATGGATAAGTGGCCTCACTCTTATATGAGTTCCCATAGTACCTGTTGAAGTCTCTAAAGACGTGTTGGGTGCAAAAATGCCCCACCACAACCATTTACAAGTAAGTGTTGGACATGCACAGGCTTATCTGAGGAACATAGGAATGGCGCATATAGTGATGCAAGTCACCACCCATGCGAAGCTTATATCTTCCCTTTAGATAGTCATGTATCAAATGAAATACATTAATCCCGCTACGTTCCTTCCAGTACCATTCCACAAGCCAGTTTGGTTCATGCCAAGGTTGTAAAAATCGCTAGTCGGCCGCTAGTCGGTTCGTAGGGACTACGGATTAATCGGACTACTCGGGGACTAGTCGGATTAGTCGGTTTAGAATTTTTAATGAATATATATATGTAATATGTTATAAAAATATTTTAAAAAATAATATGTTAATTGTCGAACTTTTAATTATCGCAGACTATAATACATTTTCTTATTCATTATTTTGCATAAATTTCTATTTCGATAAATATTTAAATAATATGTTAACAACTTACTATTTTGTACGGAGAGTTACAGCCGCAGTAGCAAGCAAAAGCAAAAAAAAGTAACAAGCAAAAATTAAAAAAAGAGCCACAACAACAGTAGCAAAGAGATAACAAAGCAAAAGTAAAAATAAAAAAAGAGTAGGCTAGTCACTTTTTTCAAAAATAGAAAAAGGCAGCAACAAAGTAAAGAGTCGACGACGGCTGCCTTGACGAAGTCGACGGCAGCCCAGACTAGTACCAATTTAGCTAATTTTTGGATGGACCACCCCTAATCGAGTCGACGGTGGCCGACAAGTGACTAGTCGGGGACTAGCCCCTAGTCGAGTCGGCGGCGGCCGACTAGCGACTAGTCGGGGACTAGTCGGCCGCCTAGAGGGATTTTTACAACACTGGTTCATGCATCATAATAATGAGTCATTATCTCCCATCCCACTTGCGAAGCTTTTTCAACTATAATAAGAGTTGGCATGAACAGTCAACATAGTTAAAATACTCGTATATGTTGAGAAAAATAACGAAGTTGTACTGGAAAGGCCTTTACACCATGGTATTATGTTACAAAATGAACAGAAACTAGTAGAGGTACCCAAAGTCTGTATTGGGTTCTGTGTTCAATGCAATTTATGTACTACAGAGTATTCCCTTTAACTTAGTAGATCCCTATGTTCTAGACTAGGCAATATGTTTTTCATATTATAATAAATTGTAAATGAAGTACCTTGGAAAACATCCTACTCAAACGTCAAAGGATATCTTTCCTAGGGAGTGGGTCACAAGTTCAAAAATGAGGTTGGGCTGCTATGGCAAAAGAATGGCAGCTAATACCCTCCACTCTGCATTTTAAGCATATTATAATAGGGAATGCACGATCTAGCTTAAGGAATAAAATATCAGTAAAATATAGGAAAAACTTGAATTCAACATACAACAGTTACTGCCTTCCTGTTATAGAACACTTTGACGTTGTTTCGTTATAACTTCACCAAATGCAATATTAAGAGTATATCTATATCTGGATATGTGAGCCAGCTTGGACTAATTTAGAAGGAAAGGGAAAAAAAAACAGAGATCAAGTAAACAAAGTGCAACAAAAGAAAGTATGTAGCTGACCCCAGAAATTTGGGATAAAGACTTCATACAAGTATTTGTTGTAAAAATACCTTATCAAGGTTATAAGTGCACCAACCAAGTAGCCTACCAAACCCACAATCCACCACCTTAAGGAAATAAGGAAAAATAAAATAGATGAAAAAGGATATGCGATCAAAGTTTTCTCGATTATCTATAGAATCAAATATTGGCTAAAGGTATTAGTATAGTAACATATAGGAATATCCAACACCAAAGATATGTAGAACACTATGGTTAAATTCCAAAAGTACGCTTCTGTCATGGTGCCTTGTTGTGTCATCTGTGAAACTCATTGGACAAGTATACTTCCTGGAAACTCTTTGGACATGTGTCAAACACTTCTTGGTCATGTCCTGAAATCTGTAGTACTTTACTACTTTATATCATACATTATTGGGATATAGACTTCTTTGGTTCTTTTGACACAAATTCTGACTTGAAGTATGATTTTTGCTCAGTTGTAATGTGAAAAATTAACATTTTAACGTAAAAGGTAGAAGATACACTATGATGTTCATTATGTAAACTTCAATGTGCTTTCTTCTAATAAGTGAGACACGTCAAGTTACTAGATGGGAGGATAAGGTAGATGAAGATCCAAGAATATGATGTATAAAACCTTAATGCAGGAACCCCTTATATTGGTAATGATATAATTATTTTTTATGCTAGGATCGACATAAAGATTTTTTTTTTTCCTGTGACAACAATTATGAGGATATTCCTGAATTGCACATCATTTTTGGACTTAGGATCCCTACTAGAGGGTATGTAGTGAAGCCATGAGAAATAATTGAACATATTTTATCATAACATGGTTATTATTAAACTAGTACGATGACATGTGTTATTGGACTTCTTTGTTTATGTTCTTATATTTTATGGAACTAGAAAACTGGTAGATGGCATGGTTGTTGGACATATTTGTTATGTTCTTATATTTTATGGAACTAGGGAACCAGTAGGATAACATGGTTGTTGGACTTTATTTTGTTTAAATGTTCTTATCTAGAAATCAGAATTTGAGAATTCAAACATGATTCAAACCAATCATCCAAATTTGAATTTGGAAATCAGGGTGAAATCATGACGAACGCATGAGTCAAAAGTGAAATCATACCAAAATCAGGTTTTTAACAATCAGCCTAAAATCAGGCTATGACTACACCCCAATAAATTGATGGGGAGTTTCATTTTTTGAAATGTAAAATAAAAAAGTTTGGATTTTTTTATATAATTTTTGGGACAAGTTGAAAGTCAGTTAGGGATACCCCTCTTTACTTCTGATGGGGTCTGAAATTTTGATGTGTATTACATATTGGAGGTGAACTTTTATGAAGTTTAGAATGCTAGTATGTGAACACTATTATGGAAGTTCCCTTCAAGGCTAAACAAAAGGTAGATAAAATCAAACTATTTGGAATCTTCAAAATGTTCCGCAATTTGTAAATGGTTCTGCATATCAATTCTAGCCTAGGCAGTTCTGCAAATACATAGTTTCCTGTATAATTGCACATGCCATGCACCCATCATGGCAGTTTTGGGGTGTTTTTAGGGGTTTCACGGTTGGTTTCAGTATCGGAGTCCATATGACCCTTCTTAATTGGCAGTTTCAGAGTGTTTTCCCGCGGGGGGGGGGGGGGGGGGGGGGGGGGGGGGGGGGGGGTTCAGTTGTTTTAAATCGGTTGGTTTTGATAGTTCCAGCGTTTCCGTATTGATATCGGTGGATATCACGAACTATGATTCCTAGCCCTTTCCTCTATTTGAATGTAAAAAATGTTTAAAAGTAATAAAATTGTTAATCATCATGGATAAAAGTCAGATGTTCACTTTCAATACATAATTAGAAATTTCAAGGTTACCTCAAAAAGAAATTGTCGCTTGTTTAAAGACATGCAGTTTCTCCATTTTGGCATTTTCAATGTCATAGAGGTACAATATCTTCGTGTCTATACTTAAAAGTCGCCAAAGAATATATATCCTAATTCACTCTAAATAAATAAATAAATAAAAAATATCAACTTTTGCCCCTTAATCAGCAGCATCCTCATAGTTTTTCCCCCTCCATAAGAGCTCTAACACCTCAATATCCATTGCCTTCCAGAGAAATTGAACTTCATCTGATAGGTAAAACTTTGGACCCGTTCTACCTTTTCATTTAGTCCCGTCCATTTCTGTTCTGTAAAGATCGTCTCGATTAGTCAAGTTTTCCCTATGTAACTGGAGGGAGCACTTGCATATTTCTTTGTTTCGTCTTACAAGAAATAACAGATGGGGCTTGGTCATACATATAATTCTAATTTGCAACTAGGGCTAAATGTCACGGACTTAGTGTTTTAGGCTATACTTCGACCCGTGCCAGCCTTCCCGAACCCGCTTAGCTAGATTGCTAAGGCGATATTGAGAACAATGTGGAGCAAAAGAGAGAGATTGGAAGTATGAAAACTTTACTATACTAGAAGAGATCACAACTTTGGGTGGTGAGGAACAAATGAGGCCTCCCACTTATTTATAGTGTCCATAGGGCTTACAAGAAACTTCTGGAAACAAAATATTCCAGGAATTATTCTAGGAAACTCTAGAACCTAGATATTTATAAGGAGGTTTATAGAACATCTAGAAATACCATGAGTCTTCATAAAAAATCCCAAGTCTTCCAGAGGATGCCACTATCTTCTAAAATATTCCTGAGTCTTTCAGATGATTCCACCATCTTCTAGAAAGTTTCAAAAGCTTCCAGCATAATTCCGCTCCGTGTAGAGTTATGCAAGTCCGTCTCGGTGGGGCGCAAACTTTTGTGCGTGATATTCTCCCCCACCTGTTTTATCGACGCCCTCATCGACGAGTGTGCCAAGTCTTGGAACGACGTCCACTCTCGTAGGCATGGTCGCTGCACGTCGTTCCTTATTTGTGGATCTCGTGCGTCGCTTCCCAGATTTGTCCATCTTCTCAAGATCGGAAGCAAATTGGTTCGCCGCACCAACTCTAGCCTCGATCTGTGCCCTCATCGGCACATGACGAATCTCGTGCGGGCTATCGAGTCGTCGTTAACCCTCGTCTCGTGGCTGCACATAGTTTTTCACACCTTCGCGTGTACGAGTCCTATTACAACTCTGTCGACCAGAATGTCCCCCACGAGCTTTGAGCAACTCCTTGTGCGAGCCACTCCACTTTGTCGCTTCTGCCTCTGCGCAGCCCACGACATGCATCTCGTTCGTGCTCAGCTTGGCAGCACGATTCACTTCCCTCCGCGGGAGTAACTCATCGGGACGCCCCTTTGTAACACCCTTGGCCTCGCGCGGAAGGCCTTCCTCCTCAAAGCCCTCCTTCCTCTCGGGCACCGTTAGGTGTGCTATCTCCCTTCGACACCCTTTTTGAGCTGAATGACGGAGATAGCTTTCTCCTTCGATGGCATGTCTCGTGCACCTTTCATCATGCACGACACGCCTTCTCCCATAAAGCCGACAACTCTCAAATATGGCATCGGAATTGCCTTAGCCGCGATAAGGAAATCTATGTCCAGTATCATCTTGAAGTTTAGTGACGTAACAGTAAAATTGGCAATACCCGACCAATTTTCCACCGTTATGCGGACCCCCTTGTCACTCCCTGCATGGGACGTGCCTCCGCATTAACCGCCTTTATTATGCTCGAATCTTCCTCTAAGGCTAGACCCAAGCGACAGACTTCCATATTCGTGTTAAAGTTATGAGTGGCGCCCGTGTCAACCAACGTCCGTGTGCTCGTACCATTGAACCTCACGTCAACGTATATGAGCTCCCTGCTCGGAGTCCTCGACAAAGCAGGCTTGGTCTTCACGGCGTTGTGTAAGCGCAATGCTCTCATGTGCGCTTCCACTTCGCACTCCTCGTCTGCCGCCACCTCGGTTCGGACGACGCTAACATGCTTGCTTCTCTTTGGACAATCCCGAGCAAAGTGATTCTCTTCCGCATATGAAGCACGAAACAACTCACTCGGGTTGGGCCTTCTCGTGCTTCTTTCCCTCTGACGGACCCTCCTTAGGAAAGCTTTCCCGCTCTCCCCCACCATTTTTCTTGGTGGACTTTGGCTTGGCCTTGGCATCATTGTCGTCCTACATGTACTTGACGAGCCGTTCGGCTGTTGCCACGACGGTGTTCAAGTTTTGTATCCTCTGTTGCTACAATTCTTGAGCCGCCCACGGTTTGAGTCCATCGAGGAAGAACAAACGATTCTCTTTGTCCATGCTAGATATCGCGAGCATCAAGCGTGTAAACTTTGTAATGTACTCCTTGATCGTCCCGGTATGCTTGAGTTGCCGCAAGCTCCGTCTCGCTGCAAACTTCATATTCTTCGGATAGAACTGAGACTTGATCTCCTTCTTGAGATCCTCCCAAGTCTCTATCAAGCACAAACCCTTCTCGGTTTTCGTGCACCTTTGACACCGAAACAATAGCATTGTCGGTGAAGTAGAGTGAAGCAATATCTACCTTCTTGACGTCATCGTTGATGTGCAACGCCTTGAAGTATCGCTCTACGTTCTACAAGAAGTTCTCAACTTCTTTGGCATCTCGCACCCCATTGAAGGATTTTGGTTCAAGGATCTTCTTTCGTTTCGGTGCCTCCCTACTCGAAGGTCCACCGTCCGCAACGACCTTTTCCAAGATGACAACTCTGGTCTTGAGTTTTCTGCAACTCTCGACCACGGTCTTTAGCTCCTCGTAGCCTTGGACCTTCCTATGCAAGTCCTTAATCTCTGCACGATGTCCCTTGAGCTCCTCCTTAAGTGCGGATCGGATTTCTTGGAATTGCTCCCGAAAGATTATCATGGACGAAGCGACGTCAGTCTCCAATCCATTGTAGAACTCCTCTAGCCTCGTGTTGCTTTGCTTCATGGAGCCCATGCGCATCTCTAAGTCCCTCGAACCCGTCTCCATGATCCCAACACGCTCGGGAAGATCGGCAATGCTACGCTCCACCGTAGTCTCCTTGCTCTTGTCCCTCTTGTGCGTCTTGGCGTGCCCCTCCTTAGGCGATACGGGTCACACCTTGACGTTCTTGGATGTCGGTATTGCACCAACCGACCTTCGCTCTGATACCACTTGTCACGGACTTAGTGTTTTAGGTAAGGTTCAAAGTATCGGCCGATACCGATACGTATCGGCCGTATCGGATCGGATTTTGCTCTCGCCGATCCGATACTTTGCCAAAATATCGGTATCGGCCGAGAACGCCGCAGGAAGGTTTGGATCGGACCGTATCGGCCGATATGAGCCCGATACGGGCCGATACGAGCTGATACTGGCCGAAACCCTAAATAAAAAACCGGGAAAGATTCTCCGACTACAAAAAAGCAAGGTCACATCCAATAGAAAATTCAATAATGGAAAAAATTGACACAGTTCACAGAAAAATTCTATAAATAGATGAATATTTCACATGAAACCACCACAACAACAAAGAAAATAAAATCAATTACACAAAAAATTGTGAAGATCAAGAAGTTACCTCGTTTTCAGAAGGTAAAAGCTTCTTGGCCGTCGCTGTCGCCGCCTTGGCCGTCGCTGTCGCCGCCTTCGTCGACTTTCCCGTTGCCGCCTCTACCGCCTTCGCCGTTGCTCCTCCGGACGGTGTGGAGGTGGTGGAGAGGAAGGGCTAAGGGCGGAGAGGAGAGGAAAACGTGGAGGAGGCGGAGAGCGACGGAGGGAAAATGGCGGAGGCGGCGGAGAGGGAAGAAACATTTCACACGAAATGTTTCTCTCTCCTCTCCAGCGTAATATATAGTTAGGGTTTTTTCATATAAAAAAAAATTGAAAACCAGCGCGTGGGCGCTCGAACCCAGAACCGCACAGAAGACTCTGGAAGCACACAAGAACTCTTACACTAACCAGCATACCAATTTGACTCCTATGTCTATACTGGCATTTATATATATTTATAACTAACTTACATATACTAGCATATGTGCACGTGTCTTGCACGTATTTTAATATTTCTTAATTAGTTTAGGAAGACTCTTTAGGAAGACCAAAGGATAGTCTTCCTAATTACTAAGTTGTCCTTATTAAAATTAATGAACTATTTTTAATTAGTATAAGTATGTAAGGATATTTTCGGAATTTAAAAGTTTCACCATCTAAGTTTTCCTATTATATAGTAGAATAGATATGCTTTTTTTACTAACTTAATATATATATATATGGTCTATAACTATATATATATATATATATATGTGTGTGTGTGTGTGTGTGTGTGTGGTAATTTTTCTTTTCTTTTATATCTATATATTGTATCTTTTTGTGTGTGTGTGTATATATCTATAATGTGTAAAAAAAAATATATATATAAAACTCAATTATTGTATGTAACGTTTTTTATTATTGCATGTAACGTTTTTTATTATTGCATGTAACGTGTTTTAATTTCATTTTTAGGAATATATAATGGCGCCGAAAAGTCGCACGCCAGAGGAAATGGATGTTGGTTGGAACCATGGCAAATGTCTTGACCCAAATAATAGGAGGAAGGTGCAATGCAATTATTGTGGCAAAAAGATGGACAGAGGAGTTACTCGTCTCAAACAACACTTAGCTGGTATTAAAGGAAACGTAGCATCGTGTCCTGAAGTACCCCTTGAGACGAAAAGAGAAATGTTGTTGCTTGTCGAGGGTAAACAAAAAGATAAATTAATAGCCGACCGAAGAAAACAACTAGTAGAGGAGGAGTTGACAAGAACAGCTCGTCAAGGAGATTCCTCAGAAGAAGAAGATGATGCTGACGAATACGCGGAAGGGACTGAGAGAAAGTAGGAGAGAACATGCAGCTGCGCAATGGAGTAGTCGTTGGTGTGTAGGGGAGAGAGGAGCAGGGTCTAGCAGGGGTCCGACGTTAGGTGGCCGATCAAAGTCGGTCGCATATCGTGAGGAGGAGGTGAGAAATATTCCAGAGGTAGGAGGAAAGAGTATGGACCCATATGTCCTAAGAAAACAAGGGGCAAAACAATCCAAAATAAAGGGTGCCCTTAAGGGATAAAGAATGCTAAAGAGCATATAGGAAGATTTATAGCAAATTTTTTTTATATATAATAATATACCATTCAATGCTGCCAAAAGTCCATATTACCAACCGATGATAGACAGCATAGCAGCTTGTGGGAGTGGAGTGAAAGGTCCAACTCCTTATGAGATATATAATACATACTTAGATATGAAAATAAATGACATAGAGGAGTACTTGAAATCCTTTCATAAATATTGGGATGAATATGGGTGCACAATTATGTGCGATGGATGGAGTACTCAGAACAGAAAATGCATCATTAACTTTCTTGCATATTCTCCATAAGGAACCATATTTCTTAAATCTGTAGATGCATCTGACAAATACAAAGATAGTAATTACATATTTGGACTGATGAATGTAGTTGTAGAACAAGTTGGAGAAAAAAGGGTCGTCCAAGTAGTTACTGACAATGGCTCCAACTACAAGGCGGCGGGATTAAAGTTAATGGGGGTGAGAACACACATACTGAATTTTTATTAATTTAAATAAAACTGCATTATATTTATTATTTGTATGTTTGTGTACAGGTGAGAAAAAACTTATACTGGACTCCATGTGCAGCACATTGTATAGATCTAATGTTGAAAGATATAGCTAATGATCCAAGTATTAAACCACTAATACAGAAGTTTCAAGAACTGACTTGTTTCATATACAATCATGGTTGGGCTCTTAGCCTCATGAGAACCGAGACTCATAATGGAGAATTGGTTAGACCAGCCATCACTATGTTCGCTACCAATTTTCTTGCTTTAGATTTCATCCTTACACATCAGGCTGATTTAAAAAGGATGACAAATACAAGGGGTTGGGTGGAGAACTACGTGAAACTCAATCGCAAAGATAGAGAAAAGGCAAATGTAGTTGTCGGCTTAATCGACAGTCAAACTTACTGGAGGAATATTGTAGGGGTCACTGCAATATTTGGACCTCTAGTAAAAGTTTTAAGGATGGTTGATAGTGATGATAAAGCTGAGATGGACCATCTTTATGAGGCTATGGACAGAGCAAAATTCATGATAAAAAAGAATGTTTGGTAAAGGGTACAAGAAGTGGTGGCAAATGATTGATAAAAGATGGAATAATCAACTACATCAAGATATCCATGCATCTGGTAAGTACTCTATAAATTGAATACCCTTAAAAATATCTTTTATAATGCTTATAGGGATTTTAAACTAGTTATTTATTTTGCAGGTTATTTCTTGAATCCCAAGTACCAATATGCTAATGATGTTGTAAACGACGATGAGGTGCTAAATGACTTCCACCGCGTCGTTAATAGAATGGTGAATGATAATGAAACACGCCTCAATATAAACAGAGAGATAACTATTGTTTGATATTGAATTTTTCATCTTTAAAATATTTAATATTTAATGTCATAACTTGTGTAATATAATTTTGTAGGCGGAAAGGTTCAGATTGAAAACTGGTACATTCGGTTCAAATCAATTTCAAAGTGCTGTAAGTAGATGTCTTCCTGGTAGTAATAGTTAATAACTTAATACTTCAAAATATTTATTAGGTAAAGTTAAATATTTACAAAAACTAACATATTTTATTACTTTTGTAGCTGAGTGGTGGTCCATATATGCTAGGGAGGATGCTCCAAATTTGACTCGATTAGCTGTGTGCATCCTGAGTCAAACGGTATCTTCCTCCAATTGTGAAAGGAACTGGACAACATTTTCTCTCATCCATACTCGTCCCCGCAATAGACTTACAATGGCGAGACTAGAAAAACTGATTTTCGTCCATTATAATATGGGATTGAGGGTTCGAAATGTACAAAGATCAGGAGATAATCAAAATGTTATAGATTTGGATGGGATATTTCACGATCAAGATCCACTCACAACTTGGACTAGAGAAAAAGAAGCACCACTATTGGATGGTAGAAAAAATGAATGGTTAGATGATAAATTGGATATCGATTCACAAGATACTGCCGCAAATGCTCGAAGGCCTGAAAAAAGAAAGAAAACACCAAATGTACCATCTCGACAGGTCGACAGCGATAAAGACGACAGTACTGATAGTGGAGGAAATGGAGCTACACTCGTGACTGGTGTTTTCCTGTCACATGAATATGAAAATCCTGGAGACCAGTCACATGAATACTCTGGAGACTGGTCAAGTGATCATCAACCTAGAGAGCACCGTATGGATGATGTATATGTTGGAGGATCTAGCTATCATGATGTACCTACTCCTTCGGACAATTATACCAACACATATGATAGTTCATTTACAAGTTTTTATCCATACAATACTCCAGAGACAGAAGTCGTAGAACAACATTCTAAATTTGATGGCCTCATGACATGTTTTTTCAATAATACATATATCAATCTTTACTATCCTCATAACCAACAACCATATCGGGACGATTCCGATAATTACGAACCATTTTAGTGATATATTTGTATTCATTTTTTATATTCATTTTTTGTATTTATTCTTTTATTTGTACACTTTATGTACTTCATATCTATTGTAAAAGATTTTTATTCATGAAATTTAAATAAAGGGATAGGCCAGAGTCCCAATGAATTTTTCTGGCCAAGTGTTTTTTGTTGAAATTTTAAATTCAAAATAATCATGTAGCTAATTTTATTTTTTTGTATATTTTGAAACAAAATAATTGGATCATGGATTATATTGTAACCATTTGTAACAATGCATAAAACTAAAATTCTAGATATAAAATTATAAATAATTTTTTATTTATATAAATTTTAAAAAATGTCTGAACAAATATAATTATATAATAATGAGTCTTGTGACTTTTGTCTCGTCCAATCCTTTGCATTGCTTCTAATCTCTTGTGCCTCCCTTTATGTTCCTTAATTCGTCAAAATTTGAGCCTGTAGTAATAAAACAATACAAGATTCAATTAGTACGAATAATCAATTAATGACATAGTAAAATTGAAACTAAAAATACGGAAATAAAGAAAACTTGTAATCTTGTATATCGCAGTTAAACCAATCACAAAGGATGACTATTATTTTATTTAATTATAATAATAAAAAAACTTAAAAATAATTAAATAATGCATAAATATGTTTAAAAAAATTCTATTTTTTTTTAATAATTATTTAATATTGCCGATACTGCCGATACCAAAAAATCCGATACTTCAATCCGATACCACCGATACTTCCGATACCGATACTCATACAAATTGTCCGATACCGATATCAATACCGATATTTTGAACCTTGGTTTTAGGCTACACTTCGACCCGTGCGGCGCACAACTTTCTACTCGAAGATCCGTGCCAGCCTTTCCGAACCCACTTAGTTAGATCGCTAAGGCGATATTGAGAAGAAAGTGGAGCAAAAGAGAGAGATTGGAAGTATGAAAACTTCACAATACTAGAAGAGATTACAACTTTGGATGGTGAGGAACAAATGAGGCCTTCCACTTATTTATATTGTCCATAGGACTTACAAGAAACATCTGAAAACAGAATATTCCAGAAATCATTCTAGGAAACTCCATAACCTAGATATTTATAAGGAGGCTTCTAGAACATTTAGAAATATCACGAGTCTTCATGAAAGATCCCAAGTCTTCTGGAGCATTCCACCATCTTCTAGAATATTCCTGAGTCTTCCAGAGGATTCCACCATCTTCTAGAAAGTTTCGGAAGCTTCCAGCATAACCCTGCTCCGTGTAGAGTTATGCAAGTCCGTCTCGGTGTGGCGCAAACTTTTGACATAGAGCTCACTTCGCTCGCCTATTGAAGTGCTTGTTGGGAGTCCAACCCAAGAAGCTTTGAGCTGGGAAATTTGATCATGGAAATTCATACATATTTAGTGCTCACTCTTGACACTTCTAAACTAATAAGGATTCCTTTAAGACATTGATAATTATTCTTGGTTGTAACTTATACTGAGTATAATATAACATGTACTATATGTTTATAAAGACCTTTCTTATTCATTAATACGATTTAGGTTATATGTGAATCAAAAGTAGCTGTTTATAATTTTCGATGTACATACAATACACACATATACTTGTCATTAAGCAGCATCTCTTTTGTTATTTTCTGCAATTTTTCATGCTTTTTTAGATCCGGCTGGTCAATAATGTTGGCTGTTTGAAGCACCTAACCACCTGTTTCTTCTATGAATTGTATGTTAGTTTATTTCTCCCCTTTAGATGAAAGTTTTACTTGTCTAACATCTTTAATTGGTATTTCTTGTTACATAAGAGACTTGGTAAAACTTAGTATTCCTTTTACTACGTCCTCTATCTGCGTGTTGAGATGTTGCTAGTATGCACAGCTCAAAATTATTTACCTGACACTGATAATCACTGTCCTGTAGGTTGATGAAATAGTCAACATTTGTTCTTCCCTTAGCGAAAGATATCATGATGCACCTGCCGGGTTAAAAAGGTGCCTAAAACTTTCACTTACAGATGGTGTTCAGCGTGTATTTGCTATGGAATATAAGCCCATCAGAGATCTTGAGGTCTTTGCTCCTGCTGGCTTGAAGGTAAGTCATGAGTTTCTTAGTAGCATTATGTTGGTATCTATGAACGTTATTTTTTATTTCATATATATTTCCTATGACTTATACAATTATCCCCACGTCACCTAATGTTTTAGTTGTCCTGCAGCAAAAATTGGTTCTTAGCTAGTACCAGATCCAGAACTTATTTGTACTAAACTTTCCACGTGTTTAATTTTGTTACGGCACAATTGTTATAGAACCATATTTATTTTGGACACTGGTGTATGAGTTTTGATGCGAAATAATCATTTCTGAACCAAGTATTGGAGAAGATAGCATTAGATAACACCCAATTCTTGTTTGTTTTTGTCAGTTTGGACATGCTTGCCAGGCGATGTATTGTGAAGCCTACTTTCTGCTAGAAGTACCAAATCTGCAACCATTTTCTTTTATATATATATATATATATTTTATATATATATATATATATATATATATATATATATATATATATATATATATATATATATATATATATGCTTGTGATTTTAGTTGCAATATCATGATATATTCTTATCTTATATTCGATTTAACCTGCGCACAGACCTGTCGGTGTTTCTGTTGTTCAATCCTTCGTGGCATCATTGTAGCACCAGATGGAACTTATACATACAACATTATATGTTATAGATTAATTAGTCCTTAGTTTTTCTTGGGATCGAAGGTTCACTCATTTTCATAATTAGTGATATTTTGATATGTTTGGTGATACTGATACCTATAGCAATTTGTCTATGCCTTGTTCGTATTTATGTCATGGTAAATCTAGTACTTAGATAACAATTATTTTGTCAATAGTTCAATATAATATATGCCTTAGTGGAAGTATGCCATTTTAGGTTTTTTATGACTGCTCATATGTTTCTTTAGCCTTTGACAAAACGTCTAGTAGATATATTGTAGAAACTTCATTAGGTTAAAAATTTATAGACGGAACTGAGATATTTTAATGTATTTAAGTTTTTTTTGCCAAATACAACAAATACCCCTTATTAGAAGTATGCCATTGTAACTGCTTTATTCTAAGGAATGATGTTAACACTAAAAAGTACAAGCAACCAATATCTGTTTTATTAAATTACACTTCCACTCAAGCTGCTGCTGAAATGGGTTGTAATTATATAATATAACTTTGTTTGCAAACCCTTACACGGATTCGGATATTGGCATGATAAGGATTCAAGACAATATTTTTAGAGAAATTGGATATATGTAGGAAAGGATACGGTTAAATATATACATGAAAAGATATCTGTATACATATTTTATACATTAGATCTTAATAATATCTATATTTATGCATGTTTTGGATAATAATGTTCCGAAAAGTTCTAGAAAAGATTTTTTTTACAAATAAATGTTACTTTCTCGTATCTCAAATATGTTTGGCTCGATAATGACCATACAAAATCATTTTCAACTATGTTTTGATCTCTTTGGAGCTTATGCCTTAGACACGAGCAAGCCATATTTGACCAGAGTGTTCAGGAAGTGTTATGTCGTATACATGTCAAATACAAATATGGTTAGAGGAGTATCAATGCAACATAGAATATAACCAAGGTTCGCAGTATCGGTATCAGAATTTGTCGGACCCTTCCTATGAGTATCGGGATCGACAGTATTGGCAATATCGACGGATTCAAATCGGATTATCGGATTTTTTGGTATCGGAAAGCAAATAATTATTAATAAATTTAGAGAAAATGTTTTACGCATTTAGGCATAATCTTAACTATTTCTTGTATTGTTTCATAGTAGTTTTGAAATTGAATAAAATAATAGTCACCCTTGCTGATTGGTTTACTTGCGATAGATAAGTTTTCTTTATTTACATGCTTTTACAATCTTATTATGCTTTTACATCCTTGTTGATTAGTCTTTTTTTTTTTTTTTTCAATTTACTTTGTCAAATTGACTGGGAAAGGGACCCCAATGTCGGTATTGGCCAGTATCGATTTCGGTCGGTATCGGATCGGGACATGCCAAAGTGTATCGGTATCGGCTGATACTGCAGACTATGAATATAACACACTGGCTTAGGTTATTAGGTTCCTATACTTTTTCCTGTTTTAGAGATAAATATGCCAAGCATCCTATATTGGTTGTCAGCAAACTTTTATGCCCTGTACTTTTATGCTTATAGTTGTGTCCCATTTGAGTCTTGACATTTATCTTGGATCAAATTTCTATGTGGGCATACTCTCTGTCATCCATGCACTGAGTCTCAAACTGTGTTGATTAGTTAGTTTTTTGGTATATGAAGATAGGGTCTTATACATCTCTGGTGTATTTATTATCTCTAGTACTTTGTGTTTTGTCAGCCTATTTAATGATATTTATCTGCTTGTTTGGGAAATATCTTCTGGTTTAATATTTTAGTGTGATTCTCGATTTTTTTAAGAAATTGGTAAGTACTTATCACTGAATTTTTTTTCTTCTACAGAGTAGGAAGAAAAAGATAGTAACACAAGTACTCAACTCAAAAAACATAATCCGCTAGTGGTTAATCTCCTAACCAATACTACCACTTGCCGAACACGGTAAAAGTCTGGGAATTAACATCCTTAGTTCATACGACTTTTACCGTTGGAACCCCACAAGCCACATCAAGTGCTCCTATGTCTAAGTGGACTTTTGAATTCTTACATCCTTGTAGCAGCTTCTGTCTCCTTTATGTCAGTAGGAAAATTTTATTCTAAAACATTCATTGATGAATTTTCTTTTACCTTCAAATTCTGTCATTCCTTCAAAATTTGTTGTTACTTATTTATTTAGACTCTTTATAGTCTAGGGAAATTTGCAAGGTGCTCCTTGGTTGCATAAGCTTACATTACATATCGAGAAGGTAGGTCTACCTACCCGCCAACTAGCTTACACTGATATCTAGAAGGTAGGTCTACCTACTTGCCAACTAGCTTACACTCATATCTAGATGGTAGGTCTACCTACCTGCCACTACCATCAGGTCTTTTATGTTCTTATGCCCCGTACCCGACCCATTCTGTTGGGAGAAGGCTTGAATGATGATGACGACTCATATTATAGCTGTAAAAATGATTCCTAACCTAACTTTCACTATTTTGAATTTCATCTTTTGGCAACCAGCCCACTAAGAAATAAGAGCAGCAGTTCCTGAACTGTTTAACTTGTTTTCAAATAGCACTTAGAAGGATTCTATATTACACTGCAGGTTGTTGTAGGTAACATTCATATTCGAAGAGGGCTTCTGATGCTTGTCCCAGAAGTAACAGAGATTCTTGGAGGTGTGGTTGAAGATCTGGAAGCGGCACGCCAGAGGCTGGTTGTCGAAGTAAATAAGCCGCCAAGAAGCAAGAGGTATGTAAGTTTGGTCTTTATAATAGATCATATTGTACACTTCACTATTATTTTCATTTGTTGTGCAAAATACCTAACAGCTTCTATAAAACCATTACCCAATGAAGACTCATGATAGATTGTTAATAATATCAGATAAGTTATTTCAATTTTGAGGACTGACTATGCTTCATGGATAAGAAAGATATTCCAACAGCTGAATCTTTACTTTGATTCAGAGATGTACTTTAACATCATTGAGGAATCTCTCTTAATATTGTATCTTCATGCAATTTATACTGATTGAAGTAACTTGTCATTCTTTCTACTCCACTGTTTTCTTGAACACCTTGGAAGTTATATATTTAATTTCCTCCATTGTACTGACAATATCATATTTTTCTTCTCTTTAATCTATCCAGTTATAGGATCTGTTTCTCTTATCTTAAGAACTTGATCTTATTTTCCACTATCCATGCAGGAGGCGAACCGTACCTCCTTTGTCTGAAAGAGCAACTCTTGCTGCTTGGCCACCCACCAATAATGGCCCAACACAAGCAAATATTTTTACACCACTTGCTTCAAATAACTCTCAACAAGCAGCTCAAGGTACCATGTCTTTTGTTTTACTTACTGTTAAGGTTCCAAGATTCAACAAATTGATTGAATTTTGATTTAATTAGTTTGTATTAATTATAGAATGTAAGCAAATTTCAATTAGCCCAAGTCATTTGTGATTATTTGATAGTCCAAAGGCCGTGATGTCATACAAGTCTAAATTGGACTTGTATAAAACCATACATTTCACAATATTCCAATAACATTTCAACTCAAGATTTGTAATGAACATAACAATTCAATTATAATATAAAGACATTTAGGGTGGATTAAATAATCTACAGTGGAAGTGGAATTAAGGTTCTTTCAAAGGAGAATGAAACCATCAAATAAAGTTTACAACCAATGACGTGAATCCAACAATGAGTTCCATACATCATAATACCTCTAATCTATAGGAAACACGATGGACAGAAATGAAAGCTTTTAAATGTCTCCCGCACGTGCAAGGGTAGGGTTACTACATGGGGATGTACTGATCAGTGGTAAAAACAGTCCCACCTAAACCAAACACAAGTAATCATGTGAAACATAATATTAATTTATTATGTCATCTTGCTAGTCTTTCTAAGTTCTTTAATAATCCTTTCTTATTTTAGTATACAAATTTTCAAACAATTCCCATTATCATATCCAATGTTTCCATTCAACTCGAAGCTGCACATTTATTTTATACTTATGGGGAACAGAAGAAATATAATGCATGAAATATAATACATGCAATTCTTACCCACAACCGAAGTTCCTTCCCTACAAAACAAAGGGTTAGGATGTATAATGCATGCAAAACCATCTTGTTAGCAATGCACTTTACATAATGACAAATGGTTGGCATTTTCGAACTATATTAATGGTATACGATGTCCCTTCTAGTGCAGGTAGTTAGCCCCACTAAAGGTCTCTTAGTACCAGTACAATTTTTAGTTACGAAGAAGACACATACATAATTTTCTCCCTAGGTCGACATGGACCCGATGCCTTGGACACCGTTCAAAGAATTATCCATGTGCACAATTTGTCTATGACCAATGCGTGTGCAACTATCTCTAAAATATAGAATGCATAATGAATAGAAACAAAACATAAAATATAACTGAAGTTCTATTCCATTTCAACAACATAATCGATACCATCATTCCACTATTCCACCATTCTCGAGCCACCGCTCGTATACATAATTCCCTCTTTAGGGTCATCTCATTCTAGTTATCCCGATTGTTTCAAAATGATTTTCCAATTGTTTCGTATATAAGGGTCAGAGTAAAATTAACACATAATTTTGTATCCATTTCATTGGGATCATAGAGTTACATCCCAAAAAAAAACAAATGAAGTACATACTCTATAATCCTCTATTAATACAACACTAATCTATATCGGTCATCATAGCCTTATAGATTACCAAAATACCAATCCCTATATCGTTATAAAGAAAGTTGATTTATACTTTTAAAATTCCGTAATAGTCATAGGAGTTCATACCACTTGTACCAATGATCTATTATTCAGTAATTCCAACTCTTTCCAAAAGTAATAAAGAAAGAACACAAAATGATAACGTACGAGCATACTAAGTTATACCTTTTAATCTTGGTTCTTTTTTATTATGGTATCAATCATAAATGACATAAAATGAGGGACGAAAGAGACTTCTTTATTATGAAGTGAGAGATTGACACACGTGTTTGGAGAATTGCCTAAGAGAAGAGTAGACATCCTTTGCAACACTTGGTTCTCGCCTTCTCTTTCTTTCGAAATTCTCCTTCCAGTTGGACAAAACTTTGACAAGGTTTCCACAATGGCTTCTCTTTCTCTCTCGTAAAAGTAGAATCATATGGAACAAATGAAATGGAGGAGGGACTCTTTATATACCGTTCCAAAGGGTTTCAAAGAGATAGAACTCTTATTCCCAAATAACCAATACAATCCCCAAAGATACGGTTTGACCTAGCTTCAAATGTAACCAAAGTCCAACAAGATGATAGAAATAGTCCCAACAAAAGTGGTTAGGAGATTAACAATGTAGTCAAAGGTGCGCCTCGCAACAAAGCACACCAGTTGCGCCTTGCAGCAAGGCACACCAGTTGCGTCTTACACTTCACTAGGCGATGCGCTTGGTGATGATGATGATTGATGGAGTTTGATGAAGATAAATAATTGTTCTATTGGTTTTGCTTTTATTTTATAATTTGTGTTCTTTTCATTTTGTTACTTCTTGTTAGAGAACACACATTTTTGTTAGTTTTGTTGACTACTGTTGCTACTTTGCTAGTTCACTTGGTTATTTTTGTAATATATTTTTGTTGGTTTTAATACGTTATTTACGTCTCGAGTGCAGCCATTGCCTTTTACTAGCTTGGAGATTAACCGAAAATATTTTTAACAATATTTATCCAATCCAGTAAGATAATATAAGATTCCAAAATATCAGAAGATCCTAAAAGATCTTCTAAGATATCAAAAGATCTCAAAAATATATGATCAAATTTGGTAGGAGATCTCCTTAATGGGTATTATATAAAACATTGGCCTTACCTAATAGTCCATCCAAATCCGACCCATCAAACAATCATCCCTTTCCAAATCAAAACTATTAGGGTCCTAAACTCACGTCCAAGCCAAGAACAAGCACAAGCACAAGCGTCATTCAACCAAGTGGTTAAACCAACTAAGATAACCAAATCCAAGAGACAAAACATGATCAAACCTCAAATTTGATAAATCAGTACTCAAGCCAAGCCCAAATCAAACTCCAATATTAAGCCAAATAGTGGAGAAACCCATTGCAAGGTTGAAGATGGGAGCGGGGTATTACAATTTGCAAGGATTTAGATATAGTTAAGAAAATGACCCATAGGGGATGTTTGGTACTCTATAATATATATGTGATTATATTATTCCTGTCATATAAGGAATATTATTCCCATGATGAGGTGAGTTTTCGTTATTTCCACTTAGCGAGAATGACAATATTTTTCAGATTGTTCAAACTATCTTACAAACACTAGAAATCGACAAGGACCAAACACAACCAAAATTCGACCATATCTGGACCCAACGATATCTTGACCCGGTTCGACCAAACCTGATCCAATTCAACCAAAACTTAACCTTGATCTGACCCAAATCTTACTAGACTATAGTCTGTACTTTGTAGTATTGACTGATACCAATATGACCGATATGATACGACCGATATTGATACGGTTTAGCATGTCCTGTTCCAATACCAACCACTACCAATATTGACCAATAACAATGTTGGGGGTCTCTTTTCCATTCAATATGACTGAGAAAATTGAAAACAGAAGACTAATAAGCAAAGGTGTACAAAAGCATAGCAAAGTTGTAAAAGCATGAAAAAAACTTATTTATCGCAGGTAAACCAATCAACAAAAGTGACTATTATTTTTTTCAATACCAAAAACTACTAAGAAACAACACCGAAAATACTTAAGATTATGCATGAATGTATAAAATATTGTTCCAAAATTTTAATAATTTACCGATACAAAATAATTCCATACTCCGATCCGAAACTGCCGATACTACTAATACCATCGATCCCAATACTCATAGGAAGGGTCCGATTTCGATACCGATACTGTGAACCTTGGACTAGACATGATTGGACCCAAACTCAGATCCAAAGTCAACTTGAACCGATCTTGGATCCAGAGTGAACATGACATGATTGGACCCAAACCCGACGTGACTCAACTAGACCCAACGCAAGCCGAACTCGGACCCGGCCCAAACCTTACACAAATTTGACCAACTTGACCCAACTTGATTAGACCCAAACTCGACCCAACTTAGTCATATTATTTTCATGTAATTTTGTGAGGTAGGGGCAATTTTGGAAAATTATGCTCATAAATGTCATATTCATTGTATTTTATTTATGGCACTTAACACAAATTCTATATTCCTGGGAATAATATGTATTATTCCAAACATATTAAAAATAAATACTCATGAATTTGATGCTCGGGGACATTATTTATAGCAATTTGAAATTTCTAGGAACATTGCAATATGCATACCAAATTGCCCCTTAAATGTGCCTCTTTTTCATATATTGATTCATTGTAATGTATGTATTCATTTTGCAATAGATCAGAATCATACAAGTGGTTTCCATGTCTTTTGTGGTAAAAATCCAATAAATCAAGCAACGCTAAGCAACTCCCAACAACCATAGGGTGAAAATTGCATGATCCAATTAACGAAGTACATGTGATGGCATATATCCCTTATAATGTATCTGGTGCCGTAGCCTCCGTGTCCTTTTTACTAGTTTGGCTATTGTTTATAGTGTAGTAACTAAGGCGAAACGGTTTCTAAGCCCACACGCCCCCTCAACCCCTCGAGGAAATATCCTAAGTGGAACCCGATTAACTCAAGCAAGGTAATATAAAGCATGCTATGTACCGTTCAAAGTGATCTACATGCTTTAAAATATCTATAAAAGAAACATCTTGTGGTTTGAATGTTTCTAATTCATCCATCAAGTAATGATAGAATAAACTGTTTTTCAACAATATAAAGTAGAAGCGACTTGATGGATGGATTAAGAATATTATAAAACCACGTGGTCATTCATTTAGAGATGTTGAGCATCTGTATATCACTTTGAAAGTGTGGATTATGCATTTATGGTTATGCCAAGTGGATCCCCCATTACTAACCCTTTTCCCTTTGAAGGGATTAGGGGAAATGATTGGTTTGCATATATTTGCATTGGGATAGTCCTTAATTTTTGTAAACAAAAGAAATTCGTTCACTATGGTCTACTTGTTATATAGACAAACTTGTCTCATTGCATTGTCAAAGTCTCTTTTATATAAAGGTCTAATTTTTAATATTGAAACCAATACCATCTGAATTGCTGAACCTTCTGAAATATGTGAAACTGAAACATTAGGTAGCAGGTCGAGATTGAAACTGAGATTTAAACCTTGCTTATATTGATGTTATTCAAGAAAGTTATTTTACTTTTATTTGCAACATAACCTTTTCCACAAACATAAATTTTTTTTATGTTCCAAATGCCTAATCATATATACAAGCTATGTTGTATTGGGCGCTAGGCGAGGCGAGGCGACAGCCTACCCGCCTCGCCTAGGCGTCCGTCCAGATCATAGATGATTATGTACAGGAAAAAAAAATACAATATAGCATACAGTGCAATTATGTACTTATGTATAATTTATATACTTGTAAAAGTATAATATATTAACCATCAACAATATAACAGTATAAAAGAACAATTGATTTGTCAAGAATAGTTGATAACTAGTATACACTATTAACATTAACATGAACATTTGATAAATTTGTATGTACTTATAACAATATAAGATATTAAGACGCCTTCTCCGCTTCACTTTCCCTGGTCGACCCTAGGCGTCCGCCTAGGCGCGCCTAGACGCCCATCGCCAGACACGTAGATAATTTCTCCTGGTCGAGGCGCCCTTCCCTCATCCTAGACACCTAGGCCGCCTAGGCGCGCCTAGGCGTCGCCTGTAACAACATAGTATACAAATCAGAAGAAGTTGCAAGCTTGTTAGTGTACGTTGAGTGCTTTGAACATTTTGTACTTAAACAGGGATCAATTTTGCAACTGTAGTACCCAATGTCAAAATTTTCCATTCTCTATTTTTATAGTTCAGTATAGATGAATGCATACCGAAACACTGGGTTGTCCTTTACCATGAGTTGATCATATTTTTCATAACTGAGGCACACATGCCTAATCACTGCTTGATAAATGCATCCATCTATACTGAACAGTTAATTCTCATCTCTTACTATTTCCCCTACAACTGTAGTATATTGTCTTATCTAGCTATCAGTTATTAATCTTGCATCCATATTTCTTCAACAAGCTTCTTGAGTTATACGCATTGCCATTGTATATATTCTGTCCTTTATATCACTGAATGGAAGATATGGTTTTATTATTCGACGTGAAAATTTGTGATGAAGAGTTTGTTGTTTTTGGCTGAGTTCTCTGTTGCACAGACACGGGAAAATTGTGTCCGTATCCGTATTCGTGTAACATAGGCAATTACATTGTACTTGTTTGAAAATGTCACTATCCTGTATTAGTATCGTATCCATACTCCTGCAACATAGGCTGAGTTATATACATGTTTATGCATGGATGTGTTTTTGCATCTGCAATATAATATATATTTTTTGTCTCAGTTAAAAATTATCTGCTTAGGCATTTCTAACATTTTGCAGCTGCCACCATTGGGTCTTTAACGAGTGGTGCCGGAAGTAGCATCATTGGAGATTCTCATGTTGGCGACATACGAAGGAACACAACAGATGAATCAAATGCTCGAGGCATTGAAGGAAGCACCCTTCCAGACTCTCTTGTTCCTCCTAATACTGTAAGCTTTATTGAAGAACCTCCTGCTGCCAACAGCATACACCATGCTGAACCGAATACAACTATTTCTACCACTTCAACGACAGAGGACACCATTGCATTGGATGTGGAGGATGATGTTGATGATCTGGAGCACCCACTTATTCTGAGTGGTGATAAAGAAATGCCTTTTACATATTTGGCTTGCTTGTTGGCAAAATGGGTCACTCAAAAGGACCATGTAACTTTCATTCAGGGAACAATTAAGGTTAGTTCCTGACTCAGAAAATAACCCTACGCTGCTTGATTGTATTCTCAGCTAATCAGCTTTCAACTTATATGGTTCCATCGAAACACAGTATGCTTCTCAATGGACATGTTTAGTATCCTTGATTTGCATTCTTTGAGTTTCATCCAGTGTGCAATGAACCTTTGAATTTGTAGAAAACAAAGTTGAATTGAGCTTGGAAATCATAAGATGGAGCAAAACGTAGTGAAAGTTCTACTGGCATGATAACCTTGTCATGATATTTGATCGATGATTCAGATGAACATTTCATTTTTATAATCCTAAACAATGTTAAGTGCAATTAGTTCATTAGATTCAAATTATATGATACTTCTGACACTAGGGTGCACTATCCATATGGTATGTTTCTTTTGAATAAAGATGATATCCTTATTGAATAGTATCAAAACATAGGGAAAAGGTTTCATAAAAAAACATAGGGAGCAGAGAAATTTCTATAATACAAATCGGATCTCCCAATTAAGCACACCTTGAACTGTTTGATATATCTGTTGTGAGTTGGGAATTAACTGTAGTTTCAGTTACAAAATATTGAAGTATTTTAATCTGAAAAATAAGATGTTTTTAATGTTTATTCTTTCTTTTTGTTTGTTGCTACAAGACTGCTTATTGATTAATTGTAGAAACGCCAGAGTTTTGGTTACTTAAGGAATTATGTTGTGCTGAGATTTTTATAATGGAAATTCTGCAGTGTACTTTGACTGGGGTAAAGTGTTTCCAGTATAAACAACGGAGTAAGTATGAACTCCAAGTTTACGTCGATGATGGCAGTCTGATCATTGAAGTGACCATTGCTCACCAAGTTAGTATAACTATCACTTTTCTTAAATTACCCAACCCTTATGTCATTTTGTAAAATATATATTCAAAAGGTCATGGTGCATTCTTAGGTTGTCGAGAAGGGTATAGGGCATCGTCCAGAAGAGGTCACTGCTGCTCTTTCTTCTTCAGATAAGCAGACAGCAACAGTTATGAGGGAGGCCATGAAAAGGTTCCAGTTTTTCTTGGCAAAATTTGAGGTATGGAGACATGAGCTCTTTGTTAAATGTTCTTTAATTAGTATTCTATAGGGAAAATTGCATTAACTACCCCTATGTTTTACACTTATTACAGAAACTACCCCTACTTTGAAACTAATTACATGGACCACCCCTATAGTTTATTTTTTTTTATAGAAACTTATAACACCGACCACCCCTTTGTTTTATAAAATTTATAAAGGAGAGTGGTGGTCAATTCCCTGTGTATTTATTTCTATTCTATATCTTTCTCTAAGACAAACTATTCTCTTGGGTCAAATAACATCATCTTGAAGTCCAAAATCATCTTGTGCTATTATACCATACATTTAGTTTTGTAATCTTTTGGCATCTTTTAACTTTTAAGGAAGTATTCCTTATTTTTGGCATCCTATAAGAGAATAACCCTTGTCAATTAAAAAATACCGGCTGCATCCCATGTTAAGTCAATTGGGTCGGATCTGGTTTGGTCTCGGATTCAGTATCCTTAGAATCTGACCTGTTAAACTGCAGATAATTAGAAAAAAACTGACCTAGCTATGTGATTGACGACATACTGGTCGGCTAGGGAGGAGGGGGCTTGGGTACTTGGGGCTGACCACAAGGTAGTCGGGCCAACAACTGCGAAAGGAGCAAGGTTGTTGGTTGCATGTGGACGGGCCATTGTCCGTGTGGGGTCCGAGGGATGGTAGCACGTCCGAGGGATGGTAGCACTGGCTTCACAGGCCCGGGGAGCGCTGGCCACGGCTGACCCAAGAGGTGGATGAGGAGAATAAATGAAGAAGAAAAGGAGAGGAAGAAGAAGAGAAGTAAAGAAGGGGAAGAGGAGGAGAGGGAGTGTGCACTGATGTGATGCTAGGCAAGGTTGTGAAAAGCGCTAAATCTAGGCGGTCCAACAAATAAATATAGGCGGTCCAACAAATAAATAAAATTAACTTCCAAAAAATCTACTAAAATTATAGAAGTCCATAAATTCCAAAAAAATGTATAGTCGGGTGTCGGGGGGAACTAGGCGGCTGCCTAGACCACTTTTTAGAACAATGATGCTAGGGTTAGGTTAAACAACCACAAGATCACATCTTGACAAGACTAGAAACCTACGTAGCTAGGATCAAAAAAAATCTGGAGTGCGTTGTGACGAGCCACCTATAGATATCAATACGAGACTAAAAAGCTTGATTGGAGATTTCTTGTATCAAGAGTATCTAGAAGGTGGCCAATTGTATCTGTACGCTGCCATAATGTCCAATTATTAAAAAAAAATCAAGAAATCTATTTATTACATGTCATCGTAGCTTTTCTTGAAAATTGGAGCATTGCACGAGATTGCCCGTGCGATCATCGATTCACACAAAACGAGAAAATTTCGAGAATCAGTAAATCCATAACTGCTATCATGGCACGATACCGACAGTCGAGGACTCATATCGCAAAAATCCACTATTCTTGACCGCGGTACTGAAATTACAAAAATCGAGAATATGCTACATGAGAAACACACGTGTATCCGTATACGAATATCGATATCGTGAGGCGAACCTCAACTGGAAAGACAAGCATCCAATCCATAGAATATCCTTACTATAGCAGTCAAACGTGCGCCTGAGGCTTGCCTAAGACATGCATCGCAGCAAGGCGCACCAGCTGCGCCTTGCACCTAACTAGGCAAGGCGTCTTTCTTCAAGTGCGTCTTGTAGTAAGGTACCGTCAAGAAAATGCACGCCTTTTGATTTTTTTTGGGTTTATTTTTGGATTTTTTTGAGGCAGAGAGATAAACCTTACATCATACTAGTGAGAGGGAGAGTCCTTTCCACGATTGCTAAAGTTGGCTACAGTTGAACTGAAAAAACAAAAAAGTACTAAAAGCGTGGTTGGTAGATAGACTAAAAGTTGTGTTCCTTTCATTTTGTTACTTATTGTTAGAGAATACAAATTCGTGCTAGTTCTGTTGATTGCTCCTGCTTCTCTGCTGGGTTACTTAGTGATGTTTTAATATGTTTTTGTTGGTTTTAATCTATGTTGTCACAAGCGATGTCTAGACACACATAGGTAGCATAGGCGCGCATAGGTAGCCTAGGTGTGCATGTCGGAGAGGGCTAGCCTCGACCTAGGAATTTCTTTTCCCATGTGAGGCGATGCTCGCCTAGGCGCCCCTCTTGGGTCGACCAGAGGAAAAAAAAAGGCGCCTAGACGCCTAGCTTAATGCATATTGCTTAATGCTTATTGCTTAATGCTTATTGCTTATTAGTTATACTGCATATTTATTGTATATATAATTATTGTATACAATAAATATTAGTTAAACTCTGCCTTGCTTAATACTTATTGCTTATTTGTTAAAATACATATTTATTGCATATATATTTGCAGAATTTTTGCAAAAGAGCAGCTAGATCCTAGGTGCGCCTGGGCGAGGCGGGTGGGCTGTCGCCTCGTCTAGCTCCCAATTCAGCGCAGGTTTTAATACATTCTTTGGTTTTATTTCTTACATGATTTATTTATTTTTATGTATATAATTTTTTTTATTTTTGCACCTCGTTTTGCTCGAGCGCGTGCCTTAAGTGCACCTCGGACGATATGAACCCTGTGTCTAGAGTGCTCCATGCGCCTTTGACTACCATGATCCTCATATACTTGCATGTACAATGAGGCCAAAATTTGTTTCCAAATATGATGGTATTTGAATCTTGTTTCCCAATTGGCTTATTCTTCTAGCATGAGTCCAAGTAGGCAAAATAACGTCTGCTGGCTATTAGCTATTGACAAATTTGGGTATATACCAGTATACTAGTTGTACACTGACAGTATACTACAGGTACACCGTCAGTGTATTGCCAATATACTGTGGTACAGATCCAAATCTTGTTGAAAAGTTTTGGCATTTCAGTATCCTAATGGTTCACTGGCTGAAGCCAAAATGTGTAATTTTAAGTATACCATAATATCCAAAAATTGCCTTCTTTGAAGAAAGTAAAATGAACTCTGAAAAAGTAAAATAAACAAATTGTCTTCAGCCAGTGTATTGTTTATTTTACTATTTTAGAATTTGTATTTTTCATTTTACTATTTTAAAATAGTTTTTTTGTCTTTAGTATACTGGGGGTATTCCGGTATACCAAATTTTGTCTTAAAAAAGTAAAATGAACAATAATATCTAATACAAAAAATTATAACTAAATCATGAAATATATTTCTAGCTTTTTAATTAATTCTTTATTGTTTTTTGACTCACATACTACCGAAACTACTGATACCGATGCTCATAAGAAGGGTCTAAGACTAGAGGTGTTAACGAACCAAGCTATTCGCGAGCTCACTCGAGCTTGGATTGGTGAAAAACTCTTGAGCCAAGCTTTTTAAGCTCGAGAGCACGAGCATAGTATTGTCTCTCGATAAAAGAGCCCATTAGAGGTACTCGGCTCATGATCTCGTCAGCCGACTTGTTTTTATTTATATAATTATATAAAAGACACTAATAGACTTTTCCAATTTGGTGTGAAGTCTATTTAGAAACTTTCAATTTGATAATGTGTACTGAGTTGTACTTTTGGTTTGTGACAAAGCTCTGTCATGAGTTGATAAACAAGCTAAAGTCAAGCTTAAGTTTGTCTATAATCAGTATTCTAAATAGCAATCGAGGCGGCCGTCTAGGCGGTGCCTAGGCGCTAGGTGGCTGCTCTTCGCACTGCTTTTGCGGTTGACGGTGGAGTAGGCGGCCAATGGCGGTTTGGTGGCATAGGCGGAGGTGAGGTGGCGTACGCGAACATTTAGGTGAATCAATACCTGACTAAATGTTTTGGCAAAACAATTTTGCAAGCATTATGAACCTATGATTCACTTTTACTTTTACAATACTGAACTTTGTTCGATAACTTAGTTATACATAAAACAACCTTAAAATATGCATATTAATGAAAAGAATAGTGGTAAAATAGTAAAAATGCCTAAAATGTATCAAGCGCTTAGACGGCATGCACTTATGCGGTGTCTAGGCGGTAGACGGACCCTCTCCGCTGCGCATCCGTCTATTGCCGTTTAGAACCTTGTCTATAATTCAAGCTCATCAAGATTTCGAGTTTAAAAGAGTGGTTCGCAAGTTGTGCTCGTTCTCGCCAATATTCTAGAGAGCCAAGCTTGAGCTTAATTGTAGACTCGTTTGAAAGCTTGAGCTCTATTTTTTACTTAGGGAGAGGAGATCGAGTAGAGAGTGCTCGCCCAAAGCGGGGGATGCTCTCTCAAAGCTCGGCTCATTCATACGGTACCCCTATCCAAGATCGATTACTGATACTGCGAACCTTGTTCGAAGTATGTATCAACGTTCCTGCAAGTATAGGAAACATATAATTGCAACTATAGGAAACATATAATCACTGAATTATGATTTTGATGAATACAATGGAATTTATTTTCAGTGTTAGATTACTAACTATATTTATGTTTTAAAAAACATAACTATATAAAAATAAATTACCCCATGGAACAAACCATACAGGAACCTGCATCCTTATTATGTTCAGCTTGGACTGTGTGAACTATACGACATGACAATCTCTTTTGGTAGATTCTAAATGGAGTTAACCATAACGTGGAGTGTGTAACCGATGTTGCAAGGACATGGATACGATACAACATGTTTAGGGGACAGATATGAAACCTATTTTGGTGTCCTGTACTTTTGAGTGTCGGGTTGTGTCCAACATATCTGACACGACATGTCCAAGATTTTTGGAGTCTTCGTGTTTCCTAGATGTGAACTATACGGCATGATATCTCTTTTGTAGATTCTGAAACGAAGGAGATGACCATTGTTTTCTTATTGGTCTTTATGTTGATTGGAAAAGTCCAATTTATATGTAAAATGGAAGGTATATGCAATAAGTATCTAAAAATTAAGCTTATGAGGCATATCAGGAAACTATGAGAAAGAGTAACTGAGCAAAGATTGTGAAAACAAACTATAATATCAGAGAATAAGTTTCGTTTTTTTATGTGTGGAGATGCACTATAAAGATCATTTACTTATTAAGAAGATTAATAAAAAAAATTAGAGAGAAGAATTAGGGATTTAATATGTTTTTTTAATTGACATAGAGAAAGCTTATGAAAGAGCACTTAGAGAGAGTGTGGTAGAATTTAGAGGACAAAACAAATTTCTAGTGCTTATATTGGAACTATTGAGGATATGTGTTGAGTTACGATGAAGGTGAGAACAATAGGAGTAGACAACAAACTATTCCTATTACCACCGGCTTACATCAAGGATCAAAATTACGCCCTTACCTTTTTGCGCCCGTTATGGATGACACTACCAGGTATATTAATAGTGCTTATGGATTTCTATGTGATCATAAAATGCCTTTGAAGTTGAAAGGAAAGCTCTATAATGCCATAACACCAACTATGGATCATAGTGTTGCACAGTTAAGAAACATGTCCATAAATTAGTGTAGCCAGAATGTGAATGCTAAGATGGATGAATGACAATATATTAAAAGATATAATAGAAAATAAGTGTATTATGAGAAATTAGAGTGGCATCGAGATGGGGACAAGTAACTCGACTATAGGACTGACCTAAATGGGTTCTATTCATGGATCTAGTTTTGAGATTATGCAGAAGCTAAATTATGAACAATAATGATTAATTATCTCATCACAAACAATTCCAAACAGATTTTAGAAGCAAGCAATTGGATGAAAAATTTAAGTTCAAGCTTACAGATATTGTGAAGAATTCACAAGAGGTCGGAGATAATGTCGATGTCCGGAAACATGGAGAAACTCGTCCTCGGTTCTATGAAGTTGCTTCGGTAGACCAACATAGGTAAGGTGTAATATGGGATTTTGGATTGGATTAGAATTTCGGTTTCATACCATTGCAAACTTTAAACCATAGTTTGCACTATTCGTCGATACCGATCCGATACGGTGATACCAATACCGTTTGGCATGTCTCGATCCGATACCAACTGATAGCGATACAACCGCTGCAGACATTGGTATTATTGTCCTGTGTTACTCTTAATTTGTATGCCTAGATCCGGAAATTGATGTGTTATTATAACAATATAGTAGTTTTATTGTCCTGTGTTACTCTTAATTGCATTACCAGTATTACTTAACACCCATTGATTATATTTTTATATTGATTTTAGGGTACAATGCTTGTGGAGATAAATAAGGATTCTCCATTTCCTATAGCCCGTGAAATGAATCAAGGATGTTCAACAGCAGATGTGTTGCTTCTCCTTCGAAGATTAAAAGAGCTCAATTCTCCTCCAAAGCCGTCACAAGCCATTTGAATCCAGCTAATTTATCTCCTTGATGGGCAACTTTTCTTCCTTGTATGGTTATGCACCATGGCAGTAGGAAGGAAGACGACTACCGGAGGCATTTGGGTGTTAGCTTGCTGAGTATAAGAATTATTTATTGGGCCCATACTGTTCAGTTGCAAATTCATTTTTGTTCACTACCACCAGATAATGTAATTGCACTTCTTTTTGGTGGATGTGGACCATAAATGTACGTCAGGACCTTAGAGCAGTAGTGATGGCAATAGATGCTCATCCAGATGTTAATCTGAGTCAAGGTTATCCTTTTCTTCTTCTATCATAATTGCTTTCACAATTTTTTAAAAAATCTTTTTTATATGGTTTCGATTAGTTTATTGAAGTGGTTCCACTAGAGAACTTCTGACCAACTTTTGTAACTCGGGATTTTGACAGGTCTTTTGGTGCTCAAATTTCACCAAATGTTCACTAGGAGGTACACTCCTTTTTTTTATGGAGCTCTTATTGCAATTTGTCAGTTTGGTGTTCTAATGATCAAGTTCAATGCCGTTATTTGTTGGAGGAAGTATGATCTCCGTTTCCTTTGCCATTCGTTTACATAAAGGATTGGCATCAAGACTTCAACTCTTTGCAATAGGTATTGATGAACTTGCTAGGCACACCCGTCTTGAGGTTCCATGAAGTTTGTTATTATTGTTGTGTTGATGAGAATAAAGTAGTCCATATTGATTCCTAAAACATACGTAAGACTGATACTATTTGCTATTTGAAATTATTATTTATCATGAGTAAGAGATTCAGAATGTTGTTCACAGAATTCCAACATAGTTGAGCAGAGTGCCTCCGGAGTGTTATGTGCTAGCAGCATACCCTTGTAGGGATGAGCAACGGTTCGGTTCAAACCGAACCGTATATATGAAAACCGAAATAACTGTAAACCATATAAAAACCGAATTTGGTTCGGTTTTCGGTTGGTTTGGTTTCATGGGCCAATGTGTCGGACCTTCAAATTTTTAGCAAAATGAGCCTATTTAAATAACAATTAATTTTAAAAATATGGCATTATTGTATTTATGATTTATTATATTACATTATGTGAAAAATATTAGTATATATAGATTGAGGGTAGAGAGAGAGTGCTCAAAGAAGTACCGATAGAGAATAAGAGAAGGGAGTGCGTTCACCTAGGGGTTACAAAACATTAGTATATGTAGATTGAGGGTAGTTTGATAAATTACTAAATCTAAATCGTTTTCGGTTCGGTTATCCGGATCAAGAACCGAAAATCGAGCTGTTATTTCAAAATTTTAAATTTTCAAACTGAAAATCGAACCGATAACCGAAAAAATGAACCATTTGTCATATTTCGGTTCGCTTCTGTTCAGTTTTAGGTTTTCAACCGTTATATGCTCACCCCTATACCCTTGAGCCCCTTGAGCTGAAAGGACAATTCCACAAAACACCTATAAGATCAACCATGCTTTATGGTTAGAAATATTGGAAACTTGCCCTAAAAATGAGCATAGCTGAAATGAGAATATTGAGATGGATGAATGACGACGTATTATGGATATTGAAATTCAGAGAGAATTTTTAGTTTATTGATGTGAATAAAACATGAGAAGTCTTGGTACATTTACAGGAGCAAACTATGACATCCTCCTTTAGCCAGGCAATGTGAGATTAAAGTGAAGTATACAATAATAGTTAGCTGACAGATATTACATTTTTGGGAAGTTGGAGGTGGTGCCAATTGGAGATAAGATGAGAGAACTGTGTCAAATAGTTTAGACACCTAAAATGGAGACCAACCAGTGCACCAATTAGGAGGAAATAATAAATCCTAGTTAAATAACATGCTAAGACCAGGAAACCAATAGAATCTGGTTCTGAGATGTGAAAAAGGACATGCCATTGATAATGTAAGGAGATGGTCCTTAACAGAGGAAGTGGAAGAAAATGATTTATGTAGCTAACCCAGAAATTTGTGATAAAGGAGTTGCTATTGTTGTATATTGCTACATTTAACATTATCTCAGTGTAATAATAATTCTTTTATTAGCTATAATTAAGTAACTGAATGTAACCCAGAAATTTGTGATAAAGGAGTTGCTATTGTTGTATATTGCTACATTTAACATTATCTCAGTGTAATAATAATTCTTTTATTAGCTATAATTAAGTAACTGAATGTAATCATGTTGCAACTGTGAGCAACAGTTCCTGTGGAAAATATCACCACTAGAAAGAGTGTTCGTCTATTGTCATTCCTTCTCAATGTATGCTACTTAAAAAACTATCATTCTAGTGATATCTTACAAATTTCGTTGTTGCTTCTAACTTCAGATATTTATTCTTATATCATATCTCACCAATTACATGCATAAGTTGTACCTATTTTCTACGCTGGTCTTGGGTGACAGTTGAGAAGTTGAATACATGTTTAGTTACTATGGGCCTTGGTTTCCCGTCACATGCTTCAGAGTAATGGAAAGCCCCAGTTTTATTTTGTTAATTTATGACGGAGACTTAAGTTATGCATTTAGCCTCCAGAACTTGCAACTGTACATACCCACTATATATTGTATAATCCGAGGAATTTCCCGAACTATGCATGTTTTGTGCTTGATGTTTTACATTTTAATTGGTGATCCCAAGTAGGGGTGAGCATTCGGTTTATTTGGTTATACCAAATCGAATTTTTATAAAACATAGAAAACCACAAGCAGTGAAAAGCCGAATCGAACCATGTTAGTCCAAAATCGAACTGAACGGAACCTTACTGGTTCGGTTCGGTCTAATCGGTTTATTTGGTTGGGCTGTGTACAGTTGCAATGGGCTGGGCCTTTACTTTCCTAATGTTATATTAAATTTTTTTAGCTGAATGTTTTGTTGGCCTATATTTTTTAGCCTTTCAATAAAGATAGGATTTCTAATTGCATTAATCAAATTAATTTCACCACGCCACTGCGGTGATATAATCCGCTAAGAAACCAAATTAACCAAATTATATAACAAACCGTGTGACAAATAAATCACAAAACTCCAATATATAGATTAGAAATAATGTCAACAGTATTATGCTTCAACCAGACGTACAATGTTAAAAAGTAACTTGCATAATTTAATAAGGAGCATACAAAATTGTACAAATTACAAACTATACAACTTTCAACAAATTTACAAATACAAAGCTAATACACCGAGCCCAAAACTACCTTCGTCATAGCCGTTAGCTGTGGCAACATCACATGGATTGTTGAATTATCATCATCAGCATCATCAAGGAGCATGTAGAAGAACCTGAAAGTAGCAGATCTAAGAGGACCTCATCATAAATTTCATAACAAGGGACCCAAAAAAGTTATCCCAAATAATGAGTTGTCCTAATGTTGTAAACAACATAGAAATTTGAATTTATAAGTCTAAAATGCAATATGCTTTCAAAATCATATACCATGATGGATCTAAATACCTAATTCAGAATATTGGCATCCTTCAACAACTTTATGAAGAACTTGTAAAAAATTATGAAACAAACAAAGAAATGTGAAGGAAAAAAATTACATATAGATCTTTAGATCTGATAGCATCTACCAATGTGATTTATCTAAGTTTCTAACATATGGTAAGAAAAAAATCAAATAAAGAAGAACCAAATAAAACCAAAATCCACAAATGTCTAGTGAAGATCAAAACCATAGTTTGCAGTATCTGCTGAGAAAATTGAATGAAAAAGATGAGTCAAGGGTGTAAAAGCTTAGTAGGGTTGTAAAAGTATGTAAATGAAGAAATTTATTTATCGCAGGTAAACCAATCAGTAAAGTTGACTGTTATTTTATTCAATTTCAAAAATATTAAGAAACAACACATAAAATACTCAAATTATGCCTAAATTTATAAAATATTTTTTCTTATAATTTTTAATAATTATTTTCTCTCAGATACCAAAAAATTCCATATTCAGATATGAAACTGCCGATAGTTCGATATTGTCGATCCCGATACTCATATGAAGGGTCCGATTCCGATACTAGGAGCCTTGATTAAAACTTGTATAAGTTTAGATCATTCCAAAACCCAATCCAATACAAAATCCTAAACAATTTCATAAACATATCCATACAAAAATTTTTGGATCTAAAGAAAAATTTACCTTTGTAGACTTGTATAGATCTCAGAAGCTTTTGATTATTTGAATGTAGAGATCTAAACAATATTTTTGCTTGCTAAGATTTAGAAATTGCAAATAAAGAAGAGCAAATGCACAAAGATAAGGAGAAGCGGAGGCTCTATGGAAGCATAGTTCGCAATTTCAAAGAATGCAACTAGAGGGATCTGACCATCAAGTTCGTTACGGCGGACCCATGGATAACATGATCCATTCTCTTTCTCCTACTGGTCAGAATGTGTCGATACCAATCCGATGCAGCCGATACCGATACAGTTTGGAATATTCCGATCCGATACCGACATTGACGGTCTCCTTCGCACTCAATTTGACAAAAAATTGAAAAAAATTGAACGAAAAAGACTAATCGACAATGATGTAAATTTAAAGTAAGATTGCAAAGCATATATATGAAGTAAACTTATTTACCGAAGGTAAAGCAATCAACAAGGGAGCTATTATTTAATTTAATTTTAAAACTATTATGAAACAACACATATAATACTTAAAATTATGTCTAAATGTCTAAAATATTTTTTTTCCTAGAATTTTAATAATTATTCCGATGCCAAAAAATCCTTTACTCCGATCTGAAACAGTCGATATGGCCAATCCCGATATTCATAGGAAGGTCCGATACCGATACTGCGAACCTTGTTTTGAGTAGAAATCACATTGAAAGAATACTCAGAAGAGAGAAGCAGAGGCTGGGGGGAAATGTTTTTGAAGAGTTAGAGTTAGAACTTAGGTTATATATATATATATATATATATATATATATATATATATATATATATATATATATATATAAATGGCCGCTAACGCAGGAGCGGGCTCGAGCGACCTAGGGTTTCCCCGAGGGACTCCTCCACGGCCGCCGGACCCCCTGGCCGGCGGCGGGAGGGTCTCGGCCACGATGGGCGGCCCCCCTCCCGGCGCTGGGGAGGGGCAGGAGTCATCTCGGGGGGGTCGGGCGGACCCCCACATGCGGGCGCGCGCGGCAGCACCGCCCCAGGCGCTCGGGGGGGGGGAGCACAGGGGGGGGTAGGCGGCCCCTCCTGGGGTGTCGACGACCCCCCCCAGGCGGAGGGGGGGGGGGGGTCGGGCTCTTCGGGGAGGAGCTCGGGCTATACGGGGAGGGGGTCGGGCGCCGTGGATCCGAATTTTGAATTCGTAGCGGGGTCCGGGTCCATGGGGAGTCAAACGGATGGAGGTGGATGGACGACGGTTACGCGTCGTCGCGTGGCGAAGACCGGAGGGAAGACGGGAGGTGGACAGGGTCAGGTTAGGGTTCGTCATCCCGTGAATCGTCAGAACGGGTCCGGGTCTCGGCCTAGCCGGGGTCCGGAGGTGCCTGCTGGGAGATCGGTGGGTTGGCGACCTAAGGCGACCGCGGCGGACAAGGAGAAGAGCAAGATGGTGGATGTGGATGTTCAGGGATCTGGGACTTCTCGGCCGGTCACTGCCCCAAGACCTATTGGGTCGTCCCCTCGACCTGCTGGACGGTCCTGGGCGGAGATATGCACACCTGTGGGGCCGAGATCCCCCTCATCGATGGAGTATGTCCCACCGATCAAGACAGGGAGGGGTCTCCGGGCTGTGTTGCGGAGGAAATACAGAAGGTGACAGCTTACTGGGAGAATACCCTCGTCCTGTATGTATTGGGAAACAAGCCTTTCTACGGACAGATCCGGGGCTATGCTTCGCGAGTCTGGAAGCCTAAGGTGAGTATGGAGTTCTATGCTCGTGAGAATGGCTTCTACTATGTGAAGTTCGGGCTGGCGGAGGATGTCGCTAGGATCCTCCAAGGCGGCCCCTGGACGTTCGACGGCCGACTGATTATTCTCAAGGAGTAGACACCTGAGCTGCGTTGCGAGAGAGAAGTTCTGAATGTCATCCCTGTATGGATCCGATTTTCCGAGTTCCCGGTAGGGTTTTGGACTATTCCCCTGTTGATGCGTCTTGCTAGTCTGGTGGGCACCCCGATCAAGGCAGATGAAGCTACTACCTTTCGGATGCGGTTAATGTACGCGAGGATTTTTGTGGAGATTCGGGCTGGGGGGGAGCTCCCGAAGATGGTGGAGTATGAGCTCCCTTCTGGGGAGGTGCTTACCCAGAAAGTGGAGTATGAATGGGTTCCGCCTACCTGTTCACGCTGTTCTTGTTTCGGGCATCTGGCCAGTGCTTGCTTAGAGGCCGGCCCCCCGGTGGAGCCTTGTATTCCGCCTAGTGAAGTCCCCGAAGTACCATGTGATATGGATTACAGAGATGATAGCGGAGTGGTGGTCGTGGAGGAGGAGGTTACTAACCAGGAGAGTGATGCCGGTTGAGCCTCGTTGTATCTACCCAACTTGCTCCTGCGGGTGGGGTGGTATCCACTGGCCAGAGGCCGAGTAGTATAGTTACCAGAAGCATGGCTGCGACGGAGTCTGAGGCACGAGGGGAGGGCGGTTCGGCTGGAGGGCAGGTTTACTGTAGGAAGAGACGTGCGGTCGGCCTGCTGCGGGATGGCCCCTCCATGCTGGAGGGACGTACCACAGACAGAGAGGAGGTGGTGTGTGTTGACAATCCTGCCTGGGCGTTGGTGTTATCTCCGGTCGTTCTCCATCAGACGGTTCCGACTGGTATGGATGAGGATCCCTTAGCGACGGTTGCGGCACCCTCCCCAGGTGCCGTTCCAGGAGTTTCTCAGGGGGCCCCACCTCTCATTAATTAATGGCCATTATCGCCTGGAATGTGAGGGGGGCGTGTTCGCTAGGGAGGTGGAGAGAGATATGTGGGGTGCTCCACAGAGAGAAGTGTGACATTTCTGTTATTTTAGAATCCAAGATCAAAGGGGAGAAGACCCTTACTCGGCGGACTCCTTCTCATTGGGCCCAGTTGCACAACCTGGCCCTTTGTGACATGGCCAGGATTTGGGTTCGCTGGAACTCGAAGAGTTGGGATGGTGACTTGATTTTGATGACTGAACAGTTGATTGCCATCTCCTTCGTGAACAAGGGTGGCTTCCGGTTCTTACTGGGGGCGGTCTACGGCCACAATGACAGAAGGAGAAGGGAGTCACTTTGGAGGGACATCTCTCGTGTTTCCGATGCTGCTGAGTCGTCTTGTCTCCCTTTGCTCTTGATCGGGGACTTCAACGCACTTATGTATCATGGGGAGAAGCTGGGTGGTCGGCCGGTTCCAGATTCTATCCTTCAGGATTTTCAGCGATGCCTCATGCTTGCGGGGCTGAGGGAGCTGTCTCGGTCAGGCTTCATCTGGACTTGGCACAACAAAGCAACTCACAACAGGGTTGCTTGTCAGCTTGATCGAGCTCTGGGCAACGGGGAGTGGTTCCGTCACTTCCCCAATTCTTCGGCCGAGGGTCTGGCAGTTGGGACGAGTGATCACTCCCCCATCAGGGTTGGCTTCTCTGCTCGATCTCTTGGGAAGTCCCGCCCGTTCAGGTATAACAACAGTTGGTATCTCTCGGAAGGCTACCTGGAGGCTGTCGCTGAGGGCTTGTCTAGCGGTCAGGAGGGGACGGCTCAATTCCGATTGGTTCGTCGACTCAAGGCCACGAAGAGGGCTCTCAGGAGTTGGGTGCAGGGGTTGCCCAAGTCTACGCTAGAAGATAAGGAGGCTGAGTTGAGATCCTTGCAGCAGGATCTGCAAGCTGACATGCTTAATGGAGATCTGGCGGCTAGAGAGAAGGAGCTGATTGGCGAAGTCAACATTCTGAGGCTACAGAAGGAAATTAGCTCGGCCCAGCGAGCCAAATGTTCCTGGCTGAAGGATGGAGACCGGTGTTCCAAGTTCTTCTATGACGTTATCCGGACTAGGCAGAATCGGAATCACATTTCCCAGCTGCTTGATGCGGATGGCACTCTGGTGGGGACACCGGCTGAGATCCAGGGCGAGGCTGTCAGGTATTATTCTGATTTATATTTCCAGACTGACTACCTGTCCGTGTTCCTAGAGGTTGTTACGAAGCGCTTGGTGACTCCATTTGGGAATAGCATCCTTCTTGCCCCTGTCACTTTGGAGGAAGTGGAATCTATTGTCAAGGGGGCGGACCCCAACAAGGCCCCTGGTCCAGATGGCTTCAGCAGTGGTTTCTTCAAGCGCCATTGGGATATACTGAAGATGCAGGTTGTGGAGGTGGTCCAGGAGTTCTTCACTAAGGGGAAGCTTTTGAAGGAGCTGAATCACACCTTCCTGACCTTGGTGCCTAAGAAGGAGGGCGCGACTACATTGACTGATTTCAGACCTATTGCATGTTGTAATTATCTTTACAAGATAATTACGCATCTTATGTGCCGGCGGATGGAGAGAATCATGCTGGACTTGGTTTCCCTTAACCAGGCTGCGTTCATCAAGGGGAGGTCGATTGCAGAGCACAGCCTCCTGGCTCATGAGATGGTGAGGGGATTCAGCAGACCTGGTGGGAAGAAAGCTTGTGTTAAACTGGACCTAAGGAAGGCGTATGACATGGTAAATCGTGACTTCCTATGTCATCTGATGTCTGCCATGGGATTCGCGGACCACTGGGTTGCGTTGATCAGGGAGTGCATCACGTCTCCTACCTTCTCAGTTCTCATCCAGGACGTTCCTTACGGGTATTTCCAGAGCAACCGTGGGCTGAGGCAAGGTGACCCATTGTCCCCTTACCTGTTCACCCTTGTGATGGAATACTTGTTTGATGGACCTGGCAGTGCACCGGGGTCGGCTGGTGCCTTTGTTTCGGAGGATGGACCCGCCAGTTACCCACCTTATTTATGCTGATGATCTACTGGTCTTCATCCAGCCTTCGACGAGGGGGTTGCAGACGCTTGCAGGTATTATGGAAGATCTGAAGTCCTTCTCGGGTCTCCAGCTGAACAGGGATAAGAGTCGAGTCTACTTCAGTTCTCGGTGTTCCCAGAAGGAGGAGCGGGCTGCTGTCCTGGGTATAGCGAGGAGTGATCTCCCGGTGCGGTATTTAGGAGTGCCCCTCACAGTCAATTATGCGCGGGATCAGGACTGCCATGGCCTGGTAGAGTATGTCCAGCGGCGAGTAGAAGGTTGGCAAGCCGCCGATCTGTCTTTTGGCGGACGCATTGAGCTGATCAGATCTGTGATCTCGGCTGTGGCCCATTTTTGGCTACAGTCCATCCTCCTACCGGTGGCCACTATTCGACGCGTGGAGCGTCTTTGTGCTGATTTCCTTTGGAGGGGAGGCATGCATGCGATTTCATGGGAGCAGCTCTGTCGTCCCAGGAAGGAGGGAGGTGTGGGACTCAGGCCGTTGCTGGAGATCAGGGAGGCCTCTGCGCTCAAGCTGGCCTGGAGATTCATTAGTGGGAGGTCTCTCTGGGTGGACTGGATGCACAGCAGATACGTGAAGCAGGGTAATTTTTGGACGTGTTCTCCTGATAACAACCATTCTGTTACGTTCAAGACTGTCCTGAGACACAGGGGGTGCTTAAGACTGCTATCCGGAGGGTCATGAAGGATGGGTCGGACACGGATCTCTGGCGGGACCCTTGGATTGATCGGCGTTCTTTGCTAGACATTAGGGGATCCCCGACTCACACGGAGGACAGGCGAGGTCTGACGTGTAGTCGGATCTTACGAGATGGAGTGTGGAGGCCGGATTTCTATCGGTACACTGAGGAGCTGGGAGGGTTCATTATGTCTACAGTCATTGATCCGGCTTTGCCTGCTGATCGATGGATCTGGGAGCCGCCTGGAGCATCCTCGGGCTCGGGGGAGTTCCAGTTCAGTAGTTGCTACAATCTTATCCGGCACACCTTTCCTCTGAGTTCTGATTACGATTTCGTCTGGTGTAAGGGTCTGGCTAGAAAGATGCAGCTGTGTGTTTATAAGCTTCTTCTGGGTCGCCTCTTAACGAGGGATCGCCTGAGTTCTTTTAGAGTGGCAGTGCCGGATCCCAAATGTGTGCTTTGCAGTTTGGAGCCTGAGTCTATTAGACATATATTCTTCGAGTGCACTCTGGCATGGCAGATTTGGTCGGAGCAGAGTCGGGTATTAGGAGTGTCCGCCACTGGTAAATACATTGGGGACATCATTCCGGTGATACGAGATAGCAGGGGTCGAGGTCAGGACTGGTTCCGTACAGCTAGAGTTCGACTGGCGGCTTCGGTTTGGCATGTTTGGCGGGAGCGAAACCGCCGGATCTTTGAGGGACTAGTCACACCTCCGGTTGGCATTCTCCATAATATTGAGTTTGATGTGAACGCTATGGAGAATGGATGAGTGCTGAGTGGGAGTCCCACTCAGACTGTATGTTGTATGATTATGACTTTTCATTTGGAATAAAATTTACTTTTTTCCAAAATATATATATATATATATATATATATATATATATATATATATACCGGTCGTCTTACACCTAAAAGAATAATGATATGGCCAAACAAATATATCAATATACGCCGTCTTACACTAAATATCGACCGATATTTCACTTGTTTTGGTCGATTTTTCCATGAATCAGATAGACATACTGTATCGTTTCTCTACTGAAAACAGTATACCGTCCATACCAGCCGATATCCTGAAATATATATATATATATATATATATATATATATATATATTATATATATATATATATATATATATATATATACCGGTCGTCTTACACCTAAAAGAATAATGATATGGCCAAACAAATATATCAATATACGCCGTCTTACACTAAATATCGACCGATATTTCACTTGTTTTGGTCGATTTTTCCATGAATCGGATAGACATACCGTATCGTTTCTCTACTGAAAACAGTATACCGTCCATACCAGCCGATATCCTGAACACTGTTCAAGGGTGGGACTAGGAAGATGGTAAGGAGAAGTAGGTCTGTTGGTCCAATAACATGACATCAGCTCAAGTAACAATCCTGTTCTCAGTAGGTGAAAAAATATACACATCTTTTATGGGTAAGAGAATAAGCCACAATGACATGTTTAGGGGCTCGAGGAGCAAACTTATCATACTTGGCTCTCGGATAATGAACATAGCAAGTACAATCAACACTTAGTTGACAAAGGACAATGTTCTTGATTGGGAGAAAGATGGAAAATAGAGAGTGGTTGTTGAGAATGAAGAAGAGAATGCTGTGATAAGGTGAGAGAAGAATGACAAAGTTCCAATACCTGCTAGGAACATTCGTTTGAAATAGGAGAGATCAGATCTCTACGACTAAGACATGCTTATAATGTTTGAAACTTCATTATGTGGGTATGTATTTGAGCAATAAGTTTTCTAGAGTATTCCATGGTCTGCACAATCTTATTGGATATGTTGGGTAAGATATTCTTTGGCATTATCAGTAGAAACTGTTCTAATAGTGTTATTGAACTGATCTTGGTTTCATTGTGAAAAATTCAGAAAGACGAATTTTTTTGGAACAATCACCAAGCAAGAAAAACCAAATCATTCGAGAATGATTATTGATGAAGGTCTCAAGTAACAAAAACAGATAAACTTTGTTTCTTATTAGGATCCCAAATATCTGTATAATAATGAGAAAGGAGAATCATTTCTTTTAGGGCATTAAAACTAAGAATGATGATGCTTCTCAAAATACAATGTTCACATGTATCGCTGCACATAGTTTGGTGAACCAGAAGGGTAGGATGACCAAGTCATTAATTGTAGAAACGAAGGCCAATGCATTGTGCAAGACATCCAAATGGTTTTAGCCCATTCGCCTCAGGACCCCCATCAACCACTACATGCATCTTTAGATCCAGAATCACCACATATGGAGATGATGTTATGGAGAAATTTACATACGTCGTAACATGATTAACATATAGAAGGTTAGCTATAAAGATGGGATGAGAAGAACAAGATCGGCGATTGAGGTTGGAAGTTTATTTGAAAGAATCTGAGCCAAGTACAGGACTTATATCTCCATTGACGACGAATAGTTTTGTGTGGACTTGATGCAACCTCCTTATGAAACATATGATCATATGCTCTACATAATTAAGGACCTGGGGAGTAGAATGACTAATGCATATATGATATCTTATATAGTAGATAAATGAGTAATGAAGTAGGCAGTAAATTAGAGAGGACACACTATAGGAGCTGGTCTTTGGAGGAAAGTGATGGGGGCGTCGGAGGAAGCATAATTGAATGTGGGATGAAACAAAAGTGTATCACTCCACTTTGGTGTCTATCCAACGTGGGATTAAACAAGAGACTAATAAGACAAACAGAAGGAATGTACAAGAGAAGGGATACACATTCAAAAAATTTCTACCATGGGGCTCAATATTCTGGACAGGATCTTGGTTCCCATCTCGTCAACTCACATATATCTTAAATGTATATCCTGGGGGCTATGAAATATGTTGTTTCTGGATACTATAATAGTGAAGGAGATGACGAGACCTTGCTGAAGATAAAAGTGCTCCTCAAGAGAAGAGGTCACTTCTTTACTTTCTAAGCTACACTCATTTGATATTTTCATGTGATCATCAATAATCACATCCTTGCTATTGTTCGTCTTCGCTGGAATTGTTTTATAATCTTGCATCAAAACCTTGGGCACGAAATACAATAATTCAACACACCCTGGGCAAGTGGATAGTGATGAAGGTACGGATGTATGCTGAACCTAATAATTAATAATTTTCTAGGGAGATGGGGACAAGTTGGAAGGAAGATCAGATTAGATAGGGCTGGTATCTTTTTTTATTTTCGGTGTTTGGGGGTAAAAAAAAAAACCCTAGGAAGTCAGAAACGAATTGTGCTTGCTTTCTGCTGGAAACTTACGGAATAGAGTATTGACGTCTTCAAAACTTACTTCTAATCCTGTTCTCCGATATCCAGGAAATCGGTACTCGTGACACCTTTCGGACATGATTCTGAAGTTTCTGCTTGGAAGCTACCTACGGAGAGGATATTGCTGAGAGTTGAAGCTCTGTGACATTCTTGTTTGATTTTTCTGTTGGATGTTTTGTTGTGGTCTCTTATCTTAACTTTGCTCTCTTTTCTTTGTAAGTTCATTAGTTTATTAAATGAAAAAATGTTTGGCTAGGGTCACTACCACCTTATCCAATTTCCTCAAAGCATAAGGTTGACCTCACAAAATTCTGCAGGTTGGAACCAGCTCCGTTGTTGAGGACACGAGTGTGTTGTCCACAGTTCCTAGGCACAGTTTTTCACACCTTTCATGACGGAAACTAAGGTGCAGATTCTATTCCTAACTAGTAATCTGTTATTAGGGTATGCCCCAAAATTCAACATTAGCCTTCTTTCTTTACCTGTCATGTTTGTAATTTGTGTATAAAATAACATCCATTTTCAGATTGGGTTTTGGTGTTAGATGAGATCATATCTGAAGTCTAAACTTGTTTCAGTAAGTAATTTATGTTTGATTTTATATCTATACTCTGTAATGTTAAAAACTTAAATATCTGGTTACTAAGCTAGATGTTATTGTTGGCGAATCCCTATTTATAGGAGTCTGTTTTAGATTTACAAATGTTTGTTATTTTTTTCTGTTTATATTCTTAGTAGTGGACAGCTACGTAATTAGTTCATTTGCTAGGCTATTTTTTACGATGTATTGTACCAATTTAATATATATGAATGAAAAAAAAACTATTTTACCTGCATTCGCACTGGCAGTATCAGAGCCATCCCCTAATGGGGCAACTTTTTAATTTTTGTTCTGTGTTGATATAACCCTAATAACAACTGCTGCTAACTTCTTTTCGCCTCTTTGTGTTTTTTGTCTCTACTTATTCCATGGCCACGGCAGAGGATGATGTCAATGGAACCCAGAAAAGATCCTAAACTGGAGGACCTGATTCTGGTGATAAAACTGGCCTTCAGATCACCACTCAGCTTGCAAATCAGTAGAATTTTCTTCGTGCAAATTGGATACTTGCCTGGTGTCAATGGAACCCAGAAAAGATCCTAAACTGTAGGAACTGATTCTGGTCGCAATCTGTGAAGCTTTTTGTTAGAGGGCGTGGAAAATTGGATACTTGCCTGGTGCAAAGGAAGCTCCTAATAAGACGAATCAAACATATGCCGTGTGGGATGCAAAGAATAGCATGACCATATCGTGTCTGGTTAATTCTATGGAGCCAGATATCAGTCAAAATCACATGTTCTTACCTACAACCTTTGTTCATGCCCATAAACAGTTTCGGTCAATTTGGATCCAAAATCTGTTAAATGTGTTTTTGGGTTATTGTCTCCTACTCAAAAAAGGGTACAAGTGTTGTGATTATATTTTGAACAAATATTTTACAAGTATGTATGCACTTCTTAGAAAGTTGATCCTACTTTGACATTCTCCTCGGAGAGAGATATTTGGTAGTCTGACGAGATTGAGACTTTTGTCACGGATTCTGGTTCCCTACCATTGGTAGCACCTGCTGATTCTAGTGATTTTCCTGCCGTGCAGCCTGCACCCGAGTCCTCCCTGCCCTTACAATTCTTTTATGCCTTTAACACTATTTACTTCATGGGGATATAGAGCAACCTTGCCCTGAGCTCCGTGTCTACTCTAGGAGGAAGACAGGCCAGGAAAAACTGGGATATAGAGCAACCTTGCCCTTTGTATGTTCCAGAGTGGAATGATGCTCTTTTAGAGGAAACTAGGGCACTTGAGAAGAACAAAACTTGGAAGCTTGTAAATAAACCAAGGGATTCCAAACCCGTGGGCCATAAGTGGGTCTTTACCGTTAAGTATAATCCAGATGTATCTATTGAGAGATAAGGCTAGTTGCCAAGGCTTTAACATAAACCTACGGAATTGACTACCAAGAGACGTTTGCTTTAGTTGTGCCAGTGTTCTAAAAATCAGCCTAAGCACTAGGCGGATTTCAAATTTCAAAATTGTATTATGGATTTGAAATTTTAAATTTTAAAAAAACATTTGTTCGGCGTCTGGGCGCTAGGCGGCCCTCCTTCCCACCGAATTTGCATAGCTTGCTAAACTGAATACAATCATGGTCCTTTTGTCACTTAGTAGCTAATTTGAATTGGCCTCTACAAGAACTGGATGGGAAGCATGTCTTCTTGCATGGTGTAAGTTGAGGGAGGAAGTTTACATGGTTCCAGCTCCAGCTTCGAAAGTTCTTCAGAAACTACAAAGTTTGCAATTTGGATAAACCTCTTTATGGGTTGAAACAAGCGTCAAGGACATGGTTTGATCGTTTTTGACTTGGCCTCTACAAGAACTGGATGGGAAGAATGTCTTCTTGAATGGTATAAGTTGAGGGAGGAAGTTTACATGGTTCCGCCTCCAGGTTCGAGAAATTCTTCGGAAACCACAAAGTTTGCAATTTGGAGAAACCTCTTTTATGGGTTGAAACAATCATCAAGGACATGGTTTGATCGTTTCTCGAAGGCCGTTAGGAGCTATGGTTTCACTCAGGCAGATCGTATGCTAATTTATTGACATTCACTAGAAGGCAAAGTTGCAATTTTGATGGCGTATCTTGATATTATCCTTACATTTAATGATCTAGCCGAATTAGAATTGAAGGTTTTTTTTATTAGGAAGTTCGAGATTAAGGGTCCGTTTGGTTTGCAGGATTGGACAACGTAATGTAATTGGCATTACGTTGTCAATCTAACTCGGGTGTTTGGTTGGACAAAAAAAATTAGATGTAATGTAATCGCGATTACAAGTTTGATTACATTACATCAGTTTCTTCTAAACTCAATTACATCATAAAACCTATGTAATCACAATTACATTACAACTTAAGCGGAAGGTTGGTATGCTATAATTTGGTCTTTTTTTTTTCGTTTTTGGTTATTTTTTGTTGTTTTTGTTTGTTTTTTGTCGTTTTAGGTCGTTTTTGTTCGTTTTTGGTCGGTTTTTGTCGTTTTTGTTCGTTTTTTGTCATTTTTGTTCGTTTTTGTTTGTTTTTTGTTGTTTTGGTTCATTTTTGGTCCCTTTTTTTTTTTCGTTTTTTGTCATTTTTGTTCGTTTCTTTGTTGTTTTTGTTTGTTTTTTGTCGTTTTTGTTTGTTTTTTTTTTTCATTTTTTGTCCTTTTTTGTTGTTTTTGTTCATTTTTGGTTGTTTTTGTTTATTGTTTGTCGTTTTTGTAATTTTTTTTGTTGTTTTTGCCCTTTTTTGTCGTTTTTGTTCGTTTTTTGCCTATTTTTTAGTTTTTTGGTTTTTTTTGTGGTTTTTGTTTATTTTGTCATTTTTGTTTATTTTTTGTCGTTTTTGCTTGTTTTGGGCCTTTTTTTCGATTTTTGGTCGTTTTTGCACATTCTTGGCCATTTTTTTGTCACTTTTGCACTTTTTAATTTTTTTTGTCGATTTTGTGTTTGTTTTTGTCTTTTTTGTTCGTTTTTGCTCATTTTGGGACCTTTTTTTCGATTTTTGATCGTTTTTTTTCACATTCTTGGCCATTTTTTGTCGGTTTTGCACTTTTTTTATTGGTTTTGCTTTATTTGCACGTCTTTTGCCTTTTTGCACACTTTTTTTTTTTTATCGTTTTTGGTCAATTTTTTACGTTTTTTTATCATTTTTTGTCAAATTTGCACATTTTTTGTCATTTCTGCATGTAATTTATCGATTTTTGTCGATCTTGTAAGTTTTTGAGCATTTTTCACGTTTTTATCGTCTTCTATCGTTTTCGGTCGATTTTGCACGTTTTTTGTTGCTTTTTGTTAAAATCCTTTTTTTGGCGTCTTTTTTCACTTTTTTTTTTGTCGTTTATGCTCTTTTTTCTTTTTGTTTGTCGTTTTTGACGTTTTTGTTCCCTTTTTTGTCGTTTCTGGATTTTTGTGTAAGTTTTTTAATCTTTTTGTCGTTTTTGGCTCCTTTTGATTTCCTCTTGTTTTTAGTCTTTTTTCGTATTTTCATTTTTTGTCATTTCTGTTCCTTTTTATCGTTTTTTATTTTTTTTGCTCTTTTTTATCATTTTTTGTCATTTTTTCTCTTTTTTTTTGGTCGTTTTTGTTCATTTTTTGCCCTTTTTTTTGTTTTTGGTCGTTTTTCGTCTTTTTTTCTTTCATTTATTGTTGTTTTTTGTCAATTTTTTTTTGTTTTTAGTCATTTTTTTAATCATTATTGGTCACTTTTTATGGTTTTCACATTTTTGATTTTTTTTTTTGTCGTTTTTCTTTTTTATCGCTTTTTCATTTTTGATTTTTTCCTTTTGTTTTGTTCGTTTGTCATTTTTTGTATTTTTTATTTTTTGTCATTTTTAATTTTATGTTGTATTTAAAAAAAATTAAATTATAAACTTAATTACATTACATGGTAAACTAAACATATGAATGCAATTGACATTACATTACATGGTTTGATTACATGTTTCAACCAAACATAGTAATGTAATTGTAATTCCATTACATTACAAACTCAATTACATTACAAATTCAATTCTATTACGATTACATTACAATCAACCAAACGCAACCAAACGTAATCTAAACATGTCTCCTTGAGGTATTTCTTAGAGATGGAATTTGCTAGGTTAAAAGGACTTTTTGTGTCATAAAGGAAGTATACCTTGGATTTACATGAAGAAACAGGTTTATTGGGATGCAAACCCGTTGAGACTCCTATTGATCCTGCGTGTAAAATGGGTGCATCAAAAGAAGGTAATGGTGTTGATGTGGAAAGGTATCAAAAACTATTTGGAAAATTGATATATTTACCATATACTTGGTCGAATATAGCCTACTCAGTATGGTTAGCCAATTTATGCACTCTTCGAAGTAGGGGTGAGCAAATACCGGCCGTTACCGAAAAATCGACCAAATACCGATTAAAAATATTCCGAAAAATCGAACCGAAATTATGTACCGATACCGAATTACCAAACCGATTAAAATATGGTATAATGGTAGTGGTAACGGTTTGAATGTAATACCATACCGAAAATACCGAACCGAACCGATTATATATATATATATATATATATATATATATATATATATATATATATATATATATATATATACATTTTTTTTCGTTAGAATGTTGTTCGTGATTAATTTTATATTACACTTTTTCATTTTTATCTTTGTTTTAGTTGAAAATTAGTTTGTTAGAACTTAGAATGAATTTTGGTGGACTTGAGGTTATGTTAAGAATGCTAAGAATTGAGTTTTGGTCTTTTGAGCTCATATTTTTGTATTTTCATATAATTTTGAAATGAATTTTAGTGTACTTAAACTTATACTAAGAATTAAACTTAGTGATCGTGTTTGATCTTTTAAGCTCTTTTTTAGGTGTTTGCGACTTATTACATATTATTCTAATAAATTTGATTAATTGCTTGCTTGGTAGAGGCTTGGCTTTGAAATTTAATGCTTCCAAAAAAAGGTAAAAAATATTTTTCTATGTTAAGAGGTTCATATTAAGTGCGTTGATTGATCAAATGTTAAATAGTAAAATACCGATACCGAACAAAAACCGACCGAATACTGATTTAACCGAAACCGAAAAAACCGATTCTAAATGGTATGATATTGGTATTGATTTTTTAAATACCGATTTTAAAAAATACCGAAAAATCCAACCAAATACCGACCGATTATACCGACGCTCACCCCTACTCCGAAGGAAGGGCATCTCGAAGCAGTGTATCGTGTTCTGAAGTACTTAAAGGGAAACCTAATGAAAGGCTTGAAGTTCAGGAATAATAATAGACTTCATGTTGAGGCCTACACTGATGCAGATTGGGCAGAAGTGGCACTGATAGAGGATCAACATCAGATTATTATTCTTTGGCAGGAGGCAATTTGGTCACTGTTAGATTATATTTGTAATGTAAATATGGCCCATACCCATGAGCCCAAATGTAGACACTATATATAATGTAAGAAACCCTAGCAATGGAAACAAGGGCATTATTATTTCCTACATGGTATCAGAGCCTCACGAAAAACCCTAGCCGCCATCTCCCGAAAAATCCTAGCCCGCTCCCGCGCCGACCGCAGCCGACGTCGGTTCCCGCGCCGCGTCGACTGCGCCAACCGCGCCCGCGGCAACCGTGCCGACCGCGCATCCCTGTTCCGCACAGATAGCGCCGACCACTCCTGATCCGCACCTCCCCTTGCCGACGGTATTTTGTTTCAAGCAGCAATATTGCAGCATATCCGAGGTTTGTTGTCTCCCGGACAACAAGGGGGGCTGGCGTCATCAACACACCCAGACGATTGCTTTGTGCAAGATAGGGTCTCAGGAAATATGAGATCAGTATTGAGCTTGGTGCTTAAGCTTGGTGCTTGGTGCTTTGTGCAAGTTGCACCCATTATTACTTCCCAACTTGCTTTGTGCAAGTTGTTTGATTCTTTTCTTCTTTTCTTAGAAGAAGAAATATGAGTCTTCTGCTGGCTTTGTGCAAGATAGGGTCTCAGGAAAGCACAAGCCTTCTGTGAAGAGATTAAAAAAAAACTTTTATCTCTTTCGCAGATTCGTCGGAGTTGTACAAATTTTTTGTACACCCGACATCCACTCGCCCCTACGCACCAGATCCGGCGCACCTGATCGCGGCCGATTCGCCGCCGACCCCGACCATCAGCGGCCGATTCGTCGGCGTTGTACAAAATTTTTGTACACCCGACATCCACGATGGCAGATGATGCTGTGTCCAGCTACTCCGTCGCAACTGGCGGTGGCAGTGCACATAACCCAAATTATCCTAATCCGAAGGATCCATATTTTCTGAGTTCTGCTGATCAACCAGGAAATATTATTACTCCTATTGTTTTCCGTGGACCAAACTATGCTGAGTGGTCTCGGTCGATACGTCTCTCCCTGATCTATAGGCGAAAGATCACTTTTCTGGAGGGTACTGAAATCAAACCTGTTAATGATGCTAGCAAATTGCTTGATTGGCGATGCGTGCAAGCGCTATTGGTTCAATGGGTTCTTAATACCATTGATCCGTTTCTGAAGAAATTTTTGCCGTACTTTGAGGAGGTTTATCCATTGTGGAACTTGTTGGCGAAAAGATTTGTTGTTAGCAACAGCACTCGGAAGCAACAAATTAAGGTGGCTTTGGCCGAGTGCAAACAAACGGCGTCGATGTCTGTGGAAACCTATTTTAGAAATTTGCAGTCTTTGTGGGATGAACAAGCTGCTTATTTCCCATTGCCAACTTGTACCTGTAGTGAACTTGCTGCCAAGCTACAGGATATGAGGGATGAAGACCACTTTCAGGACTTTATGTATGGGTTGAATGCTGAGTTGTATGGTCATACCCGATCTAATCTTCTGGCTCAGGATCCTCAGCCAAGTTTAGATCGGGCATACCAGGCAGTCCGTGAGGAGGAGGATATGCAAAAATCTCAGGTCCAATCCGCTACTGAGGAGGTGATGGCGCTGGCTATCAAGTCTTCACCTCGTATTTCTACTACTTCTAATACTAGAACCTCAGATTCCAGGGACAAATCAGGTATGATCTGTACTCATTGCAAGAAAACAGGTCATGATGTTGCAACTTGATTTGCCAAGATTGGCTATCCAGAGTGGTGGAAGACTCGTCCTCGGCGTGAGGACGGACGTGGTGCTGGTGGTGGCAGAGGCCCGGCACCACCACAGAGACGTGATGGGGGTCGTGGTACTGGTGGCGCGGGGGTTGTTCATCATGTCGCCACTGCTGGTCATGGTGTCCCTGCTGGTCTTGCTGGAAGTTCGGCTGATATGATGCATGGAGGGTATCCTTCACCACTTTCAGGTGAACAATGGCAGAAACTGATGAGCTTGCTGGGTAACAACGATCCTTCCAACCCTGGTTCTTCAAACTCTGATCGTCTGATGGGTAAGAATTCTTCTGTCCCTTGGATATTCGATACTGGGGCTACTCTTCATGCGACAGGCTCTCGTGCCTGTTTAGTCGATTGCTTTGAGGGCCCTGTCTGCCTTGTAATTTTGCCTGATGGAAGCACTATTGAGGCTGTTCAGAGAGGCAAAGTATTTTTGACTGCTTCGTTGGTGTTGACGGATGTTCTCTATGTTCCGACGTTGACTTACAATTTGATCTCTGTCTCCCAATTGATTGGTGCCAGAAATTGTGATATGTTATTTACTCCTGATTTGTATTTTGTTCAGGACCGAAGTACGAGGATGGTGATTGGAGCAGGTGAACAAAGGGGTGGACTTTACTTTTTGGGGGAGGTTCCAGCTTCTTTGGCTTCTGTAATTCTGGCATGCGAAGAGAGTGATTCTGAGGTGTGGCATAGTAGACTGGGGCATCCTTCAGATTAAGTAATGCAGACTTTACCTTTTCTCTCTGGTAGTAGTGTGTTTTCTCATAAGACTTGTGATATTTGTCATCAAGCTAAACAGACTCGTGATGCTTTTCCTCATAGTAGTAGTCGTGCTTTGAGATGCTTTGAACTTATCCACTGTGATCTGTGGGGACCATATAGTGTTCCGTCATCTAATGGGGCACGATATTTTTTGACTCTGGTGGATGACTTTTCTAGAGCTGTTTGGGTTGTTTTGTTGAAGGATAAGTGTGATGTCTATTCTATGTTTCTTAAATTCATTGCTATGGTGAAGCGTCAGTTTGGGGCCGATGTCCGTCGTGTGCGGAGTGACAATGACACAGAATTTAATTATTTACGAGATTATTTTTCATCTCAAGGTATATTGTTCCAAACATCCTGTGTTGGGACACCTCAACAGAATGGAATGGTGGAAAGAAAACATCGATATATTTTAAATGTCGCCAGGGCATTGAGATTTCAGGGTTCTCTTTCTGTGGATTTTTGGGGGGAATGTGTTCTGGGTGCATGTTATCTCATAAATAGGACACCTTCTAGTATCTTGCATTTTAAGTCTCTTTATGAAGTTTTATATGGTTCGGCTCCTTCGTATGATCATCTACGTATGTTTGGTTGTCTGTGCTATGCGTATGATTTGAAATTCCGACATGATAAATTTGCTAGCAGGAGTAGAAAATGTATCTTTGTTGGGTATCCACTTGATAAAAAGGGATAGAAACTGTATGATTTGGAGACTGGTGAATTTTTTGTGTCCCGTGATGTAACTTTTTATGAAAAAGAATTTTCTAGGTGTGGCTCTACTAGCAAGATGTCTTCTGCGACACGCCATACATCTGTTGAGATGCCGGGGGACGATATAGAGACTTTTGGGGTGGTGCCGGCTACGGTGGTTGAGGCCGAAGTGGTTGCTGGTGGCACGGCACCGAGTAGCGAGGATGCACAGGTAGCTGCAGAAGTATTGACAGAAGAATTCGCTGGGGAAAATGCGGATACTACTAATGATACGGGGATACAGTGTTGCCAGAGGTGCCCGACGAGGTAGTATTGGGAAGAGGAATGAGAAAGAAATCACAGCCAGTGCGATTACAGAATTTTGTGACGAATGCTGTTCGAAGTAAAAGTCCCCCCTTCACCACAGTTCATCTGTTCCCGTCACTTCCTCAGGTACTTCGTATCCTCTAACACAATTTCTAAGTTATGACATATTTACTGCTGGACACAGAGATTTTCTTGCAGCCATCACTGCAGGTGTTGAGCCTACTTCATATCGCCAGGCCTCGCGAGATTCAGGCTGGCGCGCAGCTATGCAAACTGAAATACAGGCTCTGGAAGATAATAGGACATGGAGTCTTGTCGATTTGCCTCCTGGGAAGAAAGTATTGGGAAGTAGATGGGTGTACAAAATAAAGTACAAATTCGACGGCAGTATTGAGCGCTTAAAGGCACGGCTAGTTGTGTTCGGTAATCATCAGGTTGAGGGGATCGACTATTCAGAAACATTCGCCCCGGTAGCTAAGATGCCTACAGTTCGGGCGTTCTTGGCTGTTGCAGCTGTGAAAGGCTGAACTTTGCACCAGATGGATATGCACAATGCTTTTCTTCATGGAGATCTGACAGAAGAAGTATATATGAAGTTGCCGCCAGGTTTTTCGCATAGTGAACCCAACAAAGTGTGTCGCCTGCGTAAGTCTCTATATGGATTGAAACAGGCACCACGTTGTTGGTTCGCTAAGCTTACTGCTTGTCACGCCCCAGTACCGAAATACGGAGACGGACTAGGCCAGCTACTCCATATGAGGTACGTAATGTCATACGGCGATCGTGGCTGTCGAGAGACGAGGGGGTACATGCTACAATCAAGTCTCCTATGGTCCCACAGAGTTCTATGTCTCAATCAATCAAGTCAAATCAGCAATTAAATGAACATTAAAGATAAAGTAGTATGGCGTCCCTGACGCTTCATCAAAATGATCATGAGAGACTAGCTTTATAATTTAGCTATCTCAGAGAGTCAGGAGTACAAAATTATACACAGCTGCAGTCTGTTTAATTACAAATATGTACTGACACAAAATATCGAGTAATCCGGCTAACAGGTGCCGGTGGCTAAACGCCGCAAAAGTATAAGCAGGAGTGGTGGAGAAGAAACCCACTCGAGTCTCCGAACCGCCATGCTCCTAGTATGCACCATGGATGTCAGGGAGGAAGATCGTGTCCTCTGGCTCTGCTACGAGATCTGGCCAAACAAAACCAGTGGGGTCAGCCCCGAATAGCAAGTACCGCCAAAGGGGCACAAGAGTTAAGATTAAAAACCCAGCTAATAGAATGACTGATAATAGTAATACTTATGCTACTAATATAGGGTGGCGCAACATCTTCGAGCCCATATGGCACCCTTACAACCAAACAAGGACAAAAGGTGCCGCATGGAGTCGGGACGTGTCGTACTCTATAACTTTCACATAAGTTAAAAAGGTATAAATAATAAAATCTCTTGATCGTGACTTCGGTCGATAGCCTATCGCAGCACAATACCAACCCAACAATCAAACAAGAACATGGGTTGGATTATGTACCATGATAGACCATGTTCCTCAGTCATTCACAGAAGTAGCACTTCACAACCAGAATAAGTCTTCCGTTCATAACTTCGGTCCATAGCCTGTCACAGTACGATAACCAACCCAACAATCAAACAAGAACATGGGTTGGATCACGTACCACAACAGTCCGCTTCCCTCGGTTATTCGCGGAAGGTAATAGGATACAAGCAAGTCATTTTCACGGCCAATCAAGTCTACGCGTTTCTAGTGGGACGAGGTTATCCTCGCGTCATGTTATTAGAAAATCCTCAGATCGTATCTTTCCAGCAAGGCTAGCCAACCCAGGGGTTCGCGTAGACAGGAGTTGTTGAGCACAGGTCCCTCGTAAGGCTACCTTGCCAAAACATGTAATATATAGCAGGAATTAATCGGATACAGTCATCCGCTCGTTGCGGATGACACAATATCCGTGGAGACCAGCCGGCGCGTCAAGACAATATCTCAAGGCGGCTGGTGTAACACGATCCCGGGATTCTGCCCTCCCCATGCATCTAGTATATTTAGTTGCCTAGTTTAACCCTAGGTGAAATCTTGGACTCTCATGCTGTGGCCTGCATGATTATCCCCCTAAAAGGTCGTACTATAGTACGAGTACCCTAAGTGAGGATCCATGTCAATCAGTATGTCAACATGTGCTACTTTTCTTAGTGTAATGCATCATTGCAAATACGCCACGTGGAGGTACGAGTCATTTGTCGAGCATGAATAAGAACTGGGACATTCAGGTACATGTATCGGGTAGGAACACTTTGTTCTCCGGGGTCACATCAGTGCTCATATCATGCTCGGGACAAAAGGCGTAAGGATATAAAATGGGCATATAATATCTAATAAAATATCAAAAGCATACGCATAACAAGGCAGCGTACGTGAAAAGTCACGCAGGCTCAGGGGAAGAGCTGCGTGAAAAGTCACGCTGGCTCAGGGAGAGTGCTGCGTGAAAAGTCACGCAGACTCAAGGGAAGAGTGCTGCGTGAAAAGTCACGCAAGCTCAAGGGAGAGAGCTGCGTGAAAAGTCACGCAAGCTCAAGGGAGAGAGCTGCGTGAAAAGTCACGCAAGCTCAAGGGAAGAGCTGCGTGAAAAGTCACGCTGGCTCAGGGAGAGTGCTGCGTGAAAAGTCACGCAGACTCAAGGGAGAGCTGCGTGAAAAGTCACGCTGGCTCAGGGAGAGTGCTGCGTGAAAAGTCACGCAGACTCAAGGGAGACACGCTTCCAACAGGAAGCGTGCTCAAACAGGAGCACACTGCTCACTGTCTTCTCCAAACAGCAAGAACACCATGGTTAATCCCAAACTTCAAAAACGTCACAACTTGGCCATCCGAACTCCAAATCCGGATTTCCAAAGTTCTATCTTGGGTGAAATGGAATTCTCTTCCACATAGAAGCATCAAAACCCACAAAACCCCAACGAAAATAGATCAAGACTAAGAAAAACTGAAAATGATTAAAATTTAGATCTACAAAAATCAAAGCTTCAAAATGGAAATTTCCAAGTTCTGAACTAGTATAGATTGAGGAGAAGAACATGTTTTGGCAAATAGTTTTGTAAGAATCATTAACAAAATTATGGATCCTTCTCTTGAGCAAGTTGGTACTTGCCTTGGTTGGTGGAGGAAGTAAATGAGAAGAAGTAAATGAGAAGAAGTAAAATGAGAGGAGAGAGAAGGAGATGAGTTATTATATAGAATCTTGAACCCATGGGTTCATGATGAACCAAAGGGTTCATGATGAACCATTGGTGAACCAAGAATAGGTTACCCAAATGAGCCAAAACTGTAGGCCCAAATGCAGAAAATAAATTAGGAAATAATATTTTGTCGAATATTTTTGGGAAATGCATGAAGAAATACAGCATAATAAATATAGTATAAATACAAGGTAAATACAATTTATCGGTTTACGTATTAAAATACGTATTCCAGGATTGGGGAGTGACATCTCTACCCTTCTTAGAAAAATTCCGTCATCGGAATTCCAGCCAAGACAGGATAGTAAAATCAGGGCAAACAAGGCACATTCATATACAAGTTAACTATCATAGCAGTTATTATCATTCATCACAAAGTACAAAACAAGCAGGTACATATAAGCATGGAATCGTGTCAATAAGGTGCATAAATATACCTTATTAGCCAAACAAATGCGGATACCGAGATCTGATCTCGTCCTCGCGCTCCCAGGTTGACTCTCCCGAAGAGTGATGGTTCCAAGAAACACGGACAAGGCTTATCGTCCGATTCTTGAGTACCTTCTCTCGCCGGTCCAAAATAGATACGGGTTGTTCCTCGTAAGTTAGGTCGGTACCAACGACTAACTCAGAATGATCGAGGACATGACTCGGATCCGGGACATACCCACGTAATTGGGACACATGAAACACATTATGTATGCCAGTTAACGAAGGCGGAAGGGCAAGTCGATAAGCCACATCGCCTACCCGAGCGAGAATCTTAAAAGGACCAACGTATCTTGGGCTAAGCTTTCCCCGGGTTCCAAATCTGATGATACCCCTAGTAGGCAAAATCCGCAGAAACACTTGGTCGCCAACTCTAAACTCTAGAGGCCTACGATGCTGATCTGTCCAATGACGATGTCGGTCCTGTGCAACTCGAAGGCGCTCTCTGACCAACTTAACTATCTCCACAGTCTGCGTGATCATCTCTGGCCCCAACAACTTCCGTTCTCCGACGTCGTCCCATGCCAAAGGGGACCTGCATTTCCTTCCGTACAATGCTTCGAACGGGACCATCTGAATGCTAGCCTGATAGCTGTTGTTATAGGAGAACTCCACTAGATGAAGGTGATCCTCCCAAGATCCGCCAAAATCTAAGGTACACGCCCGTAGCATATCTTCTAATGTCTGAATGGTTCTTTCTGATTGCCCGTCGGTTTGTGGATGATAAGCAGTACTGAATCTTAACTTGGTTCCCAAACTTTGGTGCAAGCTCCGCCAAAAATGAAAAGTAAACCGTGTATCCCGATCTGATACTATACTAACTGGAACACCGTGCTGCCTTACTATCTGTTTTATGTACATTTCTGCTAACTGTTCAGTAGTCTGTCCAACTCGGAAGGGAAAGAAATGAGCGACCTTCGTGAGTCGATCTACTATTACCCAGACTGCATTCTTGCCAGCCGGGGATCTAGGTAAACCGGTCACAAAATCCATCGTGATGTGCTCCCATTTCCATTCTGGGATAGGAAGCGGCTGTAGCAATCCTGCTGGTCTCTGCTGCTCGGCTTTCACCTCCTGACATACCAGACACTTGGATACAAATCTCGCTATCTCTCTTTTCATGCCATTCCACCAAAAGAACTGCCTGATATCTCGATACATCTTCGTTCCTCCTAGATGAATGGAGTAAATAGAACTATGAGCTTCGGACATAACTTCTTGCCGAAGGTCTCCACTCGGTACACAGAGTCTGTTTCCAAACCTGAGCGTACCATCTTCATGAATCACTAACTCCTTCCTACGGCCTGATTCACACTCCGACCGCAACTTCTGAATCTGTGGATCTCCTGCTTGTGCTGTCCTTATCCTTTCTACTAAGGTTGACTGAATCTGCATACTGGTCATTCTTCCTATATCCCTTGGCAAAACTACTTCGATTCCCATACTCTGAAGGTCTTCTAAAATATACTTCTGCGAGGTCAAGATAAAGGCATTGTCTCTCCTACTCAGTGCATCTGCAACTATATTCGCCTTGCCTGGATGATACTGAAGATCTAAGTCAAAATCCTTCAGTAGTTCTAACCATCTTCTTTGCCTCATGTTCAAATCTCGCTGCGTGAATACATATTTCAAACTCTTATGATCAGTATAGATCTCTACCCGATCCCCGTATAAATAATGCCTCCACAACTTGAGTGAAAATACCACAGCTGCTAACTCCAAGTCGTGAGTCGGGTAATTTTTCTCATGGTCTCGAAGCTGCCGAGATGCATATGCTATCACCTTTCCGTGCTGCATCAATACACATCCAAGACCCTTCCCTGATGCGTCACAATATACTGTAAAGCCTCCTGCTCCTACTGGAACTGTCAATATCGGGGCTGAGATCAATCTCTTCTTCAATTCTTCAAATGATGCCTGACAGCTAGCTGACCAAACAAACTCTACGTCCTTGTGCGTCAAACGCGTTAAGGGCGCAGAGATCTTGGCAAAGTCCGCCACGAACCTTCTGTAGTAACCAGCTAATCCTAAGAAACTTTGCACTTCTGCAACCATTCTCGGGACTGGCCAATGCTCTACGGCCTCAATCTTCTTCGGATCCACTGACACTCCTGCCCCAGAAACTACATGCCCCAGGAACGAAATGTGATCTAACCAGAATTCACACTTGTCGAGCTTCGCATAAAGTTGATGCTCCCTCAATGTCTGTAAGACAGTCCTAAGATATTTCTTATGTTCCTCTTCACTGCTGGAATAGATAAGAATGTCATCTATGAACACCACCACAAATTTATCTAAATACGGCAGAAAGATGCGGTTCATTAAATCCATGAATACTGCAGGGGCGTTGGTTAGTCCAAAGGGCATTACTAAAAACTCATAATGCCCATATCTAGATCTGAATGCTGTCTTCGGTATGTCTTGCTCCCGGACTCTTACTTGATAGTATCCTGACCGAAGATCGATCTTGGAAAAGACGCTGGCCTTGCTCAACTGGTCAAACAGGTCATCAATCCTTGGTAGTGGGTACTTATTCTTCACTGTTACTGCATTCAGCTTGCGGTAGTCGATGCACATCCTCGTCGACCCATCCTTCTTGGGAACTAGAATCACTGGCGCGGCCCAGGGCAATTTACTGTCTCGGATGAATCCCTTAGACTTCAACTCTTCTTCATGTTGATACAACTTATCCTGCTCTGACGGCGACATTCTGTAAACTCTGTCTGCAATAGGCCTCGTCCCAGGGTTCAACTCAATGCTAAATTCTACTTCTCTGACTGGGGGTATCCCTGGGAGCTCATCAGGGAAGACGTCGAGAAAATCTTTGACCACTCTCGGAATCTGTCCTGGCTCTGACACTGCTGCTGAGATGACGCCTCCGGCCTGATTCTTCAAGGTTCGAGTAAAGATGAACTGCTCCATCCCAGGAACGCTGAATATGATCCTACCTCCTCTGCAATCAATTGTCGCATGACTGTCTCTCAACCAGTCCATGCCAAGAACGACATCAAAATTCTCCATAGGGAATTCAATCAATGATGCGGGCAGTAAATGCCCACACACCTCCACCGGACATGAAAAGCATACTCTGCTAACTTCTACAAGCCCATTGCCGGTGAGTATATCCATCCTCTCCGGCAATGCCTCAAACTCTAATCCAATCCGTGTAGCATATTGTGCAGAGATGAATGAATGAGTAGCGCCTGAATCAAATAATGCTACAGCGGGAAATGAGGTGACGAGAATTTTACCTGCCACCACGTCACTAGACGCTAGAGCCTCTCCCAAGGATAATGTGAGAGCCTGGCCTTGGCCCCGCTGAGCTCCTTGCTGCGGCCTTCCTCGACCATGCTGTTGCTGCCTTTGAGGGTCGTCGGCTTCCTGTGCCTGGCGGAACATCTGAGCCTGCGTTGGCAGACGCTGGGCTAGGGGCCTTACTGCTAATACTGGCCCTCCACTCGGGGTTGCCACTGGAGCTGGCAATGCTGGGAACTGCTGAGCTGGCCCTCCTGGCCTCTGCATCATAGGACAAGTAGAAATACGGTGGTCTGCACGACCACACCTCAAACATAAGCCATTCGCTGACCGACACACCTCCCTCGTGTGCCCTGCCTTCCCACAGAAGGTACAGCCCTGGGGTGCTCCCTGACGCTGCTGCTGGTTCCTCGGCTGCTGATGCCGAACTGGCGCTGTATTAGTTGACACGGCCGTCCTCCGCGGCGCTCCTGCATCATGAATACGTACACCAGGTGCTGGTGCCGACGTTCGCTGTACTGCTCCTCCTCCAACCTGGGAATGAGATCTCTTCTGACCTCCTGTCCTCGATGCCAACCTTTGCTGGGTAAGCTCGTGCCTCCGAGCGGCCGTCAAAACAGCGTCAAATGTCTGGTAGTCGTGTCCTTCCACAAGCTGTAATAGTTTCAAATGAAGTCCCTGCTGGAACCTCATAGCTTTCTCTGGCTCCATTGCCACCATTGCTGGTGAGAAACGGCACAATCTGCAGAACTCTGCTGCATACCCATCAACGGTCTTGCCTGCTTGCTTGAGACTGATAAACTTCTGCTGGAGCTCATATAGAGCTACTATGCCAAAATACTTGGCCTTGAATCTGTCACTGAAGGTGGTCCAACGAACAGGGCGTCTTATACCAACTTCTTCTGATGCCCACCAGTCGCGGGCAAGATCCTGAAGTACTAATTTGACCTGATCAACCTTCTCATCATCTGGAACCTTGGCTGCCACAAGAATGGCTTCAATGTCTTGAATCCATGCATCCGCAGTGATGGCATCCTCCGTGCCATCAAAATACCTCGGGTTCAAGCGACGGAACCTTCCTGATGCTCCCGAGTCAACCCCGGCACTCCTCTCAAGAGCTAACTGAATCCCCTGGTTCAGCAACACGTTCTGCTCCTGCTGCCGAGTCTGTTGCTGTTGGTGAGTGACAAGAATCCCTCGGACGATCTCCAGGAGTGCTACGGCATCTGGTACTGCCGTCGCTGCTGGTGCTGCAGGAGTTCCAATAACCTGCGGCTGTACTGTCTCTGGTCCCACTTGTAGGACCGATTGTAGGAACGAGTTGTAAAGCGCAATACTCTAGAGGGGGGTGAATAGAGTAGGCAGCGGAAATTAACTATTTAAAAATGTTAGTAACAAGATCACAGATAATATATCACAGATATGTAAATAAAATGTAGAGAGTAGGGAGCAAACGCAAACACAAGGATGTATACTGGTTTCCCTCTGTTGAGGACTAGTCCAGTCGGTAGAACTCTTGCTACCAGTTGAATCCACTATGGAAAATTACCACAAGTTTTCATCCGAAGATCTTGCAACTTCTACAACGCGAGCTTTGATCCGAAGTACTCGACCAACTTCAATTGTGAAGTGTGTAACTTCAATCAAGCCTCCGATTACCACCACTCTGAAACTTCTAGACCGTACCGCACTGGCAAATCGACTAGAGGATTGTAACTGGCTTGGGATTTGAAAATGAAAGCTCAGAATACTTTGGAAGAAGTAGTAGGCTGATAGAGAAGAGATCTGAAAGTGAATTGGTGAGTTGAAATGATCGAAATCCTTCTCTATTTATAGTTTTTCCAAAGGCAGAATTCTGACAGAATTCGGGCAGAATTAGGACAGAACTCGATGAGAAAATCTCGGTGGGATCCGTAACTGCAGGAAGACCAAGTTCAAAAAGCAACGTTCACTAACCGAACTCTGGCCGAACTCTGGCCGAATTCTGGCCGAACTCTGGCCGAATTCTGTCCGAGTTCTGTTGGAGTTCTGTCAGGGTTTTTGCAAATTGGTTTTGGGCTTTTTGAAAAGTCAAACAGTTAGGAAGTAGTTTGGGCTTTTGTAAGTGGGCTTGTTTTCAAAATAAAAGGGTATTTTGAAAACGTTTCTTGGGTAGCCTATTTGCCAGTACGATGCAGTGTACATCGTATTCCTAGACTCAATAAATATACAAAATTACATTGATGAAATAGGAAAACTAAGAGCCCTTTGATGACGCCTTTCTTCAAATATTTGAGCAGACTTGAAGACGCCTTTTTCATTTGACGGTGGTCGTCCAAAGATAAACAGATCTGGAAATCTGAATACCTTTCGGTTCAGAGAAAGCTTCTTGTATGACGCCGTCTTTGGCCCATCAATAATTCTTCATTGCATATGTCCTGGTTTGATCATGTTTGATCATGCTTACAGCATGTCTACAAATACATGTTAGACAAACAAACCAATATGATACAAGTATAGCAATATGTTATAGAACATTTAGGACAATGCTAATATTAGGACAATGCTAAGTTTAAGTAGCAACATGATAGTGATTATATGAATATTAGTGACGTCGATATATTAAACTTAATTGATTAGCCATATTCAAAAACATGATATAATCATTGGGCTAACAATCTCCCCCTTTTTGATTATGGCAAATCCGTTAAGTTTAATATATATACAATAGATGCATGAAACACTAATAAACTCATAATACTAGAATATTGTATGCAGACTTAAACTTATTTCTCCCCACTTAAACTTATTTCTCCCCCTTTGACATGATCAAAAATAAGCTCTCCCGTAATTAGAGCTAAAATGAACTCAAGCATAAGGAAAGGAGGAAAGCATAAATAATCACGATCAAGGATTAGGAGAACAGTGTAATGACAAGTGTAGAAAATTGCATAACTAAAGTAGAAAAACTTGTCAAAATACAACATAGTTGGTTGAACTTTAACAAAGAACACTGAAATCAAGCAATACATAGTTTACCAACTAGAAATCAGAAAAAAAAATGACATATGTTTTGAATGTCATTTGACAAAAAAAAATCTATCAATATAGTAGGAATCAATCATTGGTCATAAATAAGTCATGAGGAATAGAAATTCGCAGATCTAGTATATATTAAAAAAAAAAGGCAAAAACATTATGAGATTTTTAACAATGATCACAAAAAAAATATGATTCATAATTTGCCCATACAAATTAGTGAATCAATTCCATAAGAGTATAATCATCGAAAAGAAATAAAAAACAAGTATACTAGAATCTATAAAAAAGTTTATACCAAAGTTCATGCATTTGAATTCAATTACCTTACCATGATATATATCCATCAGATAAACAAGAAGGTAATGAAGACAAAATACTTGAGAAGGAGAAATCCAGTCGACTTGAATGCTCCCCCGCAAAGTATGACCAATCTAAATATAGATAATCATGAACTTTGAGATAAAACATCAATAAGAAATGCCAAATTAGTTTTAGAACTCAATCAAATAAGGATAATTAAATATATTTGGCAAGATAACTTTTAGAAATTCGAATGAGAGAATTAAAATAAATAATAATCATATATTCTCTCATCTAATACAAATCCAAATATCATGAACAACTCAACAAGATATTTAACGTAAAAGAATATATGTCCATGATGAACTTAGCTATACCACATATTAAGGGCATAAAATAATTAAAACAATTAATTTGCTCCCCCTTAAAATATGCGTATATAGTTCAAAAATAATTTATATGCATAAAATAGATAAAATAAATAATTACAAGATCTAAGGAATATCCAAGATATACATCTTTTCTTTCCTTTGATCAAATGCATATAAAATTCCAAACTCAAAACAAATATCATCTTTAGGCAAGAAAAGAAATCCAATAAATGCTTAAAGATGAACAAACAAAATATATCTCCAATATATATAAAAGAAATAATTTAATACATAAAAAGATTTTGAAAACTGTCTTTAATAATAACATTTGAGTACCGGACAGATTCAATAAATCAAAAAGATTTTTCAAAAATATGGAATTTATTACGAAAAATTATCTTAGTAAATGTTCGAACGCGTCCATTTAGTCCTTAGACTGAAAGCTGGCGATTCGAATCACAAAGATAATTTTAATAAAATAATCCATAAATCATAAATAAATCCATTTGAACAAATAAAACTAGATAAATGTCCAACGAAAAGTTTATTCTAGATATATGGCATGTCAAAAGGGGATAATTGATTTGAAACAATTAACTACTCCACCTTTACATGGCTATATCCAAGAAATAATAATGTTGACAAAAATTAAAAAATTCAGAGACATATTTTCAGAAGTAGAAAATTAATTTTAAAAAAATATTAGGTCTTCTTATCAAAGTTCATTTCTTCCCTTTTAAAGCCTTAGCACGGTGTCCATCTGACAACCGTAAGGTGTAAAGAAAAGAAACGCTTTGAGAGAGAGAGAGAGACATTCAATATGCATGACTTCTCCCCTGCAAAGAATTACTGTTTTAGACAGTAAGTAACTTGAATAAGAAAATAATAATATAAAGCTCAAAATCATGAATATTACGAATATTACACAAGCTAAAGATGAAATCACAATACCATAATATTCAATGAGTTGTCACGATTACAAAAAAAAACAATCATCTTTAGACAAAAGAAGAAATATCCATTAAATGAACATTTAAAAAATAAAAAGATATTTCAAATTAGCATGATGAATAATCGTATAAGTCAAAATATGACATAAATTGATCTATGCTATAGAATCTCGCAATCGACAAGATAGATCAACATATGCTACCTTTTGTGAAAATATAAAGAGGAGAATATTATCCATCAAATCTAAAATTCAAAATCCATCAGATAATAATTGCAACTGGATCTAAATAAACCTTTAGTTTATAAAGCGTTGATCAATCTTGGGTTAGCTGTAGAGGTACTGTCCCAGCTAACGGAGGTTCACCGGGGAACACTTAAGTACCGCTTCGCTTCGACCGTAGTCGTGGTGACAGACAGACCTTTTGTAGGCTTGTACCCAAAACAAATCTCTTCTTTAATAACCGAGGATTTAGGAAGAATTAGTGCAATATGAAATCAATTATATTCTATGGACTTTTTTAAAAAAAATCTTAGAACAATGTAGCATACGGTATAAGATGTATGAATTACATTTATCCATATGTGCTACAAAATTATTGGGTAACAATAAAATATAAAACATTTGTAAATCAAAATGTAAGACCTAGGTACGTTGATGTATTCTTGAATCTAGGGGACTGGGTTCAGTACCATGGATCCAGAACTAGATAATAGTTGCAATTACACCTTAATAAATCTTAAGTCTATAAAGTATTGATCACTTCGGGTTAGCTGTAGGAGCCGGTTCCCAGCTAGCGGTAGTCCGAAGACTAGTGCACCGTGTCGCTTCAGGCTATTTACACCTGTATGACAGAAGGACCCTTTCGGCTTGTTCCCAAAATGATTTCTACTCTTAAGAACTTAGATTCAAAGGAATATATGCAGTATCATCGAACATCGTCGAAATCCAGAAACCCTAAAAGTAAATACCCAAATAATGGTTTATCAAGATATTTAAAAAATATCATGTATCCAAAATGTCAACCAAAAAGCCAAGAAAATAAAAACATCACTAAAAGAGGCTTTGAGGAAGAAGCTAATAAAAATAAGAACATAAATTTGTTCAAAGTAATCACTAGCTTAAGTATGAGATAAGTACAAGTTTAAAAACTACTTTTCAAAATAATATAATATAGAACTTGAACTTAACTCATATATCCCCATAAAGATATAAGAAACATATCAGCAATATATGAATGATAATGAATTATTCATTCTTAATGAGCATAAAAAATATCACAAGATCAAAAATATGCATAAATAAACTTTGTCAGACAAAGATGTAATTGATTCATAAGAAGTTAATCACAATAAAATTTGCGAATCAATAGTGAAGTATATTATGCTAGCACAAGGTTAACATAAAAAAATATGTATATACTTTTCAAGTAAATAGCAGACTTGTGCTAAACATACATACTCACAAAATACTGATCAAAGTAAATATGATATGTTAAAGACAAATCGGTAAGAAGTGACCATTAAAAATATTAAAGACGAAGAGTCAAAAACATATTCACCAAAACAAAATTAAGCTCCTATGCATGCTTCAAGAATAACGATTAAAAAATAAAGAGCATACGTAGATAAATGTGTCACACTAATAGAAAATAACACTATATAGTGTGAACTGATCATTTAAGCTAAACAGCTAGTCAAGCTTGGATTATGTCTCACATTGATTCAAACAATAAACAATTTAAAAGACATCAATGAAAGCTAATATGAAGAAATCAATAAGAACATGCTAAATATTAAGAACTATTTAGAAAGCATGTTACCGAAGTGGTTCTAGTGACCACACTTTTGTTGGTGCAATTGCATGGAAGATGACCTTTGTAGCTTTGCAATCACCAACATGTTCCATGGTTCTATTTGATATGAGAAGCTTCACCTGCAATATTAGGTGAAGACTTTGGTATCCAATAATTGGATCCACATTTGTTAGCTTTGGGAACCCATTTGCACAAGTTTATATCAACTAGTTTTCTAATCTGACAATAATTAGAAACATGTCCATTCATACCACAATAATGACAGAAAGAATTAACATTAGTACTATGTACAACAGTATGAGAATGTGCAGTAGTGTGATATGATGGACGTGGATACTTGTAATAGAAAGCATGGTTGTGTGAAGCTTTAGCTTTGCTTGCTTCCTTTCTATATGATCTGTCGTGTGTGACTTTGTGATGTGCTAAGTGTCTTGTGTTAGATTGAGTCGTAGGTTGTACTACCTGCTTTCCCAGTCTAATATCTAACTTTTTAGAGTTAGCACAGATCTCATCATACTTAGCAGAAAGAGCATCAATTCTACATGAAGCAATAGAATACTTCTTCTTTTCTGATTCTAGTTCCTCCTTAAGTTTAGCATTTTCTTGAGTGCTTTTCTCAATGCAATCAAGTGCCTCATGCAATCTAAACTTCAGTGTGGAAATCTCAGTAGAATTATCAGAAGTAGAAGTATCTCTAGCATCATTCAATAAGCAAGTAAGCTTTTCAATCTCACGCTTATAGGATCGAATATCCTTTCTAGCTTGCTTATATTTATCTAATACTTTCTTGTGTTCTTCTAACAGATCACTGAAAGCATCAGATGAATCATCATAAGAAAATTCACTCTCTCCAGAAAAAGAATTATTTTGTACCTCGTTAGATAATGCCATTGTGCATAAATTTATAGCTTGATGAGGTCTCTTTTCTTCTTCATCTTCTTCTTCTTCTTCTTCTGAATCGCTTGCTTCACTTTCACACCATATGCCCGATGATCTTTCATCATTTGATTGTTCGTAGTGACTCTCCTTTCTTGTAGTAGTACAATCTTCTTGGATGTGGTCTATCTTCTTGTAATTGTCACATACAAGCTCTTCTTCGTATAAGGGATTATGTTGTACCTTAAATCCCAATTTTGTCATGTACATATTTGCATCATTATGAAGACTATCCTTTTCTCTGGAGTTGCTAGCTTTGCTTTCATACCTGCACTTATAAGTAGCTTCAAGAACTTTCCAAATTTTATGAGATGTTGTGCAAGTAGAAATAAGATTGAATACATTTGTGTCTACAGCACAATAAAACATATGCATAGCTTTTGCATCAAGGCTAGCTAACTTCTTCTCTTCATCCGTGTAACTATAATAAGGCTTATTGATTATAGAGGAAGTAAGAATAGAAGTGATAGTAGGCTTTTTGTAGCCGGTGACAACAATTGACCATAAGTCAAAATCTAGAGACTTCAAGTAGAAGCTCATCCGTGTCTTCCAATAGCTATAGTTTGTTCCATCAAATAGTGGGAGTCTATTTGAGGATTGCTCTTCAGTTGTGAAGTACATACTTGCCATATGTGATATAGTGATCTATGTAACAGCAGTTATAAAATAACAATATTACCTCGCTTTACCTGTATAACCCGATCTGATAATGAGGATTTGCTCCAAGGATGTTAAGCCAAAATATCTATATACGGAGCACCACTAGATGGAGAGCCTGCTCTCTAGTTGCAGTACCTGCTCTGATACCAATTGTAGGACCGATTGTAGGAACGAGTTGTAAAGCACAATACTCTAGAGGGGGGATGAATAGAGTAGGCAGCGGAAATTAACTATTTAAAAATGTTAGTAACAAGATCACAGATAATATATCACAGATATGTAAATAAAATGTAGAGAGTAGAGAGCAAACGCAAACACAAGGATGTATACTGGTTTCCCTCTGTTGAGGACTAGTCCAGTCGGTAGAACTCTTGCTACCAGTTGAATCCACTATGGAAAATCACCACAAGTTTTCATCCGAAGATCTTGCAACTTCTACAACGCGAGCTTTGATCCGAAGTACTCGACCAACTTCAATTGTGAAGTGTGTAACTTCAATCAAGCCTCCGATTACAACCACTCTGAAACTTCTAGACCGTATCGCACTGGCAAATCGACTAGAGGATTGTAACTGGCTTGGGATTTGAAAATGAAAGCTCAGAATACTTTGGAAGAAGTAGTAGGCTGATAGAGAAGAGATATGAAAGTGAATTGGTGAGTTGAAATGATCGAAATCCTTCTCTATTTATAGTTTTTCCAAAGGCAGAATTCTGACAGAATTCGGGCAGAATTCGGACAGAACTCGATGAGAAAATCTCGGTGGGATCCGTAACTGCAGGAAGACCAAGTTCAAAAAGCAACGTTCACTAACCGAACTCTGGCCGAACTCTGGCCGAATTCTGGCCGAACTCTGGCCGAATTCTGTCCGAGTTCTGTTGGAGTTCTGTCAGGGTTTTTGTAAATTGGTTTTGGGCTTTTTGAAAAGTCAAACAGTTAGGAAGTAGTTTGGGCTTTTGTAAGTGGGCTTGTTTTCAAAATGAAAGGGTATTTTGAAAACGTTTCTTGGGTAGCCTATTTGCCAGTACGATGCAGTGTACATCGTATTCCTAGACTCAATAAATATACAAAATTACATTGATGAAATAGGAAAACCAAGAGCCCTTTGATGATGCCTTTCTTCAAATATTTGAGCAGACCTGAAGACGCCTTTTTCATTTGACGGTGGTCGTCCAAAGATAAACAGATCTGGAAATCTGAATACCTTTCGGTTCAGAGAAAGCTTCTTGTATGACGCCGTCTTTGGCCCATCAATAATTCTTCATTGCATATGTCCTGGTTTGATCATGTTTGATCATGCTTACAACATGTCTACAAATACATGTTAGACAAACAAACCAATATGATACAAGTATAGCAATATGTTATAGAACATTTAGGACAATGCTAATATTAGGACAATGCTAAGTTTAAGTAGCAACATGATAGTGATTATATGAATATTAGTGACGTCGACATATTAAACTTAATTGATTAGCCATATTCAAAAACATGATATAATCATTGGGCTAACACCACTTTTGCTCGTGCCTGTACTGGAGAAGGTTCTCTCCCCTGTTGCTGCCCAGTCGAGCCATGCTCTTGCTGCTCTTTCTCATGGGCCTCACCCGCTACTGAGAATGAAGCACCCCTATAGAGAAAGGTATAAGATTATCAAGTCCGAACGAGGAAGATTTCGAGGATGCAAGTCAGGTTAGAGATCAAGGCAAGGACGGAGAATTCGAAACAGAATTTCAAGGGGAACAAGTTTTGATTGAGACTCCTAATAATTCGCAATACCCCACAAGTCTGAAAATCAGACCTGCATGGGCCACCACTAAAACCTTATCACGCCCCAGTACCGAAATACGGAGACGGACTAGGCCAGCTACTCCATATGAGGTACGTAACGTCATACGGCGATCGTTGCTGTCGAGAGATGAGAGGGTACATGCTACAATCAAGTCTCCTATGGTCCCACAGAGTTCTATGTCTCAATCAATTAAGTCAAATCAGCAATTAAATGAACATTAAAGATAAAGCAGTAAGGCGTCCCTGACGCTTCATCAAAATGATCATGAGAGACTAGCTTTATAATTTAGCTATCTCAGAGAGTCAGGAGTACAAAATTATACACAGCTGCAGTCTGTTTAATTACAAATATGTACTGACACAAAATATCGAGTAATCCGGCTAACAGGTGCCGGTGGCTAAACGTCGCAAAAGTATAAGCAGGAGTGGTGAAGAAGAAACCCACTCGAGTCCCCGAACCGCCATGCTCCTAGTATGCACCATGGATGTCAGGAAGGAAGATCGTGTCCTCTGGCTCTGCTACTAGATCTGGCCAAACAAAACCAGCAGGGTCAGCCCCGAATAACAAGTACCGCCAAAGGGGCACAAGAGTTAAGATTAAAAACCCAGCTAATAGAATAACTGATAATAGTAATACTTATGCTACTAATATAGGGTGGCGCAACATCTTCGAGCCTATATGGCACCCTTACAACCAAACAAGGACAAAAGGTGCCGCATGGAGTCGGGATGTGTCGTACTCTATAACTTTCACATAAGTTAAAAAGGTATAAACAATAAAATCTCATGATCGTGACTTCGGTCGATAGCCTATCGCAGCACAATAACCAACCCAACAATCAAACAAGAACATGGGTTGGATCATGTACCATGATAGACCATGTTCCTCAGTCATTCACAGAAGTAGCACTTCACAACCAGAATAAGTCTTCCATTCATAACTTCGGTCCACAGCCTGTCACAGTACGATAACCAACCCAACAATCAAACAAGAACATGGGTTGGATCACGTACCACAACAGTCCGCTTCCCTCGGTTATTCGCGGAAGGTAATAGGATACAAGCAAGTCGTTTTCACGGCCAATCAAGTCTACGTGTTTCTAGTAGGACGAGGTTATCCTCGCGTCATGTTATTAGAAAATCCTCAGATCGTATCTTTCCAGCAAGGCTAGCCAACCCAGGGGTTTGCGTAGACAGGAGTTGTTGAGCACAGGTCCCTCGTAAGGCTACCTTGCCAAAATATGTAATATATAGCAGGAATTAATCGGATACAGTCATCCGCTCGTTGCGGATGACACAGTATCCGTGGAGACCAGCCGGCACGTCAAGACAATATCTCAAGGCGGCTGGTGTAACACGATCTCGGGATTCTGCCCTCCCCATGCATCTAGTATATTTAGTTGCCTAGTTTAACCCTAGGTGAAATCTTGGACTCTCATGCTGTGGCCTGCATGATTATCCCCCTAAAAGGTCGTACTATAGTACGAGTACCCTAAGTGAGGATCCATGTCAATCAGTATGTCAACATGTGCTACCCTCCTTAGTGTAATGTATCATTGCAAATACGCTACGTGGAGTTACGAGTCATTTGTCGAGCATGAACAAGAACTGGAACATTCAGGTACATGTATCGGGTAGGAACACTTTGTTCTCCGGGGTCACCTCAGTGCTCATATCATGCTCGGGACAAAAGGCGCAAGGATATAAAATGGGCATATAATATCTAATATAATATCAAAAGCATACGCATAACAAGGCAGCGTGCGTGAAAAGTCACGCAGGCTCAGGAGAAGAGCTGCGTGAAAAGTCACGCTGGCTCAGGGAGAGTGCTGCGTGAAAAGTCACGCAGACTCAAGGGAAGAGTGCTGCGTGAAAAGTTACGCAAGCTCAAGGGAGAGAGCTACGTGAAAAGTCACGCAAGCTCAAGGGAGAAAGCTGCGTGAAAAGTCACGCAAGCTCAAGGGAAGAGCTGCGTGAAAAGTCACGCTGGCTTAGGGAGAGTGCTGCGTGAAAAGTCACGCAGACTCAAGGGAGAGCTGCGTGAAAAGTCACGCTGCTCAGGGAGAGTGCTGCGTGAAAAGTCACGCAGACTCAAGGGAGACACGCTTCCAACAGGAAGCGTGCTCAAACAGGAGCACACTGCTCACTGTCTTCTCCAAACAGCAAGAACACCATGGTTAATCCCAAACTTCAAAAACGTCACAACTTAGCCATCCGAACTCCAAATCCGGATTTCCAAAGTTCTATCTTGGGTGAAATGGAATTCTCTTCCACATAGAAGCATCAAAACCCACAAAACCCCAACGAAAATAGATCAAGACTAAGAAAAACCGAAAATGATTAAAACTTAGATCTACAAAAATCAAAGCTTCAAAATGGAAATTTCCAAGTTCTAAACTAGTATAGATTGAGGAGAAGAACATATTTTGGCAAATAGTTTTGTAAGAATCATTAACAAAATTATGGATCCTTCTCTTGAGCAAGTTGGTACTTGCCTTGGTTGGTGGAGGAAGTAAATGAGAAGAAGTGAATGAGAAGAAGTAAAATGAGAGGAGAGAGAAGGAGATGAGTTATTATATAGAATCTTGAACCCATGGGTTCATGATGAACCAAAGGGTTCATGATGAACCATTGGTGAACCAAGAATAGGTTACCCAAATGAGCCAAAACTGTAGGCCCAAATGCAGAAAATAAATTAGGAAATAATATTTTGTCGAATATTTTTGGGAAATGCATGAAGAAATACAGCATAATAAATATAGTATAAATACAAGGTAAATACAATTTATCGGTTTACGTATTAAAATACGTATTCCAGGATTGGGGAGTGATACTGCTTCTTTGATATCCTATGGATTTATTCAATCACATTCCGATTATTCCCTTTTCTCTTTTTTTAAGGGGAAGGTAGAGTTGCATGTTTTGATCTATGTGGATGATATGATTGTGTCTGGTAATGACACAGGTGCTTTAGATGCTTTCAAAAAGTACCTTAGTTCTTGCTTTCACATGAAGGACCTTGGTGTGTTGAAGTACTTTCTTGGCATAGAGGTGGCTCGGAGTGCGGAAGGAATTTCCTTGTGTCAAAGGAAGTATGCTTTGGACATCATTTCAGAATGTGGTTTGCTGGGGTCTCGTCCTGCTGGTTTTCCCATGGAGCCCAATCACAAGCTGGCAGAATCGACTAGTCCAAGGATGGCGGATGCAGAGACTTATCGGAGACTGGTTGGGAGGTTGATTTATCTATCATTTACTCGTCCTAACTTGGCCTATGCTGTGCATATCTTGTCTCAATTCTTAGAGGAGCCTCGACAAGATCATTGGCATGCTGCTTTGAGAGTTGTCAGATATCTCAAAAATGTACCAGGACAGGGTATTCTTTTGAAAGCTGATTGTGATCTCCGTCTTTCTGGTTGGTGTGATTCCGACTGGGCAAGTTGCCCTTTGACTCGCCGCTCTGTTACAGGCTGGTTGGTGTTTCTGGAGGGGTCTCCTATTTCCTGGAAGACCAAGAAGCAATCGACTGTCTCCCGATCTTCTGCTGAAGCTGAATACCGATCTCTTGCTGCACTTGTTTGTGAGTTGAAATGGTTGAAGGAGTTATTGGCGTGTTTGGGCGTTCGCCAGGAGTCTGCTATGTCGGTGTATTGTGACAGTCAGTCAGCCCTGCACCTGGCTCAGAACCCGGTATTTCATTAGCGCAGTAAGCATATTGAGGTGGATTTACATTTTGTTCGCGATGCTATTAGAGATGGCACCGTAATAGCTTCGCATGTTCCTACTTCTTCTCAACTGGCTGACATATTCACCAAGCCCCTTGGAAAGCAAGTATTTGATTCTTTTCTTCCCAAGTTGGACATTTGTGACTTGCATGCTCCAACTTGGGGGGGGGGGGGGGGGGGGGGGGGTGTTAGATTATATTTGTAATATAAATATGGCCCATACCCATGAGCCCAAATGTAGACACTATATATAATGTAAGAAACCCTAGCAATGGAAACAAGGGCATTATTATTTTCTACAGTCACTTAGAGAAGTAAGAAACAATTATTTTTTGCAAGGAGTAGTGCAGAAGCTTAATTTGGAGCTGTAATCCACGTATGAGTTACTCTGGCTAAGAAAGTTGCTTCAAGACTTAAGAATACCTTATGGAGCACCTATGAAGTTGCTTAAAGACTTAAGAATACCTTATGGAGCACCTATGAGATTGTATTGCGATAACAAGGCGGCAATTAGCATAACTCATAATCCACTTCAACATGATGGAACAAAACATGTTGAGTGGATCGTTATTTTATTAAGGAGAAGCTTGAGGATGGTTTGATTTGCATGCCTTATGTGCCTTCTAAGGACCAACTGGCAGATGTTCTAACATAGAGAGATTTCACAAAGAAGTATTTAATGATTTGATTGGTAAGCTGGGAATGTCAGACATTTTTGATCCAGCTTGAGGGGTATGTTAGAGAATCCCTAGTTTATATGATTCATTTTTTGACTTATTCAAATCTTTGTTATTTCTTGTGTTTAAATTTCTGAGTCTGAGTGCACAGCTAGAAGATTAGTTCAGCTGCTAGGCTATTTATACGGTGTATTTTACTACATTAATATATTATGAATGAAAGATTACTATTTTTTATACGTGTGTTCAATTACAATTTAGGATCTTAATCTATGGCATGCACAATGTATCTTGCCTAATAGGAGGTGCCTATCCTGCAAACTACCATAATCTGTCGGTTACCACTACCTCTCTTTTATGGATTCTATCTATATTCCTTGGTCCAATGTTGTGGAACAAAACTGATTTCTCGATAGCTGGAGCATGATCACCTGGATTCATCTTATAGGCAGAGTTCTGCGTTCTGAAAAGACATTCCAGAATGTGGAACGTCGATGAATTGGGACATCGAAATCTATGTTCTGACAAGCTAACATATCATATTGCAAAAACCTTCTCTTCCTCCTCCCCGTGCCCCGTCCCGCCCAAATTTTGAGTAAATAAAATTATTACTAATTTACATTCTAACTTTTTATTAAATATTTTACTAAAGAGGAATTTAAGTAAATTTCTATACCTATTATCTATATTTTTTAAATTACAAATAAACTCCTAGTTATTAATCTTATAAATTCTCCTAAGCAGATAACTAAATTCCTAACTATTTAGCTAATTCCCTATCATCACTATTTATTAAATTCCTAAGCTTAACAACCAAGCCAACCAGCCAACTCTCTCTTTCCTATTCCTATTCTAGCTAAGTGCCACTTTAGTCCTCTTCCTCTCACTGCTATACCATTTCTATGCAAGGCGGCAAGGCCTAAACTATCACACTCCCCAAGGTTCTTCAATTGATGCTGCACCTCACTGCTACACCCATAATCTCCTCCTTAAAATACCCCTCCTCAAATACTACCACTTTCTTCTTATTATTGGACATCTGCTACTACTTATTATACTTTTCTGCTTTACATCTGTAAACACCCCTTCCTCCCTAGTTGCCAGCAACAATAACCAACAACATAAAAGCAGCAGCAGCAGCAGCAATTGCAACAACAATTGCAACACTAACGACAACAACAAGGCCTACTGCAACCACATTATCATCACTACCTCCAGTGACCGCTGAATCTTCTCTCCCCCGTTTGCACCACCTGTGTGAAGCTTCCCGCAACACCCCTGCGACCCCATCCTCGGAACAGAGGTCGTTCGACACCTTGTCTCAGCAAATCCACCCCTGTCGAGCCAAAAAGCTCCGTCGTCGCATTGCACCTAACACCCTATCTGCGCTTCGCATCACCTGACTTAATTCCCCTCTTCCTTGGTCTAGATGCTCCCAAGCCCTCTCCACGTCGTCACCTCTCGGCTTCCAACAGTAGTAGCCCGAACCAGGCCTTGACCGCCGTCACTACTGCCATCAGAGAGAACCAGTCACCACCCATCAAAGCGTTCCCGTGGCGTCCTTCGGAGCAAAGATCATCTAAGACTTGTAAAGTTCACGCGGGTGTGCATGATTATTGATATCTTGGAGAGAGGTCCTTAGATTCTGAAGAAGGCAGATAAAGTACAAAAAACCTCTCGTTAGATTTTCGTTTTTTGCACTAGAAGATTCTATGCTCTTAAAATTCCTAAAAGTATGAAATCTGCTCATTTTATCCTCTTTTCGTTAACTGCAGTTAAGTGGGGTATGTAATGACCATTTTATCCCTCCTCCACTCTCTCCCTCCCCTCTTTCTGGTGGTGCGGGGAGGAGGAGGAGGGAGGGCTGAGGGGGGCGAGGAGGAGGGGGGCTAGCCGGAGTGAGGAGGGAGGAGAGGGCTGGCCGGAGTGAGGAGGGAGGGGGGCTGAGGGGGGGAGGAGGAGGAGGGGGGCTGGCCGGAGTGAGGAAGGGGGCTGAGGGGGGCAGGAAGGAGGAGGATGTCACGCCCCGACCCGGAATCACATGAATCATCATCCTTGCAGGGGCATGATACCGCACGAGCCTGGAGTTGCGCTCGTGCAAGGCAAGATGATAAGTTCTCAAATGGTTATCTTTGAGTTGATATCAACAACGAAAGAAAAACAGAGTATACGAAACAATTATCTTTATTGATATTCGAACTGAGATTACAAAGGCTTTCAATAGCCCAACTAAATTTGTCAGGTTAACTACAACACTCAGGTTCTCTCTTGCCCACAAAGGATTTCACCGTTCCATACATCATGCCTTCTATATCTCGGCCGCTTCAATCCTGTTGCAAGTCCGAGCGTCAATGCGATCGCACGCTTCAAACGCTACGACATTCCATGCCTCTGCGTGATCAAGCGAAGCTTCGTCGCGAGCAATCCATTCCCTGCACCCTGCATGAAAGCTGGTGGGAGATCAGTACGTTCGTCCTCGCATGTACTGACGAAAAGACCAACTTTCTAAATCGACATTTTAGTATTCATGTTCAATCATGCAACTTAGCTTATGATCTTGCTATATTCTCCTTAGGGTCGATTTCATGGCATATTCGAAAGCGGTAAAGCATGTTATCATGGCAAGCATGTTATTCGAATTGAATAGACAAGCAGACAAGCAGACAAGAAATCTCGTGTTTGTTTCGTGGTGCGACTTCTTACCAAGTCGACGCACTCGTCCTTGCACTGACGCAAGGTGAATACGCCCCCATTCCTTTTCTGTCATGTTATAAGTGCTCTCTATGCAGGATCTATGTGTGCAGGACACATATGTGCCTGTACTTTCAATCCATCGTTCCTTAACTATATAAAGGTCGTTGGCGTATCCGCACCGGAATAGACTAAAGACGTTTCTTTTCTTTATTTCTTTCTTTTTTCGAATTGGGTAGCCCGGCGCCTCTCGTAGTGGGTTGCTGTCCCAATTACGGAGATCTACCGCTGCATACTATCATTTACGGCTTTTTATATCTCGCTAAGCGGTCACTAATCGTCTTACGGATGTGCGCCTATCAAAGATCATATCCCTCCTAGGCCAAACGGTTCCGGCGTCCTGACACTTAACCGTTCGAGGGAACACCCGTACACGGGAGATTATCACAATTATCTCAAGTCCATTCCATTCGACCATGCAACGCACTATTATTCAAACAACTAAGCATAGTCTTTGAGTCCGAGACTCAGACTTTATCATCTCGTATTTCTTTCATTAGCTTTCTGTGTTTTTACATTTCATACTTCGTTTCAATGTTCAATGGCATCATGCCTCAACTCAATGTTCGTCAACCGAACGACCTGAAGGTCCCGAACACCTTTCGAGGCATCATGTCATATTCGATAGTTCCGCCACATTTATGCCACAACTGTTTTCTTTCGCAACGAAGACATCTTTTTATGATCTCGTGCACGTAGGCACGTTTCGACCGTATTTCCATGTTCTATTACTTAGTGTTCAATGTCTGTGGCTTGCACGCTAGGGCGCTCGCCTATTGTCTTTCAATGTGCTAGCCTTCTAACTCGTGCGCGAAGGCACGAAATGGTTCGTGCACTAAGGCACTCGTGCCCGTACGATTTTCTGTCGTGCACCGTGCTTGTGCGCAACGTGCGCCATGGACGATTTTGCCCGTGCACAACTTGCAACTTGCGCGCCCGTACGCCAGCACGATTTTTTGTCGTACGCCCGCGCGCCGTGCTTGCGCGCAACGTGCGCGATTTTGCCCGCGAGCAACGCGCAACTTGCACGACCGCACGCCCGCACAATTTTTTGCCGTGCAACGTGCGTCGTGCTTGCACACAACATGTGCCGTGGACAGTTTTGCTCGCACAACTTGCGCGCAGGTCACTCCAAATGACTATTTTTTCTCGTTTGAGCTATTTTGTAGCTAAAATCTTAAAAAACTCAAAACATGAAAGTTGTAGATCTTTTCCTTGGCTTCAAGAATATGTTACTAGCTATTTTATGCAAGTTTCACTCATTCATAATAATGTAATGATGGAACACGATAGTGGCCTGTTAAGGCGCACTCTTAACAAGTATCAAGTAACATGATAATTCTTGATAGTGACCCATCGTGGTCCACTCTTGACAAGTAATTTGATATGATAATTCTTGATGTTGGTCAGTTGTGATGCACTCTTGACTTGATAAAATAACCTAACATGATAATCTTGAAATGCTGTTACGACGGCTATCTTGACTTGCTAAGTAACTCTTGCCTTGACACCGTGGGTGTTTGTGCTTGTATAAGCTACAAGTCTCATCTTGTATCATGTCTAGGATATGAATTCCTGGTTACCACGGTCTAGAATTTATACTAAATCTGACTAGGATAATGACTAGATTGATCAAGTAGTCCATGAAAAGATTTTCCAGCTACAGACAGTCCCGTTATCTGGGCGCTTTAATTGGACTTGTAGCCCGCCGTCGAGTAGGGCATATTTCCAGCATATTGTCATGTGTTGCACCCCCAAGTCACCTAATATAACTCTCTCAACTTGCAATTAGATAACTTGGATTAAGTCTGCAGGGCTTGTGGCTGCTGGAACATCTCAATGTACCTTGTTAGTAACTAGGCTTGTGATAACCCTAGTTAGTTAAAGTATCAAGCCGTACTTATTGCTTGGCCGTGATTGATGGATGGAGTCTAGTCTAGTCTTGCCTAGACAAGGCCAGTACAAGGTTACTTCAGCCCGTTACTGTTATGCTTTACTTATTCGATAATTGGTTAGAGACTAAGTTCTGTTCAGGTGAAGGGTTACAACTCCGGTCCTTGTTTGGTTTACGGGTTGTAACTTAGTTACTAGAATAGTCCTTTAGTTATCTTATCATTTATCATCCTGTTTTCTTTAACTCATGTCTTTCATTATCCTTTATGTATCATGTGCTAATATGCTGGTTTTAGTTCTTAAGTGAAGCCCCCTTGTGGCACTTGCTCTTTCTGGGGTCTGACCCAGCTGGTTTTGTATGGCCAGATTCAGAATAGCTCCTAAGGATCTTCCTGCATTCCAGCCAGATGGTGAATACCAGACACAATCCTAGCAACGAGTGGGTTTCTTATTTTGCTCTCCTACTTTATTATAAATTATTTTTTTGAGGCCTTTAGCCGCTATAATATTCCGCTCTGCGCGAGGCATTTGGGTTGGCTTGTTGGATGCTATCAGAATATTGGACCATGACTTATGTTAGAAATCAGTAGAATTGAGACTGATACAGTCTCTCTTAGCTGGCTAGACGGAATGGGTATTGGAACGTGGCTCACTGGTGGAGCTACGCTCAGTAGAATTGTGTGTGATCGGAACAGGAAGACCCTTTGATGCAAGTGAGTGGAACTGTCCTTCCTCCTCCTTACTCCTTCATGTTTAATAAAATGAAGTATTGAAATGCTATGAATTGTCCCTAAATGTCCCATGTTTTAGTTGCTGAATAATAGAGATGCTTATCCTGAGAATTATTGAAATGTAAAATACATAAATATTGAACTGCTAATGTGATTTGATGCCTGAGAATGAATTGATTACTTTGTCCCTTATGTTTAATGCTGCTGAAACAAATGAAATACTTGAATAATGAAATGCGGTGTGATGGATACATGGGAAAGAACTGGCTATACTATTAACACAATGAACTGAATGAGACTCTTGAATCATGTACTCTCTGTATAACTATTGTAAAGAAATGAGATGTTGCCTGTTTTCGTATAAGCAATGAAATGAATAATAATTGTCCCAATAAAATGAATGAGATGTTGTTAGTTCCTCGTTGAGAGGAAAGCTATGAGAAATGTTGCAATGAATCAATGAATGAGGAATGATGAGGCTTGGGATCATAGAGATCACCAAGTGGAATGATGGTAATAATGGAATGATTAGTCGTTAAATACGGCTCGAAATTGAGATGAGATGTTGAACTATTGGCTTTGCTTACTTTCAGTTGTTTTACCATGCACTTGTGTTTATCGAGTCGACACACATTCGCATGGTCATGGACGTACTTGTACAAGTCTGAGTAAGTTTTCTCGAACGGTACCTGGGGCGCTGGGACGATTCGACCCGGAAGGAAATATTGGTCGTACTATGGTGGTACGAGGTATTACGGGACATTCGGCTAGGCTTGCAACCTACCCTGGAATGGTGCGTCGTAATACCCGTTGGAAAGTCCTTTATGGTACAGTTTCACCAACGACCATGTTGTCCGGATGCATGCTAATAAATGTTTTGTGCAGACAGAGTAAGTATATCATATTATCCTGTATTTTTATGTAGGTACGAGAGAGTTGGCTATCGGTAAGAAATCACTTAAATGTGATATACTCAATATATGTGTTGGTTTAACTTGCGTGCTTAACATGTTAAATTTGGTATGCTAGAAAGATGCCATGCTATAAACATTGTAATCAGTTGTACCAGCGAGTTGTAAGCCAAGTCGGTATATCGAGTTGTAATCCAATGTATCCAAGTATCAAATATAAGCTTTATAGTATTGTTCAGTTGGCTTTCAATATAAAGTGAGATGTGTTGTAAGCATTGTACTTCAATACAAGTCTTGTACTCTTCTTCAATTATCAATAAAGATAATAAAGTTTTATATATCTCTTTGTGACTATAAGTTATCCTTTTATCTTTGCTGCTATAATCAAATGATGTGTTTCCATTCGATAAGAAAGAATGTCCTAGTTAACTTCAATTTGTCTGTTTCTGCCGCTGCAATATGTTCCTATTTAAAGAAAATCAATTATGTACCATCTTTGCCTTGTACAAGTGCAATACTAGACTTGTACGGCATCACGCCCTAGCGAGGACGATCGATTCCAAGAGATACATATGTGAATAAATGATTCTACGAATCGGGGCGTAATAAATTGGTATCAGAGCACGGCTTTACGTCCTTGGTCTCTTCTTTGATTCGTTTCAAATCAAAGTTGCATCGACGATTAACCAAAGTTGCTTTCGCGATCACTCAACGTTGCTTCCACGATTAAATCAAAGATTGCTTCCACGATTATGCTGTTGTTGTTCGGTAATCATTCTATGTTGTTTGTATCTGAAAGTTCATTGACCCTCTTGGCTGCTTAATGGATGTTCCATACAATAAGTCTATATACATTGTGATGCCCCTGAATAGTTGATTGTTGTTGGTTTGGACACAAATAACCCAACAATGACTCGATGCCATAGTATGCTATATTGTGAATGCTGTTTGGAAATGTGAGAATAAAGAAAAGTGGCAGTGATATTGGGAAAGAATTGGGAATAAAACAATTGATGGATGAGTTCAACGGAACTGGTGAGTTGACTCATGTGTGGTGACTAGTGCTTTTGGGACCCTGAGATGTTGGCTAAGTATTGTGATCATTATCGTTCATGAATGTCCGGAATAGATTTGAGTTGGTATTGTTTGGGAATGGCTTCATTTCTGAGTGGTATATTGCCTCTACCACCTCAGAACTAGATATATGTTGACCCTTTCCATAGGATATCAATGAGACTATCTGTGGGTACTGAGTAGTACCGAGACTTAGCTGGGAGTCATGTATTGTTGCTAGATGACTCGAGTATCCCTTGGCGGTGATGTTATGTTCGGTAGTGAGATTGTCGGAAATTATAATCGGTGGCTTGGTTAGAAATTGTTTAGTCGAGTGATGACTCAGACTAGTAAGACAGTTAGTATGCTATGGGTAATTGGATTTGGCTAGAGAATCTGGAGGCTTAGAATATCTGGATGTTGACTTCGATTGGTTGGATGCAAATCATATGTGGCTAATATAAAGTTGGTTGCTAAGCTAAAAGTTTTGGAAATATTGTCGATGAACCAAAAGAATATTAGAAATCTGTGCCTTGACCCTAAGGTGTAATAGATGTTAATCCATTTTGATCACCAAAGGATAGTCGTTGCATATGTGCATGTATGCTGAGGAATTGAATTGTACTAGAAAAGTAACAAGTAGCAATCCTGAATATTTGTGTTGCATAGAGAATGGTTAATTGATACATGAATTGTAGGATTGAATGGAATGAATTACTCGACCCTTGCTGCATGAGATTTAAGAATGCCCATAAGATAGTTTGATGACTGAGAAAGGAATGGGATTGAGGAATTGCAAACGTGTTGGATAATGCCGGTATATGTGATTGTTGGTTGGGATATATATTGTTGGTTTTTGACTTAGTAGTATGACTTTGTCATACGAACCGAATAGTATGACTCCATAGTTTTGTTAAGACTATCGGAATTGATGACCCTTGAATAGTTAGCCTTGGCTTATGGGTTCATGTGGGTACAAAGGAATTAGAATAGAAATTGAATCATTGGATATTTTACTTAATGGATTATTATAACGATGAGAATCATATGTCGGGTTAGGATTGACCGTAATGTTGATAGATCGATCTTAGTCGATCATTGGGTAAGTCTAGAATGAGCCTTTGTGGGAATTATTTCCTTGAGGAAGACCCTGAATAGATAGACTTGACCATAGTGACTGTGGGCTGCATAACCAACTGTCGGCATAGTCGACAATGGCGATTAGTTGTTCAGACTGAGTTGAATCCCATAGGTTTGGGTAGAGTTACCTCGAATAGTTGGTTGCATGTTGGCCTGAGAATAAGAAACTAGTATGATCCCTAGTAGCCGTCCACTCTAGGGGAGTCACCTGAATGATTAGGTTTAGCTGTTGGCATAGCTAACCTTAAAGACTTGACCGAATAATAGGATGACCATTGGCGACCGTATGATAACCTTTTGGTATTGAACGAGAGATGGTATTGAGTATGACCTAAGAATGATATGTTGTAAAGTATATGCTTCAAAATGAACCTTAGAGATGTCTGACCCTTGAGGATTATGTGTCGGCCTATAGCGGGAACTGGAATCGTGGGATGAGACTTGAGTTGTATGTATCGAGTAGTGAATTATTCTATTAATACGGAATTGACTGCTCATAACGAGAATGATTGATCGGTATCCATAGTCGGGTAGCTGGGATAACCTTGACTGTTGCATAGAATTGTACCTTGGTTCGGGGAATCGATAGTGGGTGACATCAGATTGTATCTTTTAGAAAAGATGAATTGCCTCGGTGAGAAATATTGTTGAATTTGGGAAGGAATATGATTGCATGTGGTGAACTCTTGATATGATTGGCTCTAAATTAGACCCTTGACCGAATGTTAGAAATATTATGCTTGGATAGAGAGCTTAACCGAGTTGTCCCTGATGTTAAGTATTGTGGCCTGGAAGATAGTGATTGTGGCAAGTGAATGAAGTAATAAGTAAATTGAAAGGATGCTAAGTCAGATTTGGAAAAGAGAGTTATACCGTGGCTTATCGAATCGCACTAATACGGAAGTTGGCTAAAGTACATATGTTTTGGGGACGCCTAAAATATGTATATGGATCCAGCCGAAGTGATAGGTTGCGACTGATATAGCATTATGGGAAGAGTTTATTGCACTAGCGCGGACTTTGGCTGAAATGCATATATTTTGGGGATGTCTAAAATATATGTATGGATCCAGACAAAGTAATATATTGCGACCAAGATAGAAATGCAAGAAAAATGTTGGTGAATCAATAAGAAGTTGCAAGTATTTAGAAAAAAGAAAAATAGATTGAATCGTTGATGGATTAAGTAGTACAGTTGGATAGCTATTTCAAAATGGTCGAGTGTGATGAACTGAATATTGAATTGAAGTTGAATGAATAGCTCACTGTGACTAAGTGAATCTAGTAGATGAGTTGTTTCCTTAAGTTTCGATGACAAAATTTTTTCTGAGTGGTATATTATGTAATATCCCGCTCCGTGCGAGGCATTTGGGTTGGCTTGTTGGATGCTATCAGAATGTTGAAGCGTGACTTATGTTGGGAATCAGGAGAATTGAGACTGATGCAATCTCTCTTAACTGGCTGGACGAAATGGGTATTGGAACCTGGCTCACTGGTGGAGCTACGCTTAGTAGAATTATGTGTGATCGGAACAGGAAGACCCTTTGATGCAAGTGAGTGGAACTGTCCTTTCTCCTCCTTACTCCTTTGTGTTTAATAAAATGAAGTATTGAAATGCTATGAATTGTCCCTAAATGTCCCATGTTTTAGTTGCTGAATAATAGAGATGCTTATGCTGAGAATTATTGAAATATACAACACATGAATATTGAACTGCTAATGTGATTTGATGCCTGAGAATGAATTGATAACTTTGTCCCTTATGTTTAATGCTACTGAAACAAATGAAATACTTGAATAATAAGATGCGGTGTGATGGATACATGGAAAAGAACTAGCTATACTATTAACACAATGAACTGAATGAGACTCTTGAATCATGTACTCTCTGTATAACTGTTGTAAAAAAATAAGATGCTGCCTGTTTTCGTATAAGCAATGAAATGAATAATAATTGTCCCAATGAAATGAATGATATGTTGTTGGTTCTTCGTTGAGAGGAATGCTATGAGAAATATTGTAATGAATTAATGAATGAGGAATGATGAGGCTTGGGATCATGGAGATCACCAAGTGGAATGATGGTAATGATGGAATGATTAGTCGTTGAACACGGCTCAGAATTGAGATGAGATGTTGAACTATTGGCTTTGCTTACTTTCAGTTGTATTACCATGCCCTTGTGTTTATCGAGTCGATACGCATTCGCATGGTCATGGACGTACTTGTACAAGTCTGAGTAAGTTTCCTCGAACGGTACCTGGGGCACTGGAACCGATTCGACCCGGGAGGAAACATTGGTCGTGCTATGGTGGCACGAGGTATTACGGGACATTCGGCTAGGCTTGCAACCTACCCTGGAATGGTGCGTCGTAATACCCGTTGGAAAGTCCTTTATGGTGCAGTTTCACCAACGACCATGTAGTCAGGATGCATGCTAATGAATGTTTGTGCAGACAGAGTAAGTATATCATATTATCCTGTATTTTTATGTAGGTACGAGGGAGTTGGCTATCGGTAAGAAATTACTTAAATATGATATACTCAATATATGTGTTGGTTTAACTTGCGTGCTTAACATGTTAAATTCAGTATGCTAGAAAGATGCCATGCTATAAACAATGTAATCAGTTATACCAGCGAGTTGTAAGCCAAGTCGGTATATCGAGTTGTAATCCAATGTATCCAAGTATCAAATGTAAGCTTTATAGCATTGTTCAGTTGGCTTTCAATGTAAAGTGAGATGTGTTGTAAGCATTGTACTTCAATACAAGTCTTGTACTCTTCTTCAATTATCAATAAAGTGAATAAAGTTTATATATCTCTTTGTGACTGCAAGTTATCCTTTTATCTCCGCTGCTATAATCAAATGATGTGTTCCTATTCGATAAGAAATAATGTCCTAGTTAACTTCAATTTGTCTGCTTCTGACGCTGCGATGTGTTCCTATTTGGAGAAAATCAATTATGTACCATCTTTGCCTTGTACAAGTGCAATACCAGACTTGTACGACATCATGCCCTAGCGAGGATGATCGATTCCAAGAGATACATATGTGAATAAATGACTCTACGAATCGGGGCGTGACAGCCGCCGAGCAAGTATTAGTTCGTATTGAAACTTTAATTCCTTTATGTCGATGGACTGTTACATGATTGACAAATTCTAGGGTTGATCATATATGACTTAAACTCTTGTTAGTCTTCGTATTTTGTATGACTAGATTTATGATCATCTGAATATGTAATGTTTGGGATGCCTTACTTTGTATGTCTGATGATCTTACATCTTATAACAATTACTTGCTTGTTGAGATTGAGACACTAGGCTTGTTCATGACCATAAGAGACTGTTGGCTTGTAGATAAACTCTCATGCATCTAGACAGCCGTGACCGTATATCGAGGTAGATTATACTTTAATGTACGTAGCTGGCTGTGTCTGTCCCCCGCTTTCCAGTATTCTAGTTCTGGGCATGACACGGTTTAAGTGGTGGCCCATACAGGCCTTATAAATTAAAATGTGTCGGGGTTTTACCGAATAGATGTCTCAATTAGCATTCGTCCTTGATATCTAATCGTGCTTTCTAATCTTCCTGAATCTTGGCCTGATAAGGTGCTTTATCCTTGATCGATCTTGGTCCTTCCTTATTGTTTCTCATGTCATTTTCTTCAGTGGCATTATTTCTAGTCCTACCGATCAGCCAGATGGAGCACAACAAGTGAACCAGCCGCAACCTGGGGACCAAGCCCAACACTCTGGAGCAGCCTCTCGAGTCATGCGTTTCGGGTATCTAGAGCCCCCAGTTCAACCCGTCCAGCCTGCAGAGCCTGGCAATAGAACCCTGGTGGGGCTTATTAGGGAATTGCTTGCATCTCAAGATCGTCGGGGTGATGCCCTGCACCAGACAGTACATGATGCTATGGACAGAGTTGGTTATCAAGGGAATAATGCAGCCAACAAATTCAAGCGCCTGAACCCTCCTTTCTTTATCGGAACTGAAGATGCTATAGCTGCTGATGCATAGCTTTAGAACACAGAGGTTATCCTGGAAGCATATATGATTCCTGAGGATGAGAAGGTGGCCGTTGTGTGCCTACAATTATTGGACTTTGCCCGCACCTGGTGGGCGATGCTGGTAGTAGGTTTGGCGACGCCTGTCTTATGGGCAGTATTCAGCGATAAGTTCCAGACCAAGTACTTTGACGCAGTTGCTCGGTATGATCTGCAGACGAGATTTACTAACCTCAAGCAGATGGGAAGGATGGTCGATGGATATACGACCGAGTTTTTTAGACTTAGTCGGTTTGCTCCCACCTTGGTGGCAACCGAATTGGATCGAGCCCAACGATTCCAGCAAGGATTCCACCTAGAGATCATTATATCAGTGGAGCAGTTTGAGCACCAGACATTTGATGCCATCTTGCGAACAACAAAGAGACATGAGTATACTTCGCAGAGGATTGCAGATAGAAGCGGAGGACGGAAGATGTCTCATGGGCAGATGTCCCAGTCATCAGCACCAGCCCCGATAGCTAGGGCTTTAACAATTGGAGCTCCTAGGAGGGCGACCATTATTTTGTTGGTTCAATACTCGACACCGACGTATCCTCAGCAGCAAAAGCAGAAGCAGTCTTCCGCAATGGGATGCTCTCATTGTGGGAAGCAAGGATATGTAGTATCAGAATGTCGCAGAGCACAGGGATTATGCTTGGCTTGTAGGGCACCGGACCACAAGATAGGGTCCTGTCCGAATAGAGCCAGTCCGTCATCGTCAAACCTAACCAGTCCATCGGTTAGAGTTCCAGCACCAGTACAACAGCAGCAGTACCAGCCTCCGAGGCCGTTACTACCTCAGGCTCAATAGTATGCCCAGGTTCAGATTCAAAACAGGCAGAGAGGTCACTAGCAGAGGGGACCAGCACCAAGAGGACAAGGTCAAGCGATGACTCTGACCGTAGCAGAAGAATTGGCATCAGGTGAGGTAGTGGCAGGTACCATTCTCGTCAACTCTTTTCCAGCATCAATATTACTTGATTCGGGTACATCGCATTTATTTATATCTGCACGATTCGCAATACGGATAGGAATGGAGCCCGAGTCATTATCAATAAGGCTCAATATACTTACTGGTAACGGTCTTGTAGGGGTAGATAGAGTCTATTCCTCGTATCGAATCGTAGTTAGCGGTAGAGAGTTTCCTGCTAGATTGATAGAATTTCCGATGGCCGACTATGATGTGGTCCTAGGAATGGATTGGTTGAAGGATCAATATTCAAGAATAGACTGCCATATTGGCAGGATTATTTTTGTTATTCCAGACGAACTAGAGTTTTTATTTTCTAGAGGCGAAGTAGAACCTTCTCCACCAGTATTGCGGATGGTAGTACCAAAACCAGTTCAATTTCCCAGAATAGTAGAAGAGTTTCCTGATGTGTTTCTCGAAGAGCTTCCAGGTATGCCACCAGAGAGAGAGATAGAGTTCACTATCGACTTGATTCCAGGGATGGCACCAGTGTCAGAGAGAGTCTACAAAATAGCACCATCAGAGTTGGAGATCCTGTACAAGATGATTGAAGAACCCAGAACCAAGGGATTCATTCGGGCTAGTGGATCACCTTGGGGAGCCCCGATGCTTCTTGTGAAAAGAAGGATGGTACGTCATGATTATGTGTTGATTATCGTACCTTGAATTATGTAACAATCAAGAACAAATATCCCCTACCAAGGATATATGATTTATTTTATCAACTCGGTGGGGCAGCAGTATTTTCGAAGATTGACTTACGGTCAGGGTACCATCAGATCAGAGTCAGAGAGCAAGACACCCCGAAGACAGCATTCAGATCTAGATATGGACATTGGGAGTTCCTTATTATGCCATTTGGAGCGACCAATGCGCCAGCCGTATTCATGGATCTCATGAATCGTATCTTCATGTCCAATTTGAACCAGTTCATGATAGTGTTTATAGACGACATCTTATTCTATAGCAAGTGTGAGGCAGAGCATGAGCAGCATCTTCGTATAGTCCTTCAGATTCTAAGGGAGCACCAGTTGTATGCAAAGTTCAGTAAGTACAAATTTTGGCTTGATCGAATTTCATACTTAGGTCATATCATCACCAGAGGTGGAGTAGAAGTTGACCCCCAGAAGATAGTGGCTATAGAGACATGGCCAGTTCCCTGTACCGTCGCAGAAGTTCAGAGTTTCCTAGGATTGGCCAGCTATTACCGATGATTTGTGTCAGACTTTGCTCGGATTTCAGTACCATTGACGTAGTTGACCCGCAAGGATGTGCAGTTTGCTTGGACAGCAGAGTGTTAGAGTTCATTTGAGAAGTTGAAGCGAAGATTGATGACGGCTCCCATTCTCACGCTTCCAGATAGGACTGGAGGATTTTCAGTTTATTGTGATGCTTCCGGTAGAGGATTGGGATGCATCTTGATGTAGCATGGTAAGGTAGTAGCTTATGCGTCACGTCAGCTTCATGATCATGAGAGGAATGACCCAACCCATGACTTGGAATTAGCAGCGGTGGTTTTCGCACTCAAGTTGTGGAGGCATTATTTGTATGGAGATCGGGTGGAGATTTTCACCGACCACAAGAGTCTTAAGTATGTGTTTACCCAGAAGGATCTCAACATGCGTCAGAGAAGATGGCTAGAGCTACTGGTGGATTATGACATCAACCTGCAGTATCATCCTGGAAAGGCCAACGTAGTTGCAGATGCGTTGAACAGAAGAGCAGAAGCTTATTTTCTAACAACACAGCCATAGTTATAGCAGATCTTCAGAAGATGGGAATAGAAGTAGTTCTTCCTACTAATTTGGCATTGATGGCTAGTATGCAAGTTCAGTCCAGTATAGTCGAGAGAATCAAGATAGCTCAATCAATAGATTCTAAGCTTCATCGGCTTAGGGCAGAATGTGTAGCAGGACGAAGACCAGAGTTATACATTCATGAAGACGGTACACTCCGACATGGAAGGCGTCTTTGTGTACCTAGTGGTGATATCAGACAAGAGATCATGACAGAAGCTCACAGTTCATAGTATTCAATTCATCCTGACAGTACGAAGATGTATCGTGATATTCGCCAGCATTTCTGGTAGAATGGAATGAAGAGGGAGATAGCCCGGTTTGTCTCTCATTGTTTAGTTTTCCAATAAGTTAAAGCTGAACATCAGAGACCAGCTAGACTTCTTTAACCTTTATCGATCCCAGAATGGAAGTAGAAGCATATCACTATGGATTTTGTAACTGGGTTACCTAAATCCCCAGCTGGGAGAGATGTTATATGGGTTATATTTGATAGACTCACCAAGGTAGCTCATTTTCTTCCTTTCAGGATTGGTCACTCGACGGATTAGCTGGCAGAGATGTATCTTAGGCAGATAGTCAGGTTATATGGAGTACCAGTCAGTATTGTATCGGACAGAGATTCAAGATTTATATCACACTTTTGGCGGAGTCTTCAAGAGAGTTTGGGGACTCGTCTCAAGTTCAGTTCAGCATATCATCCACAGACAGATGGTCAGTCAGAACGCACGATAGAAACTCTCAAAGATATGTTACAATCATGTACACTCGACTTCGGTGGTTCGTGGGAAGATCACCTGCATCTCGTAGAGTTTTCCTATAACTACAGTTTCCAGGCCAGTATCCAGATGACACCCTCTGAGGCATTGTACGGTAGAAAGTACAGATCTCCGTTAACATGGAACGATGTAGGCGAAAGGCAGATGCTTGGTCCAGAGATACTTACACAGATTATCGAGGTGGTCAGATAAATTAGAGATCATCTTCGAGTTGCACAAGATCGTCAGCGCCATTGGGCCGATTCTTATCGGCGCCCTCTTGAGTTTTCTATCGGCGACCATGTATTCCTTAGGATCTCGTCTACCCGTGGCGTCATTCGATTCGACGTATGGGAAAAGCTTAGTCCTAGGTATATAGGGCCGTTTGATATTCTGGAGCGAGTAGGTGATGTGTCATATCGTCTCGCTCTTCTGTCATTGTTACGTGAGGTACATGACATATTCCATGTATCCCAATTGCGACAGTACATCCTGGATCCGAGCCATATCCTTGATCATTCGGAATTGGTTGTTGGTACTAACCTTTAATATGAGGAAAGGCCCGTATCCATATTGGACGAAGGGAGAAGATACTCAAGAACAAGACTATTAAGTTAGTTCGTGTTGCTTGGGGTCATCACTCTTTAGGTGAGTCAACGTGGGAGCGCGAGGATGATATCCGATCGCGATATCCACACCTGTTTGACTCATAAGGTATAATGTCTTCGCTTATGCTTTTATTTCCTTGCTTGCATGAATGATTGCTTGGTTGACTGCTGGTCGTAGATTGCCAGTATTAGTGTAGCTCGCCCCGACACCTCTAGCCTCTTGATTAAATTTCGAGAACAAAATTCTTTTAAGGTGGGCATAGTAGTCACTCCCATTTTTTGCCGTACGTATTTTCAGTATACATATACGAATTTCTGACATTTATCAGGTGGACCGTAATTAGACTTGTATTGCTTAGCGTAGTCATGGTTTAATCTTGACTTAGTTTATTTTAATTTGTTTTGGTTCAATTTGACTTGGCTTGGCTTGGTTTATTTTGGTTTGAGATGGAGAGATTTTGTATAAAAATCAACTCCTTCTCTCTCCTCCATTATTTACATTTACTTCTTCATCTTCTCCATTTACTCCTCCCACCTACCAAGCCCTAGGCAAGTGCAACTTGTTTTATGATGGATCTTAAGTTTTATTGTTCCATACTCTTCCTTACTTGATTCTAAGCCTCTTTAGAACGTGACATTTTTAGGTTCGATGGATTGATTCTTGTAGATCTAAGTTTGTAATTTTTTGATTTTTCTTGGTTTTGATCTTTGAAACTTGGTTATTTTTGAGATCTAATTGTTCCATATTGTAGGGAATTCAATTCTACCCAATTTTGGCTTTTGAACCGCTTGATTTCGACTTCGTATGAGCAAGTTATGCCATTTTCATGTTCATGGTTTCCCCACACCTTTCGGTGCTGTCGGGACAATGAACAGTGCCGCACGCAGTATCTTCGCTATCGCGTGCCCGTGTGCCGTGCTTGTGTGCAACGTACGCCGTGAGCGATTTTGCCTGCACGCAACGCACAACTTGCAAGGCCGTGCGCCCGCTCGATTTTCTGTCGCGCGTCGTGCTTGCACGCAAGTGCGCCGAAGGCAATTTTGCCCGTACGCAACGTGCAACTTGAGCGGCCACGCGCCTGCACAATTTTTTGCAGTGTGCCCGTGCGTCGTGCTTGTGCGCAACGTACGCCGTGGGCAATTTTGCCCGTGTGCAACGTACAACTTGCGCGACCACGCGGCCGTGTGATTTTCTGTCGCACGTCGTGCTTGCGCGCAACGTGCGTCGTGGGCGATTTTGCCCGCGCGCAACGCACAACTCACGCGGCCGCGCGCCCGCACGGTTTTCTGCCGCGCAACGTGCACCGTACTTGCACGCAACGTGCGCCGTGGACAGTTTTGCTCACGCAACTTGCGCGCAGGTCACTCCAAATGACTATTTTTGCCTGTTTGAGCTATTTTGTAGATAAAATATTCAAAAATTCAAAACATAAAAGTTGTATATCTATTTCTTGGCTTCAAGAATATGTTACTAGCTATTTTATGCAAGTTTATCTCATTCTTGATAATGTAAGGATAGAATACAATAGTAGCCTGTTAAGGCAAACTCTTAACAAGTATCAAGTAACATAATAATTTTTGATAGTGACCCATCATGGTACACTTTTGACAAGTAACTTGACATGATAATTCTTGATGGTGGTCCGTTGTGACGCACTCTTGTCTTGATAAAGTAACCTAACATGATAATCTTGATATGCTGTTGCAACGACTATCTTGACATGTTAAGTAACTCTTGCCTTGACACTATAGGTGTTTGTGCTTGTATAAGCTACATGTCTCATCTTGCATCATGTCTAGGATATGGATTCCTGGTTACCACGGTCAGGAATTTATACTGAATTTGACTAGGATAATGACTAGATTGAACAAGTAGTCCATGAAGAGATTTTCCAGCTACAAGCAGTCCAGTTATCTGGGCGCTTTAATTGGACTTGCAGCCTACCATCGAGTAGGACAAATTTTCAGCAGACTGTCATGTGTTGCCCCCCCAAGTCACCTAATATAACTCTCTCAACTTACAACTAGATAACCTGGATTAAGTTTGCAGGGGCTGTTGGAACATCTCAATGCATCTTGTTAGTAACTAGGCTTGTGATAACCCTAGTTAGTTAAAGTATCAAGCCGTACTCATTGCTTGGCTGTGATTGATGGATGGAGTCTAGTCTAGTCTTGCCTAGACAAGGCCAGTACATGGTTACCTCAGCCCGTTACTATTATGTTTTACTTATTCGATAATTGGTTAGAGACTAAGTTCTATTCAGGTGAAGGGTTACAACCCCGGTCCTTGTTTGGTTTACGGGTTATAACTTGGTTACTGGAATAGTTTTTTAGTAATCTTATCGTTTATCACCCTATTTTCTCTAACTCATGTCTTTCATTATTCTTTATGTATCATGTGTTAATATGCTAGTATTAGTTCTTAAGTGAAGCCTCCCTTGTGGCACTTGCTCTTTCTGGGGTCTGACCCAGCTGGTTTTGTATGGCCAGATTTTGGAGTAGCTTCCGAGTATCTCCCTGCCTTCCAACCAGATAGTGAACACCAGACCTAATCTTGGCAACGAGTGGGTTCCTTATTTTACTCTCCCACTTTATTGTAAATTATTCTTTTGAGGCGTTTAGCCGTCGAACAAGTGTTAGCTCATGTTGAAACTTTACTTCCTGTTGCCAACGGGCTGTTACATGATTGACAAATCCTAGGATTGATCATGTATGACTTAAACTCTTGCTAATCTTCATATTTTGTATGACTAGCTTCATGATCATCGGAATATATAATATTTGGGACGCCTTACTTTGTATGTTTGATGATCTTACATCTTGTAACAATTACTTGCTTGTTGAGATTGAGACACTAGGCTTGTTTATGACCATAAGAGACTGTTGACTTGTAGATAAACCCTCATGCATCTAGACAGCCGTGACCGTATATCGAGGCAGATTATACTTTAATGCACGTAGCTGGCTGTGTCTGTCCCCCTCTCTCCAGTATTCTGCTTCTGGGGCGTGATACGGTTTAAGTGGTGGCCCATGCAGGTCTTGTAAATCAAGATGTGTGGGGGGGGGGGGGGGTTTATCGAATAGATATCTCAGTCAGCATTCGCCCTTGATCTCTACTCGTACTTTCTAATCTTCCTGAATCTTGGCCTGATAAGGTGCTTTATCCTTGATCAATCTTGGTCCTTCCTTGTTGTTCCTCATGTCATTTTCTTCAGTGGCATTATTTCTGGTCCTACCGATCATCCAGATGGAGCACAACAAGTGAACCAGCCACAACCTGGGGACCAAGCCCAACACTCTGGAGCAGCCTCCCGAGTTATGTGTTCCGGGGATCTAGAGCCCCCAGTTCAACCCATCCAGCCTGCAGAGACTGACAATGGAACCCTGGTGGAGCTTATTAGGGATTTGCTTGCATCTCAAGATCGTCGGGGCGATGTCCTGCACCAGACAGTACAAGATGCTATGGGCAGAGTTGGTTATCAAGGAAACAATACAGTCAACAACTTCAAGCGCCTGAACCCTCCTTTCTTTAGCGGAACTGAAGATGCTATTGCTGCTGATGCATGGCTTCAGGACACAGAGGTTATCCTGGAAGCAGCTAGGATTCCTGAGGATGAGAAGGTGGCCGTTGTGCGCCTGTAATTATTGTACGTAGCCCGTACCTGGTGGACGATACTGGTAGTGGGTTTGGCGATGCCTGTCTTATGGGCGGTATTCAGCGATAAGTTCTAGACCAAGTACTTCGACGCAGTAGCTCGGTATGATCTGTAGACGAGATTCACTAATCTCAAACAGATAGAAAGGACGGTCGATGGATATTGTAACACCCATATTCTGAATACGTATTTTTGTCAAGCTTGCATGTATTTCAGACCTGTATTTATTTTCTTGGATTTTGGCTTGTACTTGTAATTGGCTTGACTTGCAGATTTTGGTTCTCGTAATTGGGTTTTACCTGGCTTAGTTTATTTTGTGGAGGAGAATTGGTTTGATTTGGTTTGGTTTGGTTTAACATGCATTGGAGCACTTTAACCTACACTCCACCCTCAACACAACACAACTCACCCTCATTAAAACTCCACCTACTTTTCTCTCTCCTCTTTATTTTTTATTTACTTCTCCATCTCCTTCTTCTTCCTTCCTCTACACAACTCACCAACACCCATAGGCAAGTGCACCTTGCCAACACATGAGAACCACTTTTTATTTGTCCATTAGCTAGATTAGGCCATGGTGATCAACATTAGAACTTGTCATTTTGTGATTTGGAGTTTCCTTTGTTCTAGATCTAGGTTTTTACTATTTTCAGATTTACATGGTTTTGATCTATTTAACTTTGATTTTGCTTGTTTTGATGCTTCCATGTGGAAGAGAATTCAATTTTACTCAAGTTAGACCTTTGAAAATCTAGATTTGGCTTTGATTTGACAAAGTTATGAAGAATTGAAGTTTTGGAGTTCTTCTCGGGTTGGAGGAGCAGACCTCTCGGCCTGCGCTCTTTAGCGCAAGGCCGATTGCGCAGCTCACCCTTTGGTGAACTGCGCATCCCCTCGGCCAGCGCATTGCGCTGAGCTGAACTGCGTTGGCGCTTCTTAGCCCAGCGTTCCCTTTTCCCTTGCGCGCATGGCTCTTGCGCAGTCCACTTCTGCGCAATCCATCCATGTGCCATCCATTCCTGCGCAACCTGATCCAGCGCAATCCATCTGCTGCGCCATCCACCCCTGCGCAGTTGGTACCCTGCGCAGCTCACCCATGCGCAGTTGGTACCATGCGCAGCTCACCCCTGTGCAGTTGGCCCCTGGCGCACTTGACTCCTGTACAACCCGACCCTAGGGACCCTTGCGCAATCTGTTCAATCATGAAGATTTGGTTTTATTTTCTTTAAGCTTGGCTCTTCTATAGCCCTGTATATTGATATTTTATTAGATATTTTACGCCCATTTTATATCCTTACGCCTTTTGTCATGAACTTGATTTTACTTAATATGTTTGGAATGACTATTGTACATGGCCTGGTATGACAAGGAACTAGCATACACGACAGTGACCCATAGTGGTGCACTCCTGACATGACCAACCTGACATAATAATGGCCCGTCGTGGCGCACTCCTGACAAGTACCCTGACATGAATTATCTTGATAACTTGATAGTGGCCCGTGGCGGCGCTCTCCTGACTTGACTTGACTTGTAACTTGTAACTTGACTTGTATAATCAACTTGACACCGTGGGTGTTCCTGCTTGCTTGCTTGTGCAATCCACTTGTCTTGTCTTGCATCATGTTTAGGACGTGACTCCCTGGTTCCCACGGTCAGGGATTCATACTGAACATGGATTAGGCTAATGATTAGATCTAACTATAGTTCATGGAGAATTTCCAGTCACAGGCAATCTTGTTATCTGGGCGCTCTTAATTGGACTTGTAGCTTGCCGACGAGTAGAGCACATTTCCAGCGCACTGTCATGTGTTGCACCCTCTAAGTCACCTAAGGGTATATCGTCTCCTGGGCGATGTACCCAGCCATACTCTCAATCCCGCGGAAGGATAACTAGATGGTCTGCAGGGCTTGGGACTGGGAAATTCTCATTGCATCTTATTAGTAATTAGGCTTGTGACAACCCTAGTTAGTTAAAGTAGTAAGCCGTAGTAATCGCTTGGCCGCTTGTGAATGAATGATGTCCAGCCCTGTCTAAGTCTTGTCTAGTCCCTGTACCCTGGTACTCCTGAACATGATTGTTTCACTTGCTTAAACAATAATTGGGTAGAGACAATGAGCTATTCGGGCGAAGGATTACAACCCCGGTCCTTGTTTGGTTACGGTTTGTAACCTGGTTTCCAGAAGGGTTCCACGTCCCTAGTCGTTTATTGCCCTGACGTGTTCTTTATTACTTGTACCTTCTTCCATTTCTTTTCTTATGTTCTGATATGCTGGCTTTTGTTCTTATTTCGTGGCCTCCTATGTGGCAGTTGCTCTTTCTGGGGTTTGACCCAGCTGGTTTTGTGTGGCCAGATTTCGGAGCAGCTTCCGAGGATCTTTCGAACCTCCAGCCCGATGGTGGCGACTAGAAGGAACCCGGGCTACGAGTGTGGGTTTTCTATTTTGTTTCGCTCACTCTATTGTAAATTTATTCTTTTGAGGCGTTTAGCCGATGTGCACCTTTTAGCTCGATACACTTTTACTTACTGTCTGCCTACGGGCTGTAAACATGATTAACAAATCCTTGGGTTGATCATGTATGACTTAACTCTTGCTAGTCCTAGCATTTTGTACGACTAGCTTCATGATCAGCTGATATGTAATATTTGGGACGCCTTTTATTGTATATTTGGTGGTCAAACATCTTGTGATTATATTATTTGCTTGAGATTGAGACAGTAGGCTTGACCTTAAGAGACTGTTGGCTTGTAATAAACCCTCATATCTAGACAACCGTGACCGTATGGCGAGATGGACTTCATTTCAATATACGTAGCTGGCTATGTTCGTCCCCGCTCTCCAGTATTCTGGTTCTGGGGCGTGACATGGTTTAAGTGGTGGCCCATGCAGGTCTTGTCAATCAAGAAATGTGAGGGTTTACCTAATAGATGTCTCAATCAGTACTCGTCCTTGATCTCCGTTCATATCCTCTGAATCTCTGGATTCTTTTCTTGATCATGTGCTTGTATCGTTGATCTGTCCTGGTCCTTTCTTATTGTTTTTCCCGGTGTCGTCTTCTTCAGCGGCACTGCACCTGACCCCGTCGAACAGCAAGGTGGATGTCACGCCCCAGAACCAGAATACTGGAGAGCGGGGGCAGACATAGCCAGCTACGTATATTGAAATGGAAACCATCTTGATATACGGTCACGGCTGTCTAGAAATATGAGGGCTTACTACAAGCCAACAGTCTCTTATGGTCAAGCCTATTGTCTCAATCACAAGCAAGTAATATAATCACAAGATGTTTGACCACCAAATATACAATAAAAGGCGTCCCAAATATTACATATCAGCTGATCATGAAGCTAGTCATACAAAATGCTAGGACTAGCAAGAGTTAAGTCATACATGATCAACCCTAGGATTTGTTAATCATGTTTACAGCCCGTAGGCAGACAGTAAGTAAAGTGCATCGAGCTAACAGGTGCTCGTCGGCTAAACGCCTCAAAGCAATAGAGTGAGCGAAACAAAATAGAAAACCCACTCGTAGCCCTGGTTCCTTCTAGTCGCCACCATTGGGCTGGAAGCTTGGTAGATCCTCGGGAGCTGCTCCGAAATCTGGCCACACAAAACCAGCTGGGTCAACCCCAGAAAGAGCAAGTGCCACAAGGGGGCCACGAAATAAGAACAAAAGCCAGTAATCAGCACAGAAAATCTATAATATTAAAACTAGAATGTAAAAAAACATGTCAAGATGATATAAGACGAGATAACCATGGAACTGATCCGATAACCAGGTTACAACCCGCAAACCAAACAAGGACCGGGGTTGTAACCCTTCGTCTGAACATAACTTGGTTTCCCACCATTTATCGGCAAGATAATAATGCAATAAATCAAGACAGGGAGCAATCTTGTACTGGATCAAGAGATGGCTAGACTGGTTATACCTCATTCAATCAATCACGGCCAAGCAGATCCTACGGCTTACTACTTTAACTAACTAGGGTTATCACAGGCCTAATTACTAACAAGATGCAGGAAGATTGTTCCACAGCCACAAGCCCTGCAGACCATCCAGGCTACCCAGGTCGAAAATTAGGGGTTGAATTCAGGTGGATACATCGCCCAGGAGACAAATGTACCCTTAGGTGACTTAGAGGGTGCAACACGCGACGGTGTGCTGGAAATGTGCCCTACTCGACGGCAGGCTACAGATCCCAAGAGCGCCCAGGTAACGGGATTGCCTGTAGCTGTGTCATCTCTTCATGACTACTGTGTTTTCTAGTTATTAACCTTAATCCATTTTTATAGGTGCTCCTGATCGTGGTACTCAGGAGTCCCATCCTAGACATGATGCAAGATAGGACAAGTGGATTAATCAAGCAAGCAAGAAGAACTACCCACGGTGTCAAGGCAGGTCAAGTTAAGTTATGAAGATAAATCATGTCAGGGTACTTGTCAGGAGTGCGCCACGACGGGCCACTATCATATCAGGTTGGTCATGTCAGGAGTGTACCACTACGGGTCACTGCCGTGTTATGCTAGTTCCTTGCCATACCATGCTATGTGCAATAGTCAGTCCAAACACATTAAGTAAAATCAAGCTCATGACAAAAGGCGTAAGGATATAAAATGGGCGTAAAATATCTAATAAAATATCAATATACAAGACCATAGAAAAGCCAAGCTTAAAGAAATAAGACCAAAACTCCAAGGGTCAATAGGTTAAGCAAGGGGTCAGGGGAGCAGCGTACGAAAAGTCACGCACGCTGAAAGAGCTGCGTACGTGAAAGTCACGCACGCTCAAGGAGCAGTGTGCGTGAAAATTCACGCACGCTCAAGGGAGCAGCTGCGTGAAAATTCAAGCAAGCTCAAGGGAGCAGCTGCGTGAAAAATCACGCAAGCTCAAGGGAGCAGCTGCGTGAAAAGTCACGCAAGCTCAAGGGAGCAGCTGCGTGAAAAGTTACGCACGCTCAAGGGAGCAGCTGCGTGAAAAGTCACGCAAGCTCAAGGGAGCAGCTGCGTGAAAAGTCACGCACGCTCAAGGGAGCAGCTGCGTGAAAAGTCACGCAAGCTCAAGGGAGCAGCTGCGTGAAAAGTCACGCACGCTCAAGGGAGCAGCTGCGTGAAAAGTCACGCAAGCTCATGGGAGCAGCTGTGTGAAAAGTCACGCAAGCTCAAGGGAGCAGCTGCGTAAAAAGTCACGCAAGCTCAAGGAGACACGCTTCCAATAGGAAGCGTACTCAAGTCAGCATACGCAGCGCTAAAGAGTGCGCGTAGATCAGTGTGCGTGAGTTAAACAGCTCTGCACTCTGCTCACTGTCTTCTCCAGACAGCAAGAACACCATGGCTGAACCCAAGCTTCAAAAGTTCACAACTTGGCCATCCGAACTCCAAATTCGGATTTCCAAAGCTCCAACTTGGGTGAAATTGAATGCTCTTCCACATGGAAGCATCAAAAACCCATAAAATCTAACTAAAGTAGATCAAACCATGCAAAATCCAAAAATAGAAATAACTTAGATCTAGAGCAAATGAGACTTCAAATCACAAAACACCAAGTTCTAATGTTGATCTCCATGTCCTAATCTAGCAAATAAGCCAAGAAAATAGGGCTCTCATGAAGTGGCAAGGTGCACTTGCCTAGGGTTAGGAGAGTTGTGGAGGAAGGAGATGAAGAAGAAGAAGAAATTTAATGGTAGAAGTTATGAGGAGAGAGAGTGGTAGGTGGGGGTTATAAAGAGGGGGAGTTGTGGTGGGGATGAGGGGTAGCATAGGGCTAGGGTGTTCCAACACATAAAACCGAACCAAACCGAACCATCCCCAATAAAATCGAGCCATGCCAAAAACCGAAATACGAGAAATACCAAAATTCTATAAGTTGAGAAAAATAAAAATACATGCCAAAATTCCAGATACGAGTATAAATACGAAATACGGGAAATGAGGGTGACAACTCTACCCACCTTAAAAGAATTCCGTCCTCGGAATTTAATCAAGGAGCTAGAGATTGTCTCAATAAGCTACATTAAGCACAAGCAAGTTACACTAAGCAGTTCAATCATGCAATCATACAATGCAAGCAAGGAAGGGAAAACGTAAGGCATAAGAAAGACATTATACCTCACGAGTCAAACAGGTAGGGATATCGCGATCGGATGTCGTCCTCACGCTCCCACGTTGACTCACCTGGAGAGTGATGACCCCAAGCAACACAGACTAATTTAATAGTCTTGTTCTTGAGTATCTTCTCCCTTCGGTCCAATATAGACACGGGCCTCTCCTCATACGAAAGGTTGGTACCAACAACCAATTCCGAATGGTCTAGGGTGTGGCTCGGGTCCGGAATATACCGTCGTAATTGGGACACATGGAATACATCATGTACCTCACTTAGCGACGGCAGAAGAGCGAGACGATAGGATACATCTCCTACTCGCTCTAGAATATCGAATGGCCCTATATACCTAGGACTAAGCTTTCCCCGTACGCCGAAGCGAATGACGCCGCGGTTAGGCGAGATCCTAAGGAATACATAGTCGCCGACAGCAAATTCTAAGGGACGCCGATGAGCATCGGCCAAATGGCGCTGGTGGTCCTGGGCAACTCGGAGGTGATCTCTGACCTTCCTGACCACTTCAACCGTCTGGGAAATCAACTCGGGTCCGAGCATCTGCCTCTCTCCGACATCGTCCCATACTAGCGGAGATCTGCACTTCCTATCATAGAGAGCCTCGAAGGGTGCCATCTGGATACTGGCCTGATAACTGTTGTTGTACGAGAATTCTACCAGGTGTAGATGATTCTCCCATGAACCATCGAAGTCAAGGGTACAGGATCTCAACATATCTTCAAGAGTCTGGATTGTGCGTTCTGACTGACCATTTGTCTGCGGATGATATGCTGAGCTGAATTGAAGACGAGTCCCCAAACTCTTCTGCAGGCTGCGCCAAAAGTGTGATATGAATCTTGAATCCCTGTCCGAGGTGATGCTGACTGGCACACCGTAAAGCCTAACGATCTGCCTGAGGTACATCTCTGCTAGCTGCACCGTTGACTGCCCAACTCTGAATGGGAGAAAGTGTGCCACCTTGGTAAGCCTATCCACAATTACCCAAATAGCATCTCTGCCGGCCAGAGATCTGGGCAATCCGGTCATAAAATCCATGGTTATATGCTCCCATTTCCATTCTGGGATCGGTAAGGGTTGAAGAAGTCCAGCGGGCCTCTGATGTTCAGCTTTAACCTGTTGGCAAACCAAACACCGAGAGACAAACCGGGCTATCTCCCTCTTCATGCCATTCCACCAGAAATGCTGACGAATATCACGGTACATCTTCGTACCACCCGGATGAATAAAATATTGTGAATTGTGGGCTTCTGCCATGACTTCCTGTCTGATATCTCCACTGGGTACATAAAGACGAGTGCCGTGCCGAAGTGTACCGTCTTCATGGATACATAACTCTGGTCTTCTTTCTGCTTCACACTCTGCTCTGAGTCGCTGGATCTTGGAATCTGTTGACTGCGCCACCCGGATTCTCTCAACTATGCTGGACTGAACCTGTAGGCTGGCCATCAATGCCACGCTGGTTGGAAGAACCACTTCAATTCCCATCTTCTGAAGATCTGCCAATAATTCTGGTTGTGCCGTCAGGAGATAAACTCTGGCTTTCCTACTCAATGCATCTGCTACGACGTTGGCCTTCCCGGGATGATTCTGTAAATCCACATCATAGTCCACCCGTAGCTCGAGCCATCTCCTCTGCCGCATATTAAGGTCCTTCTGGGTGAAAACATACTTCAGGCTCTTATGATCAGTAAAGATCTCCACTCTATCTCCGTACAAGTAGTGTCTCCACAATTTCAAAGCAAATACTACCGCCGCCAATTCCAAGTCGTGGGTCGGGTAATTCTTCTCATGATCACGTAATTGACGTGACGCATAAGATATTACCTTCCCATGCTGAATCAAGACACACCCCAATCCTCTGTCTGAAGCGTCGCAATAAACTGTGAATCCTCCGGTCCCATCTGGAAGGGTGAGAATGGGAGCCGTTATCAAACCTCGCTTCAACTTCTCAAATGATTCCTGACACTCTGCTGTCCAAACAAATGGCACATCCTTGCGGGTCAACTGGGTCATCGGTGCTGAAATCCTTGCAAAATCTGAAACGAACCGCAGGTAGTAGCCGGCCAATCCAAGGAAGCTGCGAACCTCTGCCACTGAGCTGGGTACCGGCCATGACTCGATAGACACAATCTTCTGGGGATCCACTTCCACTCCTCCTCGGGTAATGATGTGACCCAAGTATGATATGCGATCGAGCCAGAACTCGCACTTACTGAACTTGGCGTACAACTGATGCTCCCTAAGTGTCTGAATGACGACTCTGAGATGCTGCTCATGCTCTGCTTCACTCTTGCTGTAGACCTGGATGTCATCTAGGAACACGATCACAAATTGGTCCAAGTAAGGCATGAAAATGCGATTCATGAGGTCCATGAATACGGCCGGCGCATTGGTCGCTCCAAAGGGCATAACAAGGAACTCCCAATGTCCATACCTCGATCTGAATGCTGTCTTCGGGATGTCCTGCTCTCTGACTCTGATCTGGTGGTATCCCGACCGCAAGTCGATCTTCGAGAACACTGAAGCCCCTCTGAGCTGATCAAACAAGTCATCTATCCTCGGAAGAGGGTATCTGTTCTTAATTGTCACCGAATTCAAGGTACGATAATCAACACATAGCCTGGACGTACTATCCTTCTTTTTCACAAGAAGCATCGGGGCTCCCCAAGGTGATCCACTTGCACGAATGAATCCCTTGGTCCTCAGTTCTTCAATCATCTTGTATAAAATTTCCAACTCTGAAGGCGCCATCCTGTAGACTCGCTCTGATACTGGTGCTGTCCCGGGAATCAAGTCTATAGTGAACTCAATCTCCCGTTTCGACGGCATCCCTGGAAGCTCCTCTGGAAAGACATCTGAAAACTCTTCAACTATCCAGGGTAACTGCACTGCTGCTACTGCCATCCGCAATGCTGGGAAAGATGGCTCCACTGCGCCTCTGGAAAACGAAAACTCTGGCTTTCCGGGGATACTGAAGATAACTCTGCCAATATGGCAGTCTATCCTAGCATACTGGTTCCTCAACCAATCCATGCCTAGGACTACATCATAGTCTGCCATAGGAAACTCTATGAATCTAGCGGGGAACTCCCTACCGCTAACTACGATCCGACACGAGAAAAACACTCGATCTACTCCCACAAGGCCATTACCAGTAAGTATATTGATCCTCACTGATAATGACTCGGGCTCCAATCCTATCCGTGTTGCGAATCGTGCAGACATGAATGAATGTCATGCACCAGAATCAAATAATACAGACGCTGGAGAGGAGTTGACGAGAATAGTACCTGCCACTACCTCACCTGGTGCAACTTCTTCTTCCATAGCCATCATCATGGCCTGACCTTGTCCTCTGGCTGCTGGTCCCCTCTGCTGGAAACCTCTCTGCCTATTCTGGGTCTGAGCTTGGGCTTGTACATACTGCTGGGGGTGTTGTTGCTGGAATGCCTGAGACTGAGGCGGCAAGGGCCTCGAAGACTGATACTGCTGCTGCTGAACTGTTGCTGGGGTCGGTCCTCTCACCGAAGAGCTAGAAGGGTTGGATGCTGATGAACCACCCCTATTCGGGCAAGTCCCAACCCTATGATCTGCTACTCCACAAGCCAGGCACAATCCCTGTGCCCTGCGACAATCTGCCACCACATGTCCTAGCTTCCCGCAATGAGAACATCCCATCGCGGAAGTCTGCTTCTGCTTCTGCTGCTGCGGGTACGTCGGGGTCGAATACTGAACCGACGTTACTGAGGCCGCTCGCCTCGGAGTTCCAATGGTCAATCCCCTAGCTGCTGGGGCTGGAGCTGATGATTAGTACATCTGATTGTGGGCCCGCTTCCTATTTCCGGTCCTATCCACGATCCTCTGGGAGGTGTACTCATGCCTCCTAGCTGCTCTCAAGACTGCATCGAACGTCTGGTGCTCGAACTGCTCAATCGCCAACAAGATCTCCAAATGTAGTCCCTGCTAGAACCGCTGGGCCCTATCAAACTCGGTCGCCACCAAGGTGGGGGCAAACCTACTGAGTCTAGAAAATTTCGATGCATAACTGTCGACTGTTCTGCCTCCTTGCTTCAAGTTGGTAAATCTGGTCTGCAGGTCGTACCGAGCCACAGCATCGAAATACTTCGTCTGGAATCTCTCCCTAAATACTGCCCAAGCAATGGGTGCTACTAACCCCATGGCCTGCGCCGCCCACCAATTGCGAGCTAAATCCAACAACTGCAGGCGTACCACCGCCACCTTCTCATTCTCGGGTGTCCTGGCTGCTTCCAGAATCACCTCGGTATCCTGAAGCCATGCATCCGCGGCAATCGCATCCTCGCTGCCGTCGAAGAAAGGAGGGTTCAATCGCTTGAAACTGTTGGCCGCCTAATTCCCTGGATGTCCGCCTCGGGTCAAAGCATCTTGAACTGTCTGGTGCAGGGCGTCGCTTCGACGATCCTGGGAAGCTATCAAGGTTCTGATGAGGCCTACTAAGGTACCATCATCTGGCTCTGCGGGCTGGACGGGCCGAACTGGTGACTCTCCTCCAGTAGGTATCACTCTGGAGGCGACTCCGAAATACTGGGCTTGATCTCCAGGTTGCTGCTGGTCCACGGGAGGTGCTCTTCCTTGCTGATCGGCAGGGTCAGGTACAGTACCGCTGAGGAAAACGACACAGGGAAACAATAAGGAAGGACCAGGAAAGATCAACAATACAAGCATGTAATCAGGGCAAGAATTTCAGGGATTTGAAAATACGGGCGGAGATCAAGGGCGATTGAGACATCTATTCGGTAAACCCTCACATTTCTTGATTGACAAGACCTGCATGGGCCACCACTTAAACCATGTCACGCCCCAGAACCAGAATACTGGAGAGCGGGGGCAGACATAGCCAGCTACGTATATTGAAATGGAAACCACCTCGATATACGGTCACGGCTGTCTAGAAATATGAGGGTTTACTACAAGCCAACCGTCTCTTATGGTCAAGCCTATTGTCTCAATCACAAGCAAGTAATATAATCACAAGATGTTTGACCACCAAATATACAATAAAAGGCGTCCCTAATATTACATATCAGCTGATCATGAAGCTAGTCATACAAAATGCTAGGACTAGCAAGAGTTAAGTCATACATGATCAATCCTAGGATTTGTTAATCATGTTTACAGCCCGTAGGCAGACAGTAAGTAAAGTACATCGAGCTAACAGGTGCTCGTTTGCTAAACGCCTCAAAGAATAGTTTTACAATAGAGTGAACGAAACAAAATAGAAAATCCACTCGTAGCCCGGGTTCCTTCTAGTCGCCACCATTGGGCTGGAAGCTTGGTAGATCCTCGGGAGCTGCTCCGAAATCTGGCCACACAAAACCAGCTGGGTCAACCCCAGAAAGAGCAAGTGCCATAAGGGGGCCACGAAATAAGAACAAAAGCCAGCAATCAGCACAGAAAATCTATAATATTAAAACTAGAATGTAAGAAAACATGTAAAGATGATATACGACGAGATAACCATGGAACTGTTCCGATAACCAGGTTACAACCCGTAAACCAAACAAGGACCGGGGTTGTAACCCTTCGTCTGAACAGAACTTGGTTTCCCACCATTTATCGGCAAGATAATAATGCAATAAATCAAGACAGGGAGCAATCTTGTACTGGATCAAGAGATGGCTAGACTAGTTATACCTCATTCAATCAATCACGGCCAAGCAGATCCTACGGCTTACTACTTTAACTAACTAGGGTTATCACAGGCCTAATTACTAATAAGATGCAGTAAGATTGTTCCACAGCCACAAGCCCTGCAGACCATCCAGGCTACCCAGGTCGAAAATTAGGGGTTGAATTCAGGTGGGTACATCGCCCAGGAGACAAATGTACCCTTAGGTGACTTAGAGGGTGCAACACGCGACGGTGTGCTGGAAATGTGCCCTACTCGACGGCAGGCTATAGATCCTAAGAGCGCCCAGGTAACGGGATTGCCTGTAGCTGTGTCATCTCTTCATGACTACTGTGTTTTCTAGTTATTAACCTTAATCCATTTTTATAGGTGCTCCTGACCGTGGTACTCAGGAGTCCCATCCTAGACATGATGCAAGACAGGACAAGTGGATTAATCAAGCAAGCAAGAAGAACTACCCACGGTGTCAAGGCAGGTCAAGTTAAGTTATCAAGATAAATCATGTCAGGGTACTTGTCACGAGTGCGCCACGACGAGCCACTATCATATCAGGTTGGTCATGTCAGGAGTGTACCACTATGGGTCACTGCCGTGTTATGCTAGTTCCTTGCCATACCATGCTATGTGCAATAGTCAGTCCAAACAAATTAAGTAAAATCAAGCTCATGACAAAAGGCGTAAGGATATAAAATAGGCGTAAAATATCTAATAAAATATCAATAAACAGGACCATAGAAAAGCCAAGCTTAAAGAAATAAGACCAAAACTCCAAGGGTCAATAGGTTAAGCAAGTGGTCAGGGGAGCAGCGTACGAAAAGTCACGCACGCTGAAAGAGCTGCGTACGTAAAAGTCACGCACGTTCAAGGAGGAGTGTGCGTGAAAAGTCACGCACGCTCAAGGGAGCAGCTGCGTGAAAATTCACGCAAGCTCAAGGGAGCAGCTGCGTGAAAAGTCACGCAAGCTCAAGGGAGCAGCTGCGTGAAAAGTCACGCACGCTCAAGGGAGCAGCTGCGTGAAAAGTCGCGCAAGCTCAAGGGAGCAGCTGCGTGAAAAGTCACGCAAGCTCAAGGGTACAGCTGCGTGAAAAGTCACGCACGCTCAAGGGAGCAGCTGCGTGAAAAGTCACGCACGCTCAAGGGAGCAGCTGCATAAAAAGTCACGCAAGCTCAAGGGAGCAGCTGCGTGAAAAGTCACGCACGCTCAAGGGAGCAGCTGCGTGAAAAGTCACGCAAGCTCAAGGGAGCAGCTGCGTGAAAAGTCACGCAAGCTCAAGGGAGCAGCTGCGTGAAAAGTCACGCAAGCTCAAGGAGACACGCTTCCAATAGGAAGCGCACTCAAGTCAGCGTACGCAGCGCTAAAGAGCGCACGTAGCTCAGTGTGCGTGAGTTAAACAGCTCTGCACTCTGCTCACTGTCTTCTCCAGACAGTAAGAACACCATGGCTGAACCCAAGCTTCAAAAGTTCACAACTTGGCCATCCGAACTCCAAATCCGGATTTCCAAAGCTCCAACTTGGGTGAAATTGAATGCTCTTCCACATGGAAGCATCAAAAACCCATAAAATCCAACTAAAGTAGATCAAATCATGCAAAATCCGAAAATAGAAATAACTTAGATCTAGAGCAAAGGAGACTTCAAATCATAAAACACCAAGTTCTAATGTTGATCTCCATGTCCTAATCTAGCAAATGAACCAAGAAAATAGGGCTCTCATGAAGTGGCAAGGTGCACTTGCCTAGGGTTAGGAGAGTTGTGGAGGAAGGAGATGAAGAAGAAGAAGAAAATTAATGGTGGAAGTTATGAGGAGAGAGAGTGGTAGGTGGGGGTTATAAAGAGGGGGAGTTATGGTGAGGATGAGGGGTAGCATAGGGCTAGGGTGTTCCAACACATAAAACCGAACCAAACCGAACCATCCCCAATAAAACCGAGCCATGCCAAAAACCGAAATACGAGAAATACCAAAATTCCACAAGTTGGGAAAAATAAAAATACATGCCAAAATTCCAGATACGAGTATAAATACGAAATACGGGAAATGAGGGTGATAACTCTACCCACCTTAAAAGAATTCCGTCCTCGGAATTTAATCAAGGAGCTAGAGATTGTCTCAACAAGCTACATTAAGCACAGGCAAGTTACACTAAGCAGTTCAATCATGCAATCATACAATGCAAGCAAGGAAGGGAAAACGTAAGGCATAAGGAAGACATTATACCCCACGAGTGAAACAGGTAGGGATATCGCGATCGGATGTCGTCCTCACGCTCCCACGTTGACTCACCTGGAGAGTGATGACCCCAAGCAACACAGACTAATTTAATAGTCTTGTTCTTGAGTATCTTCTCCCTCCGGTCCAATATAGACACGGGCCTCTCCTCATACGAAAGGTTGGTACCAACAACCAATTCCGAATAGTTTAGGGTGTGGCTCGGGTCCGGAATATACCGTCGTAATTGGGACACATGGAATACATCATGTACCTCACTTAGCGACGACGGAAGAGCGAGACGATAGGATACATCTCCTACTCGCTCTAGAATATTGAACGGCCCTATATACCTAGGACTAAGCTTTTCCCGCACGCCGAAGCGAATGACGCCGCGGTTAGGCGAGATCCTAAGGAATACATGGTCATCGACAGCAAATTCTAAGGGACGTCGATGAGCATCGGCCCAATGGCGCTGGCGGTCTTGGGCAACTCGGAGGTGATCTCTGACCTTCCTGACCACTTCAACCGTCTGGGAAATCAACTCGGGTCCGAGCATTTGCCTCTCTCCGACATCGTCCCATGCTAGCGGAGATCTGCACTTCCTGCCATAGAGAGCCTCGAAGGGTGCCATCTGGATACTGGCCTGATAACTGTTGTTGTACGAGAATTCCACCAGGTGCAGATGATTCTCCCATGAACCATCGAAGTCAAGGGTACAGGATCTCAACATATCTTCAAGAGTCTGGATTGTGCGTTCTGACTGACCATCTGTCTGCGGATGATATACTGAGCTGAATTGAAGGCGAGTCCCCAAACTCTTCTGCAGGCTGCGCCAAAAGTATGATATGAATCTTGAATCCCTGTCCGAGGTGATGCTGACTGGCACACCGTGAAGCCTAACGATCTGCCTGAGGTACATCTCTGCTAGCTGCGCCGTTGACTGCCCAACTCTGAATGGGAGAAAGTGTGCCACCTTGGTAAGCCTGTCCACAATTGTCCAAATAGCATCTCTGCCGGCCGAAGATCTGGGCAATCCGGTCACAAAATCCATGGTTATATGCTCCCATTTCCATTCTAGGATCGGTAAGGGTTGAAGAAGTCCAGCGGGCCTCTGATGTTCAGCTTTAACCTGTTGGCAAACCAAACACCGAGAGACAAATCGGGCTATCTCCCTCTTCATGCCATTCTACCAGAAATGCTGACGAATATCACGGTACATCTTCATACCACCCGGATGAATAAAATATTGTGAATTGTGGGCTTCTGCCATGACTTCCTGTCTGATATCTCCACTGGGTACACAAAGACGAGTGCCGTGCCGAAGTGTACCGTCTTCATGGATACATAACTCTGGTTTTCTTTCTGCTTCACACTCTGCTCTGAGTCGCTGGATCTTAGAATTTGTTGACTGTGCCACCCGGATTCTCTCAACTATGCTGGACTGAACCTGTAGGCTGGCCATCAATGCCACGCTGGTTGGAAGAACCACTTCAATTCCCATCTTCTGAAGATCTGCCAATAATTCTGGTTGCGCCGTCAGGAGATAAACTCCGGCTCTCCTGCTCAATGCATCTGCTACGACGTTGGCCTTCCCGGGATGATACTGCAAATCCACATCATAGTCCACCAGTAGCTCTAGCCATCTCCTCTGCCGCATATTAAGGTCCTTCTGGGTAAAAACATACTTCAGGCTCTTATGATCAGTAAAGATCTCCACTCTATCTCCGTATAAGTAGTGTCTCCATAATTTCAAAGCAAACACTACCGCCGCCAATTCCAAGTCGTGGGTCGGGTAATTCTTCTCATGATCACGTAATTGACGTGATGCATAAGATATTACCTTCCCATGCTGTATCAAGACATACCCCAATCCTCTGCCTGAAGCGTCACAATAAACTGTGAATCCTCCGGTCCCATCTGGAAGGGTGAGAATGGGAGCCGTTATCAAACCTCGCTTTAACTTCTCAAATGATTCCTGACACTCTGCTGTCCAAACAAATGGCACATCCTTGCGGGTCAACTAGGTCATCGGCGCTGAAATCCTTGCGAAATCTGAAACAAACCGCCGGTAGTAGCCGGCCAATCCAAGGAAGCTGCGAACCTCTGCCACTGAGCTGGGTACCGGCCATGACTCGATAGCCATAATCTTCTGGAGATCCACTTCCACTCCTCCTCGGGTAATGATGTGACCCAAGTATGATATACGATCGAGCCAGAACTCGCACTTACTGAACTTGGCATACAACTGATGCTCCCTAAGCGTCTGAAGGACGACTCTGAGATGCTGCTCATGCTCTGCTTCACTCTTGCTGTAGACCTGGATGTCATCTAGGAACACGATCACAAATTGGTCCAAGTAAGGCATGAAAATGCGATTCATGAGGTCCATGAATACGGCCGGCACATTGGTCGCTCCAAAGGGCATAACAAGGAACTCCCAATGTCCATACCTCGATCTGAATGCTGTCTTCGGGATGTCCTGCTCTCTGACTCTGATCTGGTGGTATCCCGAGCGCAAGTCGATCTTCGAGAACACTGAAGCCCCTCTGAGCTGATCAAACAAGTCATCTATCCTCGAAAGAGGGTATCTGTTCTTGATTGTCACCGAATTCAAGGTTCGATAATCAACACATAGCCTGGACGGACCATCCTTCTTTTTCACAAGAAGCATGGGGGCTCCCCAAGGTGATCCACTTGCACGAATGAATCCCTAGGTCCTCAGTTCTTCAATCATCTTGTATAAAATTTCCAACTCTGAAGGCGCTATCCTGTAGACTCGCTCTGATACTGGTGCTGTCCCGGGAATCAAGTCTATAGTGAACTCATTCTCCCGTTCCGGCGGCATCCCTGGAAGCTCCTCTGGAAAGACATCTGGAAACTCTTCAACTATCCAGGGTAACTGCACTGCTGCTACTGCCATCCGCAATGCTGGGGAAGATGGCTCCACTGCGCCTCTGGAAAACGAAAACTCTGGCTCGCCGGGGATACTGAAGACAACTCTGCCAATATGGCAGTCTATCCTAGCATACTGGTTCCTCAACCAATCTATGCCTAAGACTACATCATAGTCTGCCATAGAAAACTCTATAAATCTAGCGGGGAACTCCCTACCGCTAACTACGATCCGACACGAGGAAAACACTCGATCTACTCCCACAAGGCCATTACCAGTAAGTATATTGAGCCTCACTAATAATGACTCGGGCTCCAATCCTATCCGTGTCGCGAATCGTGCAGACATGAATGAATGCGATGCACCAGAATCAAATAATACAGACGTTGGAGAGGAGTTGACGAGAATAGTACCTGCCACTACCTCACCTGGTGCAACTTCTTCTTCCATAGCCATCATCATGGCCTAACCTTGTTCTCTGGCTGCTGGTCCCCTCTGCTGGAAACCTCTCTGCCTATTCTGGGTCTGAGCTTGGGCTTGTGCATACTGCTGGGGGTGTTGTTGCTGGAATGCCTGAGACTGAGGCGGCAAGGGCCTCGAAGACTGATACTGCTGTTGGGGTCGGTCCTCTCACCGAAGAGCTAGAAGAGTTGGATGCTGATGAACCACCCCTATTCGGGCAAGTCCCAACCCTATGATCTGCTGCTCCACAAGCCAGGCACAATCCCTGTACCCTGCGACAATCTGCCACCACATGCCCTGGCTTCCCGCAATGAGAACATCCCATCGCGGAAGTCTGCTTCTGCTTCTGCTGCTGCGGGTACGTCGGGGTCGAATACTGAACCGACGTTACTGAGGCCGCCCGCCTCGGAGTTCCAATGGTCAATCCCCTAGCTGCTGGGGCTGGAGCTGATGATTGGTGCATCTGACTGTGGGCCCGCTTCCTACTTCCGGTCCTATCCACGATCCTCTGGGAGGTGTACTCATGCCTCCTAGCTGCTCTCAAGACTGCATCGAACGTCTGGTGCTCGAACTGCTCAACCGCCAACAAGATCTCCAAATGCAGTCCCTGCTGGAACCGCTGGGCCCTATCAAACTCGGTCGCCACCAAGGTGGGGGCAAACCTACTGAGTCTAGAAAACTCCGATGCATAACTGTCGACTGTTCTGCCTCCTTGCTTCAAGTTGGTAAATCTGGTCTGCAGGTCGTACCGAACCACAGCATCAAAATACTTCGTCTGGAATCTCTCCCTAAACACTGCCCAAGCAATGGGTGCTACTAACCCCATGGCCTGTGCCGCCCACCAATTGCGAGCTAAATCCAACAATTGCAGGCGTACCACCGCCACCTTCTCATTCTCGGGTGTCCTGGCTGCTTCCAGAATCACCTCGGTATCCTGAAGCCATGCATCCGCGGCAATCGCGTCCTCGCTGCCGTCGAAGAAAGGAGGGTTCAATCGCTTGAAACTGTTGGCCGCCTGATTCCCTGGATGTCCGCCTCGGGTCAAAGCATCTTGAACTGTCTGGTGCAGGGTGTCGCTTCGACGATCCTGGGAAGCTTTCAAGGTTCTGATGAGGCCTACTAAGGTACCATCATCTGGCTCTGTGGGCTGGACGGGCCGAACTGGTGACTCTCCTCCAGTAGGTATCACTCTGGAGGCGACTCCGGAATGCTGGGCTTGATCTCCAGGTTGCTGCTGGTCCACGGGAGGTGCTCTTCCTTGCTGATCGGCAGGGTCAGGTACAGTACCGCTGAGGAAAACGACACAAGGAAACAATAAGGAAGGACCAGGAAAGATCAACAATACAAGCATATAATCAAGGCAAGAATTTCAGGGATTTGAAAATACGGGCGAAGATCAAGGGCGAATACTGATTGAGACATCTATTCGGTAAACCCTCACATTTCTTGATTGACAAGACCTGCATGGGCCACCACTTAAACCATGTCACGCCCCAGAACCAGAATATTGGAGAGCGGGGGCAGACATAGCCAGCTACGTATATTGAAATGGAAACCACCTCGATATACGGTCACGGCTGTCTAGAAATATGAGGGTTTACTACAAGCCAACAGTCTCTTATGGTCAAGCCTATTGTCTCAATCACAAGCAAGTAATATAATCACAAGATGTTTGACCACCAAATATAGAATAAAAGGCGTCCCAAATATTACATATCAGCTGATCATGAAGCTAGTCATACAAAATGCTAGGACTAGCAAGAGTTAAGTCATATATGATCAACCCTAGGATTTGTTAATCATGTTTACAGCCCGTAGGCAGACAGTAAGTAAAGTGCATCGAGCTAACAGGTGCTCGTCGGCTAAACGCCTCAAAGAATAGTTTTACAATAGTGTGAGCGAAACAAAATAGAAAACCCACTCGTAGCCCGGGTTCCTTCTAGTCGCCACCATTAGGCTGGAAGCTTGGTAGATCCTCGGGAGCTGCTCCAAAATCTGGCCACACAAAACCAGCTGGGTCAACCCCAGAAAGAGCAAGTGCCACAAGGGGGCCACGAAATAAGAACAAAAGCCAGCAATCAGCACAAAAAATCTATAATATTAAAACTAGAATGTAAGAAAATATGTCAAGATAATATACGACGAGATAACCATGGAACTGTTCCGATAACCAGGTTACAACCCGTAAACCAAACAAGGACCGGGGTTGTAACCCTTCGTATGAACAGAACTTGGTTTTCCACCATTTATCGGCAAGATAATAATGCAATAAATCAAGACAGGAAGCAATCTTGTACTGGATCAAGAGATGGCTAGACTGGTTATATCTCATTCAATCAATCACAGCCAAGCAGATCCTACGGCTTACTACTTTAACTAACTAGGGTTATCATAGGCCTAATTACTAACAAGATGCAGTGAGATTGTTCCACAGCCACAAGCCCTGCAGACCATCCAGGCTACCCAGGTCGAAAATTAGGGGTTGAATTCAGGTGGGTACATCGTCCAGGAGACAAATGTACCCTTAGGTGACTTAGAGGGTACAATACGCGACGGTGTGCTGGAAATGTGCCCTACTCGATGGCACGCTACAGATCCCAAGAGCGCCCAGGTAACGGGATTGCCTGTAGCTGTGACATCTCTTCATGACTACTGTGTTTTCTAGTTATTAACCTTAATCCATTTTTATAGGTGCTCCTGACCGTGGTACTCAGGAGTCCCATCCTAGACATGATGCAAGACAGGACAAGTGGATTAATCAAGCAAGCAAGAAGAACTACCCACGGTGTCAAGGCAGGTCAAGTTAAGTTATCAAGATAAATCATGTCAGGGTACTTGTCAGGAGTGCGCCACGACGGGCCACTATCATATCAGGTTGGTCTTGTCAGGAGTGCACCACTACGGGTCACTGCCGTGTTATGCTAGTTCCTTGCCATACCATGCTATGTACAATAGTCAGTCCAAACACATTAAGTAAAATCAAGCTTATGACAAAAGGCATAAGGATATAAAATGGGCGTAAAATATCTAATAAAATATCAATAAACAGGACCATAGAAAAGCCAAGCTTAAAGAAATAAGACCAAAACTCCAAGGGTCAATAGGTTAAGCAAGGGGTCAGGGGAGCAGCGTACGAAAAGTCACGCACGCTGAAAGAGCTGCGTACGTGAAAGTCACGCACGCTCAAGGAACAGTGTGCGTGAAAAGTCACGCACGCTCAAGGGAGCAGCTGCGTGAAAATTTACGCAAGCTCAAGGGAGCAGCTGCGTGAAAAGTCACGCAAGCTCAAGGGAGCAGCTGCGTGAAAAGTCACGCAAGCTCAAGGGAGCAGCTGCGTGAAAAGTTACGCACGCTCAAGGAAGCAGCTGCGTGAAAAGTCACGCAAGCTCAAGGGAGCAGCTGCATGAAAAGTCACGCAAGCTCAAGGGAGCAGCTGCGTGAAAAGTCACGCAAGCTCAAGGGAGCAGCTGCGTGAAAAGTCACGCACGCTCAAGGGAGCAGCTGCATAAAAAGTCACGCAAGCTCAAGGGAGCAGCTGCGTGAAAAGTCACACAAGCTCAAGGGAGCAGCACGCTCAAGGGAGCAGCTGCGTGAAAAGTCACGCAAGCTCAAGGGAGCAGCTGCGTGAAAAGTCACGCAAGCTCAAGAGAGCAGCTGCGTGAAAAGTCACGCAAGCTCAAGGAGACACGCTTCCAATAGGAAGCGTACTCAAGTCAGCGTATGCAGCGCTAAAGAGTGCGCCTAGCTCAGTGTATGCAAGTTAAACAGCTCTGCACACTGTTTACTGTCTTCTCCAGACAGCAAGAACACCATGGCTGAACCTAAGCTTCAAAAGTTCACAACTTGGCCATCCGAACTCCAAATCCGGATTTCCAAAGCTCCAACTTGGGTGAAATTGAATGCTCTTCCACATGGAAGCATCAAAAACCCATAAAATCCAACTAAAGTAGATCAAACCATACAAAATCTGAAAATAGAAATAACTTAGATCTAGAGCAAAGGAGACTTCAAATCACAAAACACCAAGTTCTAATGTTGATCTTCATATCCTAATCTAACAAATGAACCAAGAAAATAGGGCTCTCATGAAGTGGCAAGGTGCACTTACCTAGGGTTAGGAGAGTTGTGGTGGAAGGAGATGAAGAAGAAGAAGAAAATTAATGGTGGAAGTTATGAGGAGAGAGAGTGGTAGGTGGGGGTTATAAAGAGGGGGAGTTGTGGTGGGGATGAGGGGTAGCATAGGGCTAGGGTGTTCCAACACATAAAACTGAGCCAAACCGAACCATCCCCAATAAAACCGAGCCATGCCAAAAACCGAAATACGAGAAATAACGAAATTCCACAAGTTGAGAAAAATAAAAATACATACCAAAATTCCAGATACGAGTATAAATATAAAATATGGGAAATGAGGGTGACAGTAGAACACCTCCCGTGGACCAGCAACCTGGAGATCAAGCCCAGTATTCTGGAGTAGCCTCCAGAGTTATACCTCCTGGAGGAGAGCCCCCAGTTCAGCCTGCTAAGCCGGATGATGGCACCTTGGTAGGTCTCATCAGGACCTTGATAGCTTCCCAGGATCGCAGAGGAGACGCCTTGCACCAGACTGTGGCAGATTCTTTGACCAGAGGCGGTCATCCAGGGAACAGCGCGGCCAACAGCTTCAAGCGCTTAAACCCTCCCTTCTTCGACGGTAGTAAAGATGCTATCGTAGCAGATGCTTGGCTTCAGGACACTGAGATGATTCTAGAAGTAGCCAGGACCCCAGAGAACGAGAAGGTGGCGGTGGTACGCCTACAGTTGTTGGACTTAGTTCGCAGTTGGTGGACAACGCAAGCCATGGGATTAGTGGCACCCATTGCTTGGGCAGTATTTAGAGAGAGGTTCTAGATGAAGTATTTCGATGCTGTGGCTCGGTACGACTTACAGACAAGATTTACCAACTTTAAGCAAGGAGGCAGAACAGTCGACAGTTATGCATCTGAGTTTTCTAGGCTCAGTAGGTTTGCCCCCACCTTGGTGGCGACCGAGTTTGATAGGGCCCAGCGGTTCCAGCAGGGACTGCAATTGGAGATCTTGTTGGCAGTCGAGCAGTTCGAGCACCAGACATTCGATACAGTATTGAGGGCAGCTAGGAGGCATGAGTACACCTTCCAGAGGATCGTAGATAGGACCGGAGGTAGAAAGCGGTCCCACAGTCAGATGCACCAGTCATCAGCTCCAGCCCCAGCAGCTAGAAGTTTGACCATTGGAACTCCGAGGCGGGCGGCCTCAGTGACGTCGGTTCAGCATTCGACCCCGACGTACCCGCAGAAGCAGAAGCAGACTTCGGTAATAGGATATTCTCATTGCGGGAAGCCAGGCCATGTAGTGGCAGATTGTCGTAGGGCACAAGGATTGTGCCTTGCTTGTGGAGCGACAGATCATAAGATAGGAGCTTGCCCGAATAGGGGTAGTTCTTCCTCGTCCAACCTAACCAGTCCATCGGTTAGGGGACCAGCACCTATGCAGCAGCAGCAGTACCCAAGGCCATTGTTGTCTCAGGCCTAGGTATTCCAGCAGCAGTGTGCCCAGGCTCCAGTGCAGAGCAGGCAGAGAGGTTTCCAGCAGAGGGGACCCGCAGCTAGAGGTCAGGCCATGATGATGGCTATGGAAGAAGAAGTTGCACCAGGTGAGGTAGTGACAGGTACTATTCTCGTCAACTCCTTTCCAGCATTGGTATTATTTGATTCTGGTACATCGCATTCATTCATGTCTACACGATTCGCGATACGGATTGGATTGGAGCCCGAGTGTGGGAGTAGATCGAGTGTTTTCCTCGTATCGGATCGTAGTTAACGGTAGAGAGTTCCCCGCTAGATTTATAGAATTTTCTATAGCAGACTATGATGTAGTCTTAGGCATAGATTGGTTGAGGAACCAGTATGCTAGGATAGACTGCCATGTTGGCAGGGTTATCTTTAGTATTTCAGGCGAGCCAGAGTTTTCATTTTCCAGAGACGCGGTGGAGCCATCCACCCCAGTGTTGCGGATGGCAGTAGCAGCAGTGCAGTTGCCCCGGATAGTTGAAGAGTTTCCAGATGTCTTCCCAGAGGAGCTTCCAGGGATGCCGCCAGAGCGGAAGATCGAGTTCACTATAGACTTGATCCCCGAAACAGCACCAGTATCAGAGCGAGTCTACAGAATGGCGCCTTCAGAGTTAGAAATTTTGTACAAGATGATTAAAGAACTCAGGACCAAGGGATTCATTCGTGAAAGTGGATCGCCTTGGGGAGCCCCGATGCTTCTTGTGAAATAGAAGGATGGTACGTCCAGGTTATGTGTAGATTATCGTACCTTGAACTCAGTGACAATCAAGAACAGATACCCTTTTCCGAGGATAGATGACTTGTTTGATCAACTCAGAGGGGCTTCAGTGTTCTCGAAGATAGACTTGCGGTCAGGATACCACCAGATCAGAGTCAGAGAGCAGGACATCCCGAAGACAGCTTTTCGATCGAGGTATGGGCATTGGAAGTTCCTTATTATGCCCTTTGGAGCAACCAATGCGCCAGCAGTATTCATGGACCTCATGAATCGCATTTTTATGCCTTACTTGGATCAGTTCGTGATCGTGTTCCTGGATGATATCTTGGTCTACAGCAAGAGCAAAGCAGAGCATGAGCAGCATCTCAGAATCGTCCTTCTGACGCTTAGAGAGCATCAGTTGTACGCCAAGTTTAGTAAATGCGAGTTTTGGCTCGATCGCATTTCGTACTTGGGTCACATCATTACTCGAGAAGGAGTGGAAGTGGATCCCCAGAAGATTGTGGCTATCGAGTCATGGCCAGTACCTAGTTCAGTGGCAGAGGTTCGTAGCTTCCTTGGATTGGCCGGCTACTACCGACGATTTATTTCAGATTTTGTAAGGATTTCAGCGCCGATGACCCAGTTGACCCGCAAGGATGTGCAGTTTGCTTGGACAGCAGAGTGTCAGGAATCATTTGAGAAGTTGAAGCGAGGTTTGATAACGGCTCCCATTCTCACACTTCCAGATGGGACCGGAGGATTCACAGTTTATTGTGACGCTTCAGGCAGAGGATTGTGATGTGTCTTGATGCAGCATGGGAAGATAATATCTTATGTATCATGCCAACTTTGTGACCATGAGAAGAATTACCCGACCCACGACTTAGAACTGGCAGCAGCAGTGTTTGCACTTAAGTTATAGAGACACTACTTGTACGGAGATAGAGTGGAGATATTTACTGATCATAAGAGTCTGAAGTATGTTTTCACCCAGAAGGACCTTAATAGAGTGGAGATATTTGTCGATTCCAGAATGGAAGTGGGAGCACGTGACTATGGATTTTGTGACTGGATTGCCTAGATCCCCAGCTGTCACCCTCATTTCCTGTATTTCCCGTATTCCATATTTATACTCGTATATGGATTTGGCATGTATTTTTATTTTTCTCAACTTGTGGAATTTCGATATTTCTCGTATTTTAGGTTTTTGGCATGGTTCGGTTTTAATTGGATTGGGTTTGGTTTGGTTTTATGTGCATTGGATCACCTTAACCTATTCTCCACCCTCAACCTACCACAACTCACCCTCTTTATAATCCCCACCTACCACTCTCTCTCCTCATAACTTCCACCATTAATTTCCTTCTTCTTCTTCTTCTCCTTCCTCCACAACTCTCCTAACCCTGGGCAAGTACATCTTGCCATTACATGAGAACCCTCTTTTATTTGTCTATTTGCTAGATTAGGACATGGTGATCAACATTAGTACTTGGCATTTTGTGATTTGAAGTCTCCATTCTTCTAGATCTAAGTTTTTCCTAATTTTCGGTTTTGCTTGGTTTTGATCTACTTAAGTTGGATTTCTATGAGTTTTGATGTTTCCATGTGGAAGAGCATTCAATTCCACCCAAATTGGAACTTTGGAAATCCGGATTTGGAGTTCGGATGGCCAAGTTATGATGCTGTGTAGCCTTGAGTTCAACCATGGTATTCTTGCTGTTTGGAGAAGACAATGAGCAGTGTGCAGAGCTGTTTAGCTTACGCACACTGAGCTGCACGTGCTCTTTAGCGTGCGTACGCAGACTTGGGTACGCTTCCTGTTGGAAGCGTGCCTCTCTCAGCGTGCGTGACTTTTCACCTACGCTGCTCTCTGTAGCGTGCGTGACTTTTCACTTACGGTGCTCTCTCAGCGTGCGTGGCTTTTCACCTACGCTGCTCTCTGTAGCGTGCGTGACTTTTCGCCTATGCTGCTCTCTCAGCGTGCATGACTTTTCGCCTACGCTGCTCTCTCAGCGTGCGTGACTTTTCACCCACGCTGCTCTCTTTAGCGTGCGTGACTTTTCACCTACACTAATCTCTGTAGCGTGCGTGACTTTTCACCCACGCAGCTCTCTGTAGCGTGCGTGACTTTTCACCTACGCTGCTCTCTCAGCGTGCGTGACTTTTCGCCTACGCTGCTCTCTCAGCGTGCGTGACTTTTCACCTACGCTGCTCTTTCAGCGTACATGACTTTTCGCCTACGCTGCTCTCTCAGCGTGCGTGACTTTTTGCCTACGCTGCTCTCTCAGCGTGCGTGACTTTTCACCCACGCTGCTCTCTGTAGCGTGCGTGACTCTTCACCTACACTGCTCTCTGTAGCGTGCGTGACTTTTCACCCACGCAGCTCTCTGTAGCGTGCGTAACTTTTCACCTACACTGCTCTCTGGCGTGCGTGACTTTTTCACGTACGCAGCTCTTTCAGCGTGCGTGACTTTTGTACGCTGCTCCCCTGACCCCTTGTTTAATCCATTGGCTCTTGGAGTTTTGGTCTTATTTCTTTAAGCTCGGCTTTTTTATAGCCCTGAATATTGATATTTTATTAGATATTTACGCCCATGGCATGGTCTGATTTTACTTAATATGTTTGGAATGACTATTGTACATGGCATGGTATGGCAAGGAACTAGCATAACATGATAGTGACCCGTAGTGGTGCACTCCTGACATGACCAACCTGACATGATAGTGGCCCGTCGTGGCACACTCCTGACAAGTACTCTGACATGATTTATCTTAACTTGACCTGTTTTTACACCGTGGGTAGTTCTTTCTTGCTTGCTTGTTAAATCCACTTGTCCTGTCTTGCATCATGTCTAGGATGTGACTCCTGAGTACCACGGTCAGGAGTACCTACTAAAATGGATTAAGGTTAATAACTAGAATAACACAGTAGTCATGAAGAGATGACACAGCTACAGGCAATCCCGTTACCTGGGCGCTCTTGGGATCTGTAGCCTGCCATCGAGTAGGACACATTTCCAGCACACCGTCGCGTGTTGTACCCTCTAAGTCACCTAAGGGTACATTTGTCTTCTGGGCGATGTACCCACCTGAATTCAACCCCTAATTTTCGACCTGGGTAACCTGGATGGTCTGCAGGGCTTGTGGCTGTGGAACAATCTTACTGCATCTTGTTAGTAATTAGGCCTGTCATAACCCTAGTTAGTTAACGTAGTAAGCCGTAGTATCTGCTTGGCCGTGATTGATTGAATGAGGTATAACCAGTTTAGCCATGTCTTGATCCAGTACAAGGTTGCTCCCCGTCTTGATTTCCTGCATTATTATTATCTTGCCGATAAATGGTGGAAAACCAAGTTCTGTTCAGATGAAGGGTTACAACCCCGGTCCTTGTTTGGTTTACGGGTTGTAACCTGGCTATCGGAATAGTCCCATGGTTATCTCGTCGTATATCATCTTGATATGTTTTTTGTAATTCTAGTTTTAATATTAGATTTTTTTGTGCTGATTGCTGGCTTTGTTCTTATTTCGTGGCCCCCTTGTGGCACTTGCTCTTTCTGGGGTTGACCCAGCTGGTTTTGTGTGGCCAGATTTCGGAGCAGCTCCCGAGGATCTACCAAGCTTCCAGTCCAATGGTGGCGACTAGAAGAAACCCGGGCTACGAGTGGATTTTCTATTTTGTTTCGCTCACTCTATTGTAAAATTATTCTTTTGAGGCGTTTAGCCGACGAGCACCTGTTAGCTCGATGCACTTTTACTTACTGTCTGCCTACGGGCTGTAAACATGATTAACAAATCCTAGGGTTGATCATGTATGACTTAACTCTTGCTAGTCCTCGCATTTTGTACGACTAGCTTCATGATCAGCTGAATATGTAATATTTGGGACGCCTTATTATTGTGTATTTAATGATCATACATCTTGCGACCTTACTTACTAGCTTGTGATTGAGACATTAGGCTTGTTCATGACCATAAGAGACTGTTGGCTTGTAGTAAACCCTCATATTTTTAGACAGCCGTGACCGTATATCGAGGTGGTTTCCATTTCAATATACGTAGCTGGCTGTGTCTGCCCCCGCTCTCCAGTATTCTGGTTCTGGGGCGTGACACGGTTTAAGTGGTGGCCCATGCAGGTCTTGTCAATCAAGAAATGTGAGGGTTTACCGAATAGATGTCTCAATCAGTATTCGCCCTTGATCTCCGCCCGTATTTTCAAATCCCTGAAATTCTTGCCCTGATTACATGCTTGTATCGTTGATCTGTCCTGGTCCTTCCTTATTGTTTTCCTGTGTCATTTTTCTCAACGGTACTGTACCTGACCCTGCCGATCAGCAAGGAAGAGCACCTCCCGTGGACCAGCAGCAACCTAGAGATTAAGCCCAGTATTTCGTAGTTGCCTCCAGAGTGATACATACTGGAGGAGAGTCACCAGTTCGACCCATCCAGCCCGCAGATCCCGATGATGGTACCTTAGTAGGCCTCATCAGAACCTTGATAGCTTCCCAGGATCGTCGAAGCGACTCCCTGCACCAGACAGTTCAAGATGCTTTGACCCGAGGCGGACATCCAGGGAACCAGGCGGCCAACAGCTTCAAGCGATTGAACCCTCCTTTCTTCGACGGTACCGAAGATGCGATTGTCGCGGATGCATGGCTTCAGGATACCGAGGTAATTCTGGAAGCAGCTAGGACACCCGAGAATGAGAAGGTGGCGGTGGTACGCCTGTAGTTATTGGACTTGGCTCGCAGTTGGTGGACGGCGCAAGCCATGGGATTAGTGGCACCCATTGCTTGGGCAGTATTTAGAGAGAGATTCCAGATGAAGTATTTCGATGCTGTGGCTCGGTACGACCCGCAGACCAGATTTACCAACTTGAAGTAAGGAGGCAGAACAGTCGACAGTTATGCATTGAAGTTTTCTAGGCTCAGTAGGTTTGCCCCCACCTTAGTGGCGACCGAGTTTGCTAGGGCCCATCGGTTCCAGCAGGGGCTACATTTGGTGATCTTGTTGGCGGTTGAGCAGTTCGAGCACCAGACGTTCGATGCCGTCTTGAGAGCAGCTAGGAGGCATGAGTACACCTCCTAGAGGATCGTGGATAGGATCGAAAGTAGGAAGCGGTCCCACAGTCAGATGCACCAATCATCAGCTCCAGCCCCGACAGCTAGAGGATTGACCATTGGAACTCCGAGGCGGGCGACCTCAGTAACGTCGGTTCAGCATTCGACCCCGACGTACCCGCAGCAGCAGAAGCAGAAGCAGACTTCCGTGATGGGATGTTCTCATTGCGGGAAGCCAGGGCATGTGGTAGCAGATTGTCGCAGAGCGCAGGGATTGTGCCTGGCTTGTGGAGCGGCAGATCATAGGATAGGGGCTTGCCCGAATAGGGGTGGTTCATCAACATCCAACCCTTCTAGCTCTTCGGTGAGAGGACCGGCCCCAGCACCAGTTCAGCAGCAGCAGTATCAGTCTTCGAGGCCCTTGTCGCCTCAGTCTCAGGCATTCCAGCAACAGTACCCCCAGCAGTATGTTCAAGCCCAAGCTCAGACCCAGAATAGGCAGAGAGGTTTCCAGCAGAGGGGACCAGCAGCCAGAGAATAAGGTCAGGCTATGATGATGGCTATGGAAGAAGAAGTTGCACCAGGTGAGGTTGTGGCAGGTACTATTCTCGTCAACTCCTCTCCACCGTCTGTATTATTTGATTCTGGTGCATCGCATTCATTTATGTCTGCACGATTCGCGACACGGATAGGATTGGAGCCTGAGTCCTTATCAGTGAGGCTCAATATACTTACTTGTAATGGTCTTGTGGGAGTAGATCGTGTGTTTTCCTAGTGTCGGATCGTAGTTAGCGGTAGGGAGTTCCCCGCTAGATTCATAGAGTTTCCTATGGCAGACTATGATGTAGTCCTAGGCATGGATTGGTTGAGGAACCAGTATGCTAGGATAGACTGCCATATTGGCAGAGTTGTCTTTAGTATCCCCGGCGAGCCAGAGTTTTCGTTTTCCAGAGGCGCAGTGGAGCCATCTTCCCCAGCATTGCGGATGGCAGTAGCAGCAGTACAGTTATCCCGGATAGTTGAAGAGTTTTCAGATGTCTTTCCAGAGGAACTTCCAGGGATGCCGCCGGAGCGGGAGATTGAGTTCACTATAGACTTGATTCCCTGGGACAGCACCAGTATCAGAGCGAGTCTACAGGATGGCGCCTTCAGAGTTGGAGATTTTGTACAAGATGATTGAAGAACTCAGGACCAAGGGATTCATCCGTGCAAGTGGATCGCCTTGGGGAGCCCCGATGCTTCTTGTAAAAAATAAGGATGGTACGTCCAGGCTATGTGTTGATTATCGTACCTTAAATTCGGTAACAATTAAGAACAGATACCCTCTTCTGAGGATAGATGACTTGTTTGATCAGCTCAGAGGGGCTTCAGTGTTCTCGAAGATCGACTTGTGGTCGGGATACCACTAGATCAGAGTCAGAGAGCAGGACATCCCGAAGACAGCATTCAGATCGAAGTATGGGCATTGGGAGTTCCTTGTTATGTCCTTTGGAGCAACCAATGCGCCAGCAGTATTCATGGACCTCATGAATTGTATTTTCATGCCTTACTTGGATCAGTTCGTGATCGTGTTCCTAGATGATATCCTGGTCTACAGCAAGAGTGAAGCAGATCATGAGCAGCATCTCAGAGTCGTCCTCCAGACGCTTAGGAAGCATCAGTTGTACGCCAAGTTTAGTAAATACGAGTTCTGGCTCGATCGCATATCATACTTGGGTCATATCATTACCCGAGGAGGTGTGGAAGTGGATCCCCAAAAGATTGTGGCTATCGAGTCATGGCCGGTACCCAGCTCAGTAGCAGAGGTTCGCAGCTTCCTTGGATTGGCCGGCTACTACCTGCAGTTCGTTTCAGATTTTGCAAGGATTTCAGCACCGATGACCCAGTTGACCCGCAAGGATGTGCCGTTTGTTTGGACAGCAGAGTGTCAGGAATCATTTGAGAAGTTGAAGCGAGGTTTGATAACGGCTCCCATTCTCACCCTTCCAGATGGGACCGGAGGATTCACCGTTTATTGCGACGCTTCAGGCAGAGGATTGGGGTGTATCTTGATGCAGCATGGGAAGGTAATATCTTATGCGTCACGTCAACTACGTGATCATGAGAAGAATTACCCGACCCACGACTTGGAATTGGCGGCGGTAGTATTTGCTTTGAAGTTGTGGAGGCACTACTTGTACGGAGATAGAGTGGAGATCTTTACTGATCATAAGAGCCTGAAGTATGTTTTCACCCAGAAGGACCTTAATATGCGGCAGAGAAGATGGCTCGAGCTACTGGTGGACTATGATGTGGATTTGCAATATCATCCCGGGAAGGCCAACGTTGTAGCAGATGCATTGAACAGGAGAGCCGGAGTTTATTTCCTGACGGCGCAACCAGAATTATTGGCAGATCTTCAGAAGATGGGAATTGAAGTAGTTCTTCCAACCAGCGTGGCATTGATGGCCAGCCTACAGGTTCAGTCCAGTATAGTTGAGAGGATCCGGATGGCGCAGTCAGCAGATTCCAAACTTCAGCGACTCAGAGCAGAGTGTGAAGCTGGAAGAAGGCCAGAGTTATGTATCCATGAAGACGGTACACTTCGGCACGGCACTCGTCTTTGTGTACCCAGTGGAGATATCAGACAGAAAGTCATGGCAGAAGCCCACAGTTCACAATATTCTATTCACCCGGGTGGTACGAAGATGTACCGTAATATTCGTCAGCATTTCTGGTGGAATGGCATGAAGAGGGAGATAGCCCGATTTGTCTCTCGGTGTTTGGTTTGCCAACAGGTTAAAGCTGAACATCAGAGGCCCGCTGGACTTCTTCAGTCCTTACCGATCCCAGAATGGAAATGGGAACATATAACCATGGATTTTGTGACCGGATTGCCCAGATCTCCGGCCGGCAGAGATGCTATTTGGGTAATTATGGACAGGCTTACCAAGGTGGCGCACTTTCTCCTATTCAGAGTTGGGCAGTCGACGGCGCAGTTAGCGGAGATGTATCTCAGGCAGATCGTCAGGCTTTACGGTGTGCCAGTCAGCATCACCTCGGACAGGGATTCAAGATTCACATCACATTTTTGGTACAGCTTGCAGAAGAGTTTGGGAACTCGCCTTCAATTCAGCTCAGCTTATCACCCGCAGACGGATGGACAATCAGAGCGCACAATCCAGACCCTTGAAGATATGTTGAGATCCTGTACCCTTGACTTCGGTGGTTCATGGGAGAATCATCTGTACCTGGTAGAATTCTCGTACAACAACAGTTATCAGGCCAGTATCCAGATGGCACCCTTCGAGGCTCTTTATGGCAGGAAGTGCAGATCCCCGCTAGCATGGGACGATGTCGGAGAGAGGCAGATGCTCGGACCCGAATTGATTTCCCAGACGGTTGAAGTGGTCAGGAAGGTCAGAGATCACCTCCGAGTTGCCCAGGACCGCCAGCGCCATTAGGCCGATGCTCATCGGCGTCCCTTAGAATTTGCTGTCGGCGACCATGTATTCCTTAGGATCTCGCCAAACCGCGGCGTCATTCGCTTCGACGTGAGGAAAAAGCTTAGTCCTAGGTATATAGGGCCGTTCGATATTCTAGAGCGAGTAGGAGATGTATCCTATCGTCTCGCTCTTCCGCCGTCACTAAGTGAGGTGCATGATGTATTCCATGTGTCCCAATTACGACGATATATTCTGGACCCGAGCCATATCCTAGACCATTCGGAATTGGTTATTGGTACCAACCTTTCGTATGAGGAGAGGCCCGTGTCTATATTGGACCGAAGGGAGAAGATACTCAAGAATAAGACTATTAAATTAGTCCGTGTTGCTTGGGGTCATCACTCTCTAGGTGAGTCAACGTGGAAGCGTGAGAACGACATCCGATCGCGATATCCATACCTGTTTGACTCGTGAGGTATAATGTCTTTCTTATGCCTTACGTTTTCCCTTCCTTGCTTGCATTGTATAATTGTAGGATTGAACTGCTTAGTGTAACTTGCCTGTGCTTCGTGTAGCTTGTCGTGACAATCTCTAGCTCCTTGATTAAATTTCGAGGACGAAATTCTTTTAAGGTGGGTAGAGTTGTCACCCTCATTTCCTGTATTTTTCGTATTTTGTATTTATACTCGTATATGGATTTTGGCATGTATTTTTATTTTTCTCAACTTGTGGAATTTCGGTATTTCTAGTATTTTGGGTTTTTGGCATGATTCGGTTTTAATTGGATTGGGTTTGGTTTGGTTTTATGTGCATTGGATCACCTTAACCTATTCTCCACCCTCAATCCACAACAACTCACCCTCTTTATAATCCCCACCTACCACTCTCTCTCCTCATAACTTCCACCATTAATTTCCTTCTTCTTCTTCTTCTCCTTCCTCCATAACTCTCCTAACCCTAGGCAAGTGCATCTTGCCATTACATGAGAACCCCCTTTTATTTGTCCATTTGCTAGATTAGGACATGGAGATCAACATTAGTACTTGACATTTTGTGATTTGAAGTCTCCATTGTTCTAGATCTAGGTTTTTCCCTATTTTCGGTTTTGCTTGGTTTTGATCTACTTAAGTTAGATTTCTATGAGTTTTAATGTTTCCATGTGGAAGAGCATTCAATTCCACCCAAATTGGAACTTTGGAAATCCGGATTTGGAGTTCGGATGGCCAAGTTATGATGCTGTGTAGCCTTGAGTTCAACCATGGTGTTCTTGCTGTTTGGAGAAGACAGTGAGCAGTGTGCAGAGCTGTTTAGCTTACGCACACTGAGCTGTACGTACTCTTTAGCGTGCGTACGCAGACTTGGGTACGCTTCCTGTTGGAAGCGTGTCTCTCTCAGCGTGCGTGACTTTTCACCTACGCTGCTCTCTGTAGCGTGCGTGACTTTTCACCTACGCTGCTCTCTCAGCGTGCGTGGCTTTTCACCTACGCTGCTCTCTGTAGCGTGCGTGACTTTTCGCCTACGCTGCTCTCTCAGCGTGCGTGACTTTTCGCCTACGCTGCTCTCTCAGCGTGCGTGGCTTTTCACCCACGCTGCTCTCTGTAGCGTGCGTGACTTTTCACCTACACTGATCTCTGTAGCGTGTGTGACTTTTCACCCACGCAGCTCTCTGTAGCGTGCGTGACTTTTCACCTACGCTGCTCTCTCAGCGTGCGTGACTTTTCGCCTACGCTGCTCTCTCAGCGTGCGTGACTTTTCACCTACGCTGCTCTCTCAGCGTGCGTGACTTTTCGCCTACGCTGCTCTCTCAGCGTGCGTGACTTTTTGCCTACGCTGCTCTCTCAGCGTGCGTGACTTTTCACCCACGCTGCTCTCTGTAGCGTGCGTGACTTTTCACCTACACTGCTCTCTGTAGCGTGCGTGACTTTTCACCCACGCAGCTCTCTGTAGCGTGTGTGACTTTTCACCTATACTGCTCTCTGGCATGCGTGACTTTTTCACGTACGCAGCTCTTTCAGCGTGCGTGACTTTTGTACGCTGCTCCCCTGACCCCTTGTTTAACCCATTGGCTCTTGGAGTTTTGGTCTTATTTCTTTAAGCTTGGCTTTTCTGTAGCCCTGAATATTGAAATTTTATTAGATATTTTACGCCCATTTTATATCCTTACGTCTTTTTGTCATGAACTTGATTTTACTTAATATGTTTGGAATGACTATTGTACATGGCATGGTATGACAAGGAACTAACATAACATGACAGTGACCCCATAGTGGTGCACTCCTGACATGACCAACCTAACATGATAGTGGCCCGTCGTGGCGCACTCCTGACAAGTACTCTAACATGATTTATCTTAACTTGACCTGTCTTGACACCGTGGGTAGTTCTTTCTTGCTTGCTTGTTAAATCCACTTGTCCTGTCTTGCATCATGTCTAGGATGTGACTCCTGAGTACCACGGTCAAGAGTACCTACTAAAATGGATTAAGGTTAATAACTAGAATAACACAGTAGTCATGAAGAGATGACACAGCTACAGGCAATCCCGTTACCTGGGCGCTCTTGGGATCTGTAGCCTGCCGTCGAGTAGGGCACATTTCCAGCACACCGTCGTGTGTTGTACCCTCTAAGTCACCTAAGGGTACATTTGTCTTCTAGGCGATGTACCCACCTGAATTCAACCCCTAATTTTCGACCTAGGTAACCTGGATGGTCTGTAGGGCTTGTGGCTGTGGAACAATCTCACTGCATCTTGTTAGTAATTAGGCCTGTGATAACCCTAGTTAGTTAACGTAGTAAGCCGTAGTATCTGCTTGGCCGTGATTGATTGAATGAGGTATAACCAGTTTAGCCATATCTTGATCCAGTACAAGGTTGCTCCCCGTCTTGATTTCCTGCATTATTATTATCTTGCCGATAAATGGTGGGAAACCAAGTTCTGTTCAGATGTAGGGTTACAACCCCGGTCCTTGTTTGGTTTACGGGTTGTAACCTGGCTATCGGAATAGTCCCATGGTTATCTCGTCGTATACAATCTTGATATGTTTTTCGTAATTCTAGTTTTAATATTAGATTTTCTTGTGCTGATTGCTGGCTTTGTTCTTATTTCGTGGCCCCCTTGTGGCACTTGCTCTTTCTGGGGTTGACCCAGCTGGTTTTGTGTGGCCAGATTTTGGAGCAGCTCCCGAGGATCTACCAAGCTTCCAGTCCAATGGTGGCGACTAGAAGAAACCCGGGCTACGAGTGGGTTTTCTATTTTATTTCGCTCACTCTATTGTAAAATTATTCTTTTAAGGCGTTTAGCCGACGAGCACCTGTTAGCTCGATGCACTTTTACTTATTGTCTGCCTACGGGCTGTAAATATGATTAACAAATCCTAGAGTTGATCATGTATAACTTAACTCTTGTTAGTCCTCGCATTTTGTACGACTAGCTTCATGATCAGCTGAATATGTAATATTTGGGATGCCTTATTATTGTGTATTTAATGATCATATATCTTGCAACCTTACTTACTTGCTTGTGATTGAGACATTAGGCTTGTTCATGACCATAAGAGACTGTTGGCTTGTAGTAAACCCTCATATTTCTAGACAGTCGTGACCGTATATCGAGGTGGTTTCCATTTCAATATACGTAGCTGGCTGTGTCTGCCCCCGCTCTCCAGTATTCTGGTTCTGGGGCGTGACACCAGCTGGTCGAGATGCTATTTGGGTTACAGTTGACAGGCTCACGAAGGTGGCTCATTTTCTTCCATTTAGAGTTGGACAGTCAACGGCTCAGTTGGCAGAGATGTACCTCAGGCAGATTGTCAGGCTTCACGGTGTGCCCGTCAGTATCACCTCGGACCGAGATTCAAGGTTTACATCGCACTTTTGTTGTAGCTTGCAAGAGAGTTTGGGAACTCGTCTCCAGTTCAGTTCAGCATATCATCCGCAGACAGACGGTCAGCTAGAGCGCACAATCCAGACCCTTGAAGACATGCTGAGATCATGTACGCTCGATTTTGGTGGTTCGTGGGAAGATCACCTGCATCTTGTGGAATTCTCGTACAATAATAGTTTCCAGGCCAGTATCCAGATGGCACCATTCGAGGCTCTTTATGGTAGGAAGTGCAGATCCCCGCTAGCGTGGGATAATGTTGGAGAGAGGCAGATGCTCGGTCCAAAAATGATTGCCCAGACAGTTGAAGTGGTCAGAAGGATCAGAGATCGTCTTCGAGTTGCCCAAGATCGCCAGCGACATTGGGCCGATGCTCATCGACGTCCCTTGGAGTTTGCTATCGACGACCATGTATTCCTTAGGATCTCGCCTAACCGCGGCGTCATTCGCTTTGGCGTACGGGGAAAGCTTAGTCCTAGGTATATAGGGCCGTTCGATATCCTGGAGCGAGTAGGAGATGTATCCTATCGTCTTGCTTTTCCGTCGTCGCTAAGTGAGGTGCATGATGTATTCCATGTGTCCCAATTACGACGGTACGTCCCGGACCCGAGCCATATCCTAGACCATTCGGAACTGGTTGTTGGTACCAACCTTTCGTATGAGGAGAGGCCCGTGTGTATATTGGACCGGAGAGAGAAGATACTCAAGAACAAGACTATTAGTTTAGTCCATGTTGCTTGGGGTCATCACTCTCTAGGTGAGTCAACGTGGGAGCGTGAGGATGATATTCGATCGCGATATCCCTACCTGTTTGACTCGTAAGGTACAATGTCTTCCTTATGCCTTATGTTTTCCATCCCTTGCTTGCATGTATGATTGTCTGATTGCTTGCCTGTGATTAATATAGCTTGTCCTTGTCTCTCTAGCCTCTTAATTAAATTCCGAGGACGAAATTCTTTTAAGGTGGGTAGAGTTGTAACACCCATATTCTGAATACGTATTTTTGTCAAGCTTGCATGTATTTCAGACCTGTATTTATTTTCTCGGATTTTGGTATGTACTTGTAATTGGCTTGACTTACAGATTTTGGTTCTCGTAATTGGGTTTTACCTGGCTTAGTTTATTTTTTGGAGGAGAATTGGTTTGATTTGGTTTGGTTTGGTTTAACATGCATTGGAGCATTTTAACCTACACTCCACCCTCAACACAACACAACTCACCCTCATTAAAACTCCACCTACTTTTCTCTCTCCTCTTTATTTTTTATTTACTTCTCCATCTCCTTCTTCTTCCTTCCTCTACACAACTCACCAACACCCATAGACAAGTGCACCTTGCCACCACATGAGAACCACTTTTTATTTGTCCATTAGCTAGATTAGGCCATGGTGATCAACATTAGAACTTGTCATTTTGTGATTTGGAGTTTCCTTTATTCTAGATCTAGGTTTTTACTATTTTTGAATTTACATGGTTTTGATCTATTTAACTTTGATTTTGCTTGTTTTGATGCTTCCATGTAGAAGAGAATTCAATTTTACTCAAGTTAGACCTTTGAAAATCTAGATTTGGCTTTGATTTGACAAAGTTATGAAGAATTGAAGTTTTGGAGTTCTTGGAGTTCTTCTCGGGTTGGAGGAGCAGACCTCTCGGCCTGCGCTCTTTAGCGCAAGGCCGATTGCGCGGCTCACCCTTTGGTGAACTGCGCATCCCCTCGGCCAGAGCATTGCGCTGAGCTGAACTGCGCTGGCGCTTCTTAGCCCAGCGTTCCCTTTCCCCTTGCGCACATGGCTCTTGCGCAGTCTACTTCTGCACAATCCATCCATGCGCCATCCATTCCTGCGCAACTTGATCCAGCGCAATCCATCTGCTGCGCCATCCACCCCTGCGCAGTTGGTACCCTGCGCAGCTCACCCATGTGCAGTTGGTACCCTGCGCAGCTCACCCCTGCGCAGTTGGCCCCTGGCGTACTTGACTCCTGCGCAACCCGACCCCAGGGACCCTTGCACAATCTATTCAATCATGGAGATTTGGTTTTATTTTACTTAATATGTTTGGAATGACTATTGTACATGGCCTGGTATGACAAGGAACTAGCATACACGACAGTGACCCATAGTGGTGCACTCCTGACATGACCAACCTGACATAATAATGGCCCGTCGTGGCGCACTCCTGACAAGTACCCTGACATGAATTATCTTGATAACTTGATAGTGGCCCGTGGCGGCGCTCTCATGACTTGACTTGACTTGACTTGTAACTTGTAACTTGACTTGTATAATCAACTTGACATCGTGGGTGTTCCTGCTTGCTTGCTTGTGCAATCCACTTGTCTTGTCTTGTATCATGTCTAGGACGTGACTCCCTGGTTCCCACGGTCAGGGATTCATACTGAACATGGATTAGGCTAATGATTAGATCTAACTATAGTTCATGGAGAATTTCCAGTCACAGGCAATCTTGTTATCTGGGCGCTCTTAATTGGACATGTAGCTTGCCGACGAGTAGAGCACATTTCCAGCGCACTGTCATGTGTTGCACCCTCTAAGTCACCTAAGGGTATATCGTCTCCGGGACGATGTACCCAGCCATACTCTCAATCCCGCGGAAGGATAACTAGATGGTCTGCAGGGCTTGGGACTGGGAAATTCTCATTGCATCTTGTTAGTAATTAGGCTTGTGACAACCCTAGTTAGTTAAAGTAGTAAGCCGTAGTAATTGCTTGGCCGCTTGTGAATGAATGATGTCCAGCCCTGTCTAAGTCTTGTCTAGTCCCTGTACCCTGGTACTCCTGAACATGATTGTTTCACTTGCTTAAACAATAATTGGGTAGAGACAATGAGCTATTCAGGCGAAGGGTTACAACCCCGGTCCTTGTTTGGTTACGGGTTGTAACCTGGTTTCCAGAAGGGTTCCACGTCCCTAGTCGTTTATTGCCCTAACGTGTTCTTTATTACTTGTACCTTCTTCCATTTCTTTTCTTATATTCTGATATGCTGGCTTTTGTTCTTATTTCGTGGCCTCCTTTGTGGCACTTGCTCTTTCTGGGGTTTGACCCAGCTGGTTTTGTGTGGCCAAATTTCGGAGCAGCTCCCGAGGATCTTCCGAACCTCCAGCCCGATGGTGGCGACTAGAAGGAACCCGGGCTACGAGTGGGTTTTCTATTTTGTTTCGCTCACTCTATTGTAAATTTATTCTTTTGAGGCGTTTAGCCGACGAGCACCTGTTAGCTCGATGCACTTTTACTTACTGTCTGCCTACGGGCTGTAAACGTGATTAACAAATCCTAGGGTTGATCATGTATGACTTAATTCTTGCTAGTCCTAGCATTTTGTACGACTAGCTTCATGATCAGCTGATATGCAATATTTGGGACGCCTTTTATTGTATATTTGGTGGTCAAACATCTTGTGATTATATTATTTGCTTGAGATTGAGACAGTAGGCTTGACCTTAAGAGACTGTTGGCTTGTAGTAAACCCTCATATCTAGACAGCCGTGATCGTATGGCGAGATGGACTTCATTTCAATATACGTAGCTGGCTATGTTCGCCTCCGCTCTCCAGTATTCTGGTTATGGGGCGTGACATGGTTTAAGTGGTGGCCCATGCAGGTCTTGTCAATCAAAAAATATGAGGGTTTACCTAATAGATGTCTCAATCAGTACTCGTCCTTGATCTCCGTTCATATCCTCTGAATTTTTGGATTCTTGTCTTGATCATGTGCTTGTATCGTTGATCTGTCCTGGTCCTTCCTTATTGTTTTTCTCTGTGTCGTCTTCTTCAGCGGCACTGTACCTGACCCCGTCGAACAGCAAGGTAGAACACCTCCCGTGGACCAGCAACCTGGAGATCAAGCCCAGCATTCCGGAGTAGCCTCCAGAGTTATACCTCCTAGAGGAGAGCCCCCAGTTCAGCCTGCTGAGCCGGATGATGGCACCTTGGTAGGTCTCATCGGGACCTTGATAGCTTCCCAGGATCGCAGAGGAGACGCCTTGCACCAGACTGTGGCAGATGCTTTGACCAGAGGTGGTCATCCAGGGAACAGCGCGGCTAACAGCTTCAAGCACTTAAACCCTCCCTTCTTCGACGGTAGTGAAGATGCTATCGCAGCAGATGCTTGGCTTCAGGACACTGAGGTGATTCTAGAAGCAGCCAGGACCCCAGAGAACGAGAAGGTGGCGGTGGTACGCCTACAGTTGTTGGACTTAGCTCGCAGTTGGTGGGCAACGCAAGCCATGGGATTAGTGGCACCTATTGCTTGGGCAGTGTTTAGAGAGAGGTTCCAGACGAAGTATTTCGATGCTGTGGCTCGGTACGACTTGCAGACGAGATTTACCAACTTGAAGCAAGGAGGCAGAACAGTCGACAGTTATGCATCTGAGTTTTCTAGGCTCAGTAGGTTTACCCCCACCTTGGTGGCGACCGAGTTTGATAGGGCCCAGCAGTTCCAGCAGGGACTGCATTTGGAGATCTTGTTGGCAGTCGAGCAGTTCGAGCACCAGACGTTCGATGCAGTATTGAGGGCAGCTAGGAGGCATGAGTACACCTCCCAGAGGATCGTGGATAGGACCGGAGATAGGAAGCGGTCCCACAGTCAGATGCACCAGTCATCAGCTCCAGCCCCAGCAGCTAGAAGTTTGACCATTGGAACTCCGAGGCGGGCGGCCTCAGTGACGTCGGTTCAGCATTCAACCTCGACGTACCCGCAAAAGTAGAAGCAGACTTCGGCAATGGGATGTTCTCATTGCGGGAAGCCAGGCCATGTAGTGGCAGATTATCGTAGGGCGCAAGGATTGTGCCTTGCTTGTGGAGCAGCAGATCATAAGATAGGAGCTTGCCCGAATAGGGGTTGTTCTTCCTCGTCCAACCTAACCAGTCCATCGGTTAGGGGACCAGCACCAATGCAGCAGCAGCAGTACCCAAGGCCATTGTTGTCTCAGGCCCAGGCATTCCAGCAGCAGTGTGCCCAGGCTCCAATGCAGAGCAGGCAGAGAGGTTTCCAGCAGAGGGGACCCGCAGCTAGAGGTCAGGCCATGATGATGGCTATGGAAGAAGAAGTTGCAGCAGGTGAGGTAGTGGCAGGTACTATTCTCGTCAACTCCTTTCCAGTATTGGTATTATTTGATTCTGGTGCATCGCATTCATTCATGTCTACACGATTCGCGACACGGATTGGATTGGAGCCCGAGTCATTATCAGTGAGGCTCAATATACTTACTGGTAATGGTCTTGTGGGAGTAGATCGAGTGTTTTCCTCGTGTCGGATCGTAGTTAGCGGTAGAGAGTTCCCCGCTAGATTTATAGAATTCTCTATGGCAGACTATGATGTAGTCTTAGGCATGGATTGGTTGAGGAACCAGTATGCTAGGATAGACTGCCATGTTGGCAGGGTTATCTTTAGTATTCCAGGCGAGCCAGAGTTTTCATTTTTCAGAGGCGCGGTGGAGCCATCCCCCCCAGTGTTGCGGATGGCAGTAGCAGCAGTGCAGTTGCCCCGAATAGTTGAAGAGTTTCCAGATGTCTTCCCAGAGGAGCTTCCAGGGATGCCGCCAGAGCGGGAGATCGAGTTCACTATAGACTTGATCCCTGGAACAGCACCAGTATCAGAGCGAGTCTACAGAATGGCGCCTTCAGAGTTGGAGATTTTGTACAAGATGATTGAAGAACTCAGGACCAAGGGATTCATTCGTACAAGTGGATCGCCTTGGGGAGCCCCGATGCTTCTTGTGAAAAAGAAGGATGGTACGTCCAGGTTATGTGTAGATTATCGTACCTTGAACTCAGTGACAATCAAGAACAGATACCCTCTCCCGAGGATAGATGACTTGTTTGATCAACTCAGAGGGGCTTCAGTGTTCTCGAAGATAGACTTGCGGTCAGGATACCACCAGATCAGAGTCAGAGAGCAGAACATTCCGAAGACAGCTTTTCGATCGAGGTATGGGCATTGGAAGTTCCTTGTTATGCCCTTTGGAGCAACCAATGCGCCAGCAGTATTCATGGACCTCATGAATCGTATTTTTATGCCTTACTTGGATTAGTTCGTGATCGTGTTCCTGGATGATATCTTGGTCTACAGCAAGAGCGAAGCAGAGCATGAGCAGCATCTCAGAATCGTCCTTCAGACGCTTAGAGAGCATCAGTTGTACGCCAAGTTCAGTAAATACGAGTTCTGGCTCGATCGTATTTCGTACTTGGATCACATCATTACTCGAGGAGGAGTGGAAGTGGATCCCCAGAAGATTGTGGCTATCGAGTCATGGCCAGTACCTAGATCAGTGGCAGAGGTTCATAGCCTCCATGGATTGGCCGGCTACTACCGACGATTTGTTTCAGATTTTGTAAGGATTTCAGCGCCGATGACCCAGTTGACCCACAAGGATGTGCAGTTTGCTTGGACAGCAGAGTGTCAGGAATTATTTGAGAAGTTGAAGCGAGGTTTGATAACGGCACCCATTCTCACACTTCCAGATGGGACCGGAGGATTCACAGTTTATTGTGACGCTTCAGGCAGAGGATTGGGATGTGTCTTGATACAGCATGGGAAGGTAATATCTTATGCATCACGCCAACTTCGTAACCATGAGAAGAATTACCCGACCCACGACTTGGAACTGGCAGCAGTAGTGTTTGCACTTAAGTTATGGAGACACTACTTGTACGAAGATAGAGTGGAGATATTTACTGATCACAAGAGTCTGAAGTATGTTTTCACCCAGAAGGACCTTAATATGCGGCAGAGAAGATGGCTTGAGCTATTGGTGGACTATGATGTGGATTTGTAGTATCACCCAGGAAAGCCAACGTTGTAGCAGATGTGTTGAGCCGGAGAGCCGGAGTTTATTTTCTAACGGCACAACCAGAGTTATTGGCAGATTTTCAGAAGATGGGAATTGAAGTGGTTCTTCCTTCCAACGTGGCATTGATGGCCAGTCTACAGGTTCAGTCCAGCATAGTTGAGAGGATTCGTACAGCGCAGTCTACAGATTCCAAGATTCAGCGACTTAGAGCAGAGTGTGAGACAGAAAGAAGGCCAGAATTATGTATCCATGAAGATGGTACACTTCGACACGGCTCTCGTCTTTGCGTATCCAGTGGAGATATCAGACAGGAAGTCATGGCAGAAGCTCACAGTTCACAGTATTTTATTCATCCCGGTGGCACGAAGATGTACCGTGATATCCGTCAGCACTTCTGGTGGAATGGCATGAAAAGGGAGATAGCCCGGTTTGTCTCTCAGTGTTTGGTTTGCCAGCAGGTTAAAGCTGAACATCAGAGGCCCGCTGGACTTCTTCAGCCCTTGCCGATTCCAGAATGGAAGTGGGAGCACGTGACTATGGATTTTGTGACTGGATTGCCTAGATCCCGAGCTGTCACCCTCATTTCCTGTATTTCTCGTATTCCATATTTATACTCGTATATGGATTTTGGCATGTATTTTTATTTTTCTCAACTTGTGGAATTTTGGTATTTCTCGTATTTTGGGTTTTTGGCATGGTTCGATTTTAATTGGATTGGGTTTGGTTTGGTTTTATGTGCATTGGATCACCTTAACCTATTCTCCACCCTCAACCTACCACAACTCACCCTCTTTATAATCCCCACCTACCACTCTCTCTCCTCATAACTTCCACCATTAATTTCCTTCTTCTTCTTCTTCTCATTCCTCCACAACTCTCCTAACCCTAGGCAAGTGCATCTTGCCATTACATGAGAACCCTCTTTTATTTGTCCATTTGCTAGATTAGGACCTGGTGATCAACATTAGTACTTGGCATTTTGTGATTTGAAGTCTCCATTGTTCTAGATCTAGGTTTTTCCCTATTTTCAGTTTTGCTTGGTTTTGATCTACTTAAGTTGGATTTCTATGAGTTTTGATGTTTCCATGTGGAAGAGCATTCAATTCCACCCAAATTGGAACTTTGGAAATCCAGATTTGGAGTTCGGATGGCCAAGTTATGATGCTGTGTAGCCTTGAGTTCAACCATGGTGTTCTTGCTGTTTGGAGAAGACAGTGAGCAGTGTGCAGAGCTGTTTAGCTTACGCACACTGAGCTACGTGTGCTTTTTAGCGTGCGTACGCAGACTTGGGTACGCTTCCTGTTGGAAGCGTGTCTCTCTCAGCGTGCGTGACTTTTCACCTACGCTGCTCTCTGTAGCGTGCGTGACTTTTCACCTACGCTGCTCTCTCAGCGTGCGTGGCTTTTCACCTATGCTGCTCTCTGTAGCGTGCGTAACTTTTCGCCTACGCTGCTCTCTCAGCGTGCGTGACTTTTCGCTTACGTTGCTCTCTCAGCGTGCGTGACTTTTCACCCACGCTGCTCTCTGTAGCGTGCTTGACTTTTCACCTACACTGATCTCTGTAGCGTACGTGACTTTTCACCCACGCAGCTCTCTGTAGCGTGCGTGACTTTTCACCTACGCTGCTCTCTCAGCGTGCGTGACTTTTCGCCTACGCTACTCTCTCAGCGTACGTGACTTTTCACCTATGCTGCTCTCTCAGCGTGCGTGACTTTTCGCCTACGCTGCTCTCTCAGCGTGCATGACTTTTCGTCTACGCTGCTCTCTCAGCGTGCGTGACTTTTCACCCACGCTGCTCTCTGTAGCGTGCGTGACTTTTCACCTACACTGCTCTCTGTAGCGTGCGTGACTTTTCACCCACGCAGCTCTCTGTAGCGTGCTTGACTTTTCACCTACACTGCTCTCTGGTGTGCGTGACTTTTTCACGTACGCAGCTCTTTCAGCGTACGTGACTTTTGTACGCTGCTCCCCTGACCCCTTGTTTAACCCATTGGCTCTTGGAGTGACTATTGTACGCCTTTTTGTCATGAACTTGATTTTACTTAATATGTTTGGAATGACTATTGTATATGGCATGGTATGACAAGGAACTAGCATAACATGACAGTGACCCGTAGTGGTGCACTCCTGACATGACCAACCTGACATGATAGTGGCCCGTCGTGGCGCACTCCTGACAAGTACTCTGACATGATTTATCTTAACTTGACATGTCTTAACACCGTGGGTAGTTCTTTCTTGCTTGCTTGTTAAATCTACTTGTCCTGTCTTGCATCATGTCTAGGATGTGACTCCTGAGTACCACGGTCAGGAGTACCTACTAAAATGGATTAAGGTTAATAACTAGAATAACACAGTAGTCATGAAGAGATGACAAAGCTACAGGCAATCCCGTTACCTGGGCGCTCTTGGGATCTGTAGCCTGCCGTCGAGTAGGGCAGATTTCCGGCACACCGTCGCGTGTTGCACCCTCTAAGTCACCTAAGGGTACATTTGTCTTCTGGGCGATGTACCCACCTGAATTCAACTCCTAATTTTCGACTTGGGTAACCTGGATGGTTTGCAGGGCTTGTGGCTGTGGAAAAATCTCACTGCATCTTGTTAGTAATTAGGCCTGTGATAACCCTACTTAGTTAACGTAGTAAGCCGTAGTATCTGCTTGGCCGTGATTGATTGAATGAGGTATAACCAGTTTAGCCAAGTCTTGATCCAGTTCAAGGTTGCTCCCCGTCTTGATTTCCTGCATTATTATTATCTTGCCGATAAATGGTGGAAAACCAAGTTCTGTTCCGATGAAAGGTTACAACCCCGGTCCTTGTTTGGTTTACGGGTTGTAACCTGGCTATCGGAATAGTCCCATGGTTATCTCGTCGTATATCATCTTGATATGTTTTTCGTAATTCTAGTTTTAATATTAGATTTTCTTGTGCTGATTGCTGGCTTTGTTCTTATTTCGTGGCTTCCTTGTGGCACTTGCTCTTTCTGGGGTTGACCCAGCTGGTTTTGTGTGGCCAGATTTCAGAGCAGCTCCCGAGGATCTACCAAGCTTCCAGTCCAATGGTGGCGACTAGAAGAAATCCGGGCTACGAGTGGGTTTTCTATTTTGTTTCGCTCACTCTATTGTAAAATTATTCTTTTGAGGCGTTTAGCCGACGAGCACCTGTTAGCTCGATGCACTTTTACTTACTGTCTGCCTACGTGCTGTAAACATGATTAACAAATCCTAGGGTTGATCATGTATGACTTAACTCTTGCTAGTCCTCGCATTTTGTACGACTAGCTTCATGATCAGCTGAATATGTAATATTTGGGACGCCTTATTATTGTGTATTTAATGATCATACATCTTGCGACCTTACTTACTTGCTTGTGATTGAGACATTAGGCTTATTCATGACCATAAGAGACTGTTGGCTTGTAGTAAACCCTCATATTTCTAGACAGCCGTGACCGTATATCGAGGTAGTTTCCATTTCAATATACGTAGCTGGCTGTGTCTGCCTCCGCTCTCCAGTATTCTGGTTCTAAGGCATGACACGGTTTAAGTGGTGGCCCATGCAGGTCTTGTCAATCAAGAAATGTGAGGGTTTACCGAATAGATGTCTCAATCAGTATTCGCCCTTGATCTCCGCCCGTATTTTCAAATCCCTGAAATTCTTGTCCTGATTACATGCTTGTATCGTTGATCTGTCATGGTCCATCCTTATTGTTTCCCTGTGTCGTTTTCCTCAACAGCACTGTACCTGACCCTGCCGATCAGCAAGGAAGAGCACCTTCCATGGACCAGCAGCAACCTGGAGATCAAGCCCAGCATTCCGGAGTTGCCTCCAGAGTGATACTTACTGGAGGAGAGTCACCAGTTCGGCCCGTCCAGCCCGCAGAGCCCGATGATGGTACCTTAGTAGGCCTCATCAGAACCTTGATAGCTTCCCAGGATCGTCGAAGCGACGCCCTGCACCAGACAGTTCAAGATGCTTTGACCCGAGGCGGACATCCAGGGAACCAGGCGGCCAACAGCTTCAAGCGATTGAACCCTCCTTTCTTCGACGGCACCGAGAATGCGATTGCCGCGGATGCATGGCTTCAGGATACCGAGGTGATTCTGGAAGCAGCTAGGACACCCGAGAATGAGAAGGTGGCGGTCGTACGCCTGCAGTTGTTGGACTTCGCTCGCAGTTGGTGGACGGCGCAAGCCATGGGATTAGTGGCACCCATTGCTTGGACAGTATTTAGAGAGAGATTCCAGACGAAGTATTTCGATGCTGTGGCTCGGTACGACCTGCAGACCAGATTTACCAACTTGAAGCAAGGAGGCAGAACAGTCGACAGTTATGCATCGGAGTTTTCTAGGCTCAGTAGGTTTGCCCCCACCTTGGTGGCAACCGAGTTTGATAGGGCCCAGCAGTTCCAGCAGGGGCTGCATTTGGAGATCTTGTTGGCGGTTGAGCAGTTCGAGCACCAGACGTTCGATACAGTCTTGAGAGCAGCTAGGAGGCATGAGTACACCTCCCAGAGGATCGTGGATAGGAACGGAAGTAGGAAGCGGTCCCACAGTCAGATGCACCAATCATCAGCTCCAGTCCCGGCAGCTACGGGATTGACCATTAGAACTCCGAGGCGGGCGGCCTCAGTAACGTCGGTTCAGCATTCGACCCCGACGTTCCCGCAGCAGCAGAAGCAGAAGCAGACTTCCGCGATAGGATGTTCTCATTGCGGGAAGCCAGGGCATGTGGTGGCAGATTATCGCAGGGCGCAGGGATTGTGCCTGGCTTGTGGAGCGGCAGATCATAGGATAGGGGCTTGCCCGAATAGGGGTGGTTCATCAGCATCCAATCCTTCTAGCTCTTTGGTGAGAAGACCGGCCCCAGCACCAGTTCAGCAGCAGCAGTATCAGTCTTTGAGGCCCTTGCCGCCTCAGTCTCAGGCATTCCAGCAACAGTACCCCCAACAGTATGTTCAAGCCCAAGCTCAGACCCAGAATAGGCAGAGAGGTTTCCAGCAGAGGGGACCAGCAGCCAGAGGATAAGGTCAGGCCATGATGATGGCTATAGAAGAAGAAGTTGCACCAGGTGAGGTTGTGGCAGGTACTATTCTCGTCAACTCCTCTCCAGCGTCTGTATTATTTGATTCTGGTGTATCACATTTATTTATGTCTGCACGATTCGTGACACGAATAGGATTGGAGCCCGAGTCCTTATCAGTGAGGCTCAATATACTTACTGGTAATGGCCTTGTGGGAGTAGATCGTGTGTTTTTCTCGTGTCGGATCGTAGTTAGCGATAGGGAGTTCTCCGCTAGATTCATAGAGTTTCCTATGGCAGACTATGATGTAGTCCTAGGCATGGATTGGTTGAGGAACCAGTATGCTAGGATAGACTGCCATATTGGCAGAGTTGTCTTTAGTATCCCCGGCGAGCCAGAGTTTTCGTTTTCCAGAGGCACAGTAGAGCCATCTTCCCCAGCATTGCGGATGGCAGTAGCAGCAGTGCAGTTACCCCGGATAGTTGAAGAGTTTTCAGATGTCTTTCCAGAGGAACTTCCAGGGATGCCGCCGGAGCGGGAGATTGAGTTCACTATAGACTTGATTTCCGGGACAACACCAGTATCAGAGCGAGTCTACAGGATGGCGCCTTCAGAGTTGGAGATTTTGTACAAGATGATTGAAGAACTCAGGACCAAGGGATTCATCCGTGCAAGTGGATCACCTTGGGGAGCCCCGATGCTTCTTGTGAAAAAGAAGGATGGTACGTCCAGGCTATGTGTTGATTATCGTACCTTAAATTCGGTGACAATCAAGAACAGATACCCTCTTCCGTGGATAGATGACTTATTTGATCAGCTCAGAGGGGCTTCAGTGTTCTCGAAGATCGACTTATGGTCGGGATACCACCAGATCAGAGTCAGAGAGCAGGACATCCCGAAGACAGCATTCAGATCGAAGTATGGGCATTGGGAGTTCCTTGTTATGCCCTTTGGAGCAACCAATATGCCAGCAGTATTCATGGACCTCATGAATCGCATTTTCATGCCTTACTTGGATCAGTTCGTGATTGTGTTCCTAGATGATATCCTGGTCTACAACAAGAGTGAAGCAGAGCATGTGCAACATCTCAGAGTCGTCCTCCAGATGCTTAGGGAGCATCAGTTGTACGCCAAGTTTAGTAAATGCGAGTTCTGGCTCGATCGCATATCATACTTGGGTCATATCATTACCCGAGGAGGAGTGGAAGTGGATCCCCAGAAGATTGTGGCTATCGAGTCATGGCCGGTACCCAGCTCAGTAGCAGAGGTTCGCAGCTTCCTTGGATTGGCCGGCTACTACCGGCGGTTCGTTTCAGATTTTGCAAGGATTTCAGCACCGATGACCCAGTTGACCCACAAGGATGTGCCGTTTGTCGGGACAGCAGTGTGTCAGGAATCATTTGAGAAGTTGAAGCGAGGTTTGATAACGGCTCCCATTCTCACCCTTCTAGATGGGACCGGAGGATTCACCGTTTATTGCGACGCTTCAGACAGAGGATTGGGGTGTGTCTTGATGCAGCATGGGAAGGTAATATCTAATGCGTCATGTCAACTACGTGATCATGAGAAGAATTACCCGACCTACGACTTGGAATTGGCGGCGGTAGTGTTTGCTTTGAAGTTGTGGAGGCACTACTTGTACGGAGATAGAGTAGAGATCTTTACTGATCATAATAGCCTGAAGTATGTTTTCACCCAGAAGGACCTTAATATGCGGCAGAGAAGATGGCTCGAGCTACTGGTGGACTATGATGTGGATTTACAATATCATCCCGGGAAGGCCAACGTTGTAGCAGATGCATTGAGCAGGAGAGCCGGAGTTTATTTCCTGACGGCGCAACCAGAATTATTGGCAGATCTTCAGAAGATGGGAATTGAAGTGGTTCTTCCAACCAGCGTGGCATTGATGGCCAGCCTACAGGTTCAGTCCAGCATAGTTGAGAGGATCCGGATGGCACAGTCAGCAGATTCCAAGCTTTAGTGACTCAGAGCAGAGTGTGAAGTAGGAAGAAGGCCAGAGTTATGTATCCATGAAGACGGTACACTTCGGCACGGCACTCGTCTTTGTGTACCCAGTGGAGATATCAGACAGGAAGTCATGGCAGAAGCCCACAGTTCACAATATTCTATTCACCCGGGTGGTATGAAGATGTACCGTGATATTCGTCAGCATTTCTGGTGGAATGGCATGAAGAGGGAGATAGCCCGGTTTGTCTCTTGGTGTTTGGTTTGCCAACAGGTTAAAGCTGAACATCAGAGGCCCGCTGGACTTCTTCAGCCCTTACCGATCCCAGAATGGAAATGGGAACATATAACCATGGATTTTGTGACCGGATTGCCCAGATCTCCGGCCGACAGAGATGTTATTTGGGTAATTGTGGACAGGCTTACCAAGGTGGCGCACTTTCTCCCATTCAGAGTTGGGCAGTCGACGGCGCAGTTAGCGGAGATATATCTCAGGCAGATCGTCAGGCTTCACGGTGTGCCAGTCAGCATCACCTCGGACTGGGATTCAAGATTCACATCATATTTTTGGCGCAGCTTGCAGAAGAGTTTGGGAACTCGCCTTCAATTCAGCTCAGCTTATCACCCGCAGACGGACGGACAATCAGAGCGCACAATCCAGACCCTTGAAGATATGTTGAGATCCTGTACCCTTGACTTCGGTGGTTCATGGGAGAATCATCTGCACCTGGTGGAATTCTCGTACAACAACAGTTATCAGGCCAGTATCCAGATGGCACCCTTCGAGGCTCTTTATGGCAGGAAGTGCAGATCTCCGCTAGCATGGGACGATGTCGGAGAGAGACAGATGCTCGGACCCGAATTGATTTCCCAGACGGTTGAAGTGGTCAGGAAGGTCAGAGATCACCTCCGAGTTGTCCAGGACCGCCAGCGCCATTGGGCCGATGCTCATCGACGTCCCTTAGAATTTGCTGTCGGCGACCATGTATTCCTTAGGATCTCGCCTAACCGTGGCGTCATTCGCTTCGGCGTGAGGAGAAAGCTTAGTCCTAGGTATATAGGGCCGTTCGATATTCTAGAGCGAGTAGAAGATGTATCCTATCGTCTCGCTCTTCCGCCGTCACTAAGTGAGGTGCATGATGTATTCCATGTGTCCCAATTACGACGGTATATTCCGGACCCGAGCCACATCCTAGACCATTCAGAATTGGTTGTTGGTACCAACCTTTCGTATGAGGAGAGGCCCGTGTCTATATTGAACCGGAGGGAGAAGATACTCAAGAACAAGACTATTAAATTAGTCCGTGTTGCTTGGGGTCATCACTCTCTAGGTGAGTCAACGTGGGAGCGTGAGGACGACATCCGATCGCGATATCCCTACCTGTTTGACTCGTGAGGTATAATGTCTTTCTTATGTCTTATGTTTTCCCTCCCATGCTTGCATTGTATGATTGAACTGCTTAGTGTAACTTGCCTGTGCTTCGTGTAGCTTGTCGTGACAATCTCTAGCTCCTTGATTAAATTCTGAGGACAAAATTCTTTTAAGGTGGGTAGAGTTTTCACCCTCATTTCCTGTATTTCCCGTATTCCGTATTTATACTCGTATATGGATTTTGGCATGTATTTTTATTTTTCTCAACTTGTGAAATTTCGGTATTTCTCGTATTTTGGGTTTTTGGCATGGTTCGGTTTTAATTGGATTGGGTTTGGTTTGGTTTTATGTGCATTGGATCACCTTAACCTATTCTCCACCCTCAATCCACCACAACTCACCCTCTTTATAATCCCCACCTACCACTCTCTCTCCTCATAACTTCCACCATTAATTTCCTTCTTCTTCTTCTTCTCCTTCCTCCACAACTCTTCTAACCCTAGGCAAGTGCATCTTGCCATTACATGAGAACCCTCTTTTATTTGTCCATTTGCTAGATTAGGACATGGCGATCAACATTAGTACTTGGCATTTTGTGATTTGAAGTCTCTATTGTTCTAGATCTAGGTTTTTCCCTATTTTTGGTTTTGCTTGATTTTGATCTACTTAAGTTAGATTTCTATGAGTTTTGATGTTTCCATGTGGAAGAGCATTTAATTCCACCCAAATTGAAACTTTGGAAATCCGGATTTGGAGTTCGGATGGCCAAGTTATGATACTGTGTAGCCTTGAGTTCAACCATGGTGTTCTTGCTGTTTGGAGAAGACAGTGAGCAGTGTGCAGAGCTGTTTAGCTTACGCACACTGAGCTGCGCGCGCTCTTTAGTGTGCGTAAGCAGACTTGGGTACGCTTCCTGTTGGAAGCGTGTCTCTCTCAGCGTGCGTGACTTTTCACCTACGCTGCTCTCTGTAGCGTGCGTGACTTTTCACCTACGCTGCTCTCTCAGCGTGCGTGGCTTTTCACCTATGCTGCTCTCTGTAGCGTGCGTGACTTTTCGCCTACGCTGCTCTCTCAGCGTGCGTGACTTTTCACCCACGCTGCTCTCTGTAGCGTGCGTGACTTTTCACCTATACTGATCTCTGTAGCGTGCGTGACTTTTCACCCACGCAGCTCTCTGTAGCATGCGTGACTTTTTACCTACGCTGCTCTCTCAGCGTGCGTGACTTTTCGCCTACGCTGCTCTCTCAGCGTGTGTGACTTTTCGTCTACGCTGCTCTCTCAGCGTGCGCGACTTTTCGCCTACGCTGCTCTCTCAGCGTGCGTGACTTTTCACCCACGCTTCTCTCTGTAGCGTGCGTGACTTTTCACCTACACTGCTCTCTGTAGCGTGCGTGGCTTTTCACCCACGCAGCTCTCTCAGCGTGCGTGACTTTTCTATAGCCCTGAATATTGATATTTTATTAGATATTTTACACCCATTTTATATCCTTATGCCTTTTTGTCATAAACTTGATTTTACTTAATATGTTTGGAATGACTATTGTACATGGTATGGTATGACAAGGAACTAGCATAACATGACAGTGACCCGTAGTGGTGCACTCCTGACATGACCAACCTGACATGATAATGGCCCGTCGTGGCGCACTCCTGACAAGTGCTCTGACATGATTTATCTTAACTTGACCTGTCTTGACACCGTGGGTAGTTCTTTCTTGCTTGCTTGTTAAATCCACTTGTCCTGTCTTGCATCATGTCTAGGATGTGACTCCTGAGTACCACGGTCAGGAGTACCTACTAAAATGGATTAAGGTTAATAACTAGAATAACACAGTAGTCATGAAGAGATGACACAGCTACAGGCAATCCCGTTACCTGGGCGCTCTTGGGATCTGTAGCCTGCCGTCGAGTAGGGCACATTTTCAGCACATCGTCGCGTGTTGCACCCTCTAAGTCACCTAAGGGTACATTTGTCTTCTGGGCGATGTACCCACCTGAATTCAATCCCTAATTTTTGACCTGGGTAACCTGGATGGTCTGCAGGGCTTGTGGCTGTAGAACAATCTCACTGCATCTTGTTAGTAATTAGGCATGTGATAACCCTAGTTAGTTAACGTAGAAAGCTGTAGTATCGGCTTGGCCGTGATTGATTGAATGAGGTATAACCAGTTTAGCCATGTCTTGATCCAGTACAAGGTTGCTCCCCGTCTTGATTTTCTGCATTATTATTATCTTGCCGATAAATGGTGGGAAACCAAGTTCTGTTCAGATGAAGGGTTACAACTCCGGTCCTTGTTTGGTTTACGGGTTGTAACCTGGCTATCGGAATAGTCCCATGGTTATCTCGTCGTATATCATCTTGATATGTTTTTCGTAATTCTAGTTTTAATATTAGATTTTCTTGTGCTGATTGTTGGCTTTGTTCTTATTTCGTGGCCCCCTTGTGGCACTTGCACTTTCTGGGGTTGACCCAGCTGGTTTTGTGTGGCCAGATTTCGGAGCAGCTCCCGAGGATCTACCAAGCTTCCAGTCCAATGGTGGCGACTAGAAGAAACCCGGGCTACGAGTGGGTTTTCTATTTTGTTTCGCTTACTCTATTCTAAAATTATTCTTTTGAGGCGTTTAGCCGATGAGCACCTGTTAGCTCGATGCACTTTTACTTACTGTCTGCCTACGGGCTGTGAACATGATTAACAAATCCTAGGGTTGATCATGTATGACTTAACTCTTGCTAGTCCTCGTATTTTGTACGACTAGCTTCATGATCAGCTGAATATGTAATATTTGGGATGCCTTATTATTGTGTATTTAATGATCATACATCTTGCGACCTTACTTACTTGCTTGTGATTGAGACATTAGGCTTGTTCATGACCATAAGAGACTGTTGGCTTGTAGTAAACCCTCATATTTCTAGACAGCCGTGACCGTATATCGAGATGGTTTCCATTTCAATATACGTAGCTGGCTGTGTCTGCCCCCGCTCTCCAGTATTCTGGTTCTGGGGCGTGACACCAGCTGGTCGAGATGCTATTTGGGTTATAGTTGACAGGCTCACGAAGGTGGCTCATTTTCTTCCATTTAGAGTTGGACAGTCAACGGCTCAGTTGGCAGAGATGTACCTCAGGCAGATTGTCAGGCTTCACGGTGTGCCCGTCAGTATCACCTCGGACCGAGATTCAAGATTTACATCGCACTTTTGGCGTAGCTTGCAAGAGAGTTTGGAAACTTGTCTCCAGTTCAGTTCAGCATATCATCCGCAGACAGACGGTCAGTCAGAGCGCACAATCCAGACCCTTGAAGACATGCTGAGATCATGTACGCTCGATTTTGGTGGTTCGTAGAAAGATTACCTGCATCTTGTGGAATTCTCGTACAACAATAGTTTCCATGCCAGTATCCAGATGGCACCATTCGAGGCTCTTTATGGTAGGAAGTGCAGATCCCCGCTAGCGTGGGATGATGTTGGAGAGAGACAGATACTCGGTCCAGAAATGATTGCCCAGACAGTTGAAGTGGTCAGAAGGATCAGAGATCGTCTTCGAGTTGCCCAAGATCGCCAGCGACATTGGGCCGATGCTCATCGACGTCCCTTGGAGTTTGCTATCGGCGACCATGTATTCCTTAGGATCTCGCCTAACCGCGGCGTCATTCGCTTTGGCGTACGGGGAAAGCTTAGTCCTAGGTATATAGGGCCGTTCGATATCCTGGAGCGAGTAGGAGATGTATCCTATCGTCTTGCTCTTCCACCGTCGCTAAGTGAGGTGCATGATGTATTCCATGTGTCCCAATTACGATGGTACGTCCCGGACCCGAGCCATATCCTAGACCATTCGGAACTGGTTGTTGGTACCAACCTTTCGTATGAGGAGAGGCCCGTGTCTATATTGGACCGGAAAGAGAAGATACTCAAGAACAAGACTATTAGTTTAGTCCGTGTTGCTTGGGGTCATCACTCTCTAGGTAAGTCAACGTGGGAGCGTGATGATGATATTCGATCGCGATATCCCTACCTGTTTGACTCGTAAGGTATAATGTCTTCCTTATGCCTTATGTTTTCCATCCCTTGCTTGCATGTATGATTGTCTGATTGCTTGCCTGTGATTAATATAGCTTGTCCTTGTCTCTCTAGCCTCTTAATTAAATTTCGAGGACAGAATTCTTTTAAGGTGGGTAGAGTTGTAACACCCGTATTATGAATACGTATTTTTGTCAAGCTTGCATGTATTTCAGACCTGTATTTATTTTCTCGGATTTTGGCATATACTTGTAATTGGCTTGACTTGCAGATTTTGGTTCTCGTAATTGGGTTTTACCTGGCTTGGTTTATTTTGTGGAGGAGAATTGGTTTGATTTTGTTTGGTTTGGTTTAACATACATTGGAGCACTTTAACCTACACTCCACCCTCAACACAACACAGCTCACCCTCATTAAAACTCTACCTACTTTTCTCTCTCCTCTTTATTTTTCATTTACTTCTCCATCTCCTTCTTCTTCCTTCCTCTACACAACTCACCAACACCCATAGGCAAGTGCACCTTGCCACCACATGAGAACCACTTTTTATTTGTCCATTAGCTAGATTAGGCCATGGTGATCAACATTAGAACTTGTCATTTTGTGATTTGGAGTTTCCTTTATTCTAGATCTAGGTTTTTACTATTTTTGAATTTACATGGTTTTGATCTATTTAACTTTGATTTTGCTTGTTTTGATGCTTCCATGTGGAAGAGAATTCAATTTTACTCAAGTTAGACCTTTGAAAATCTAGATTTGGCTTTGATTTGACAAAGTTATGAAGAATTGAAGTTTTGGAGTTCTTGGAGTTCTTCTCGGGTTGGAGGAGCAGACCTCTCGGCCTGCGCTCTTTAGCGCAAGGCCGATTGCGCAGCTCACCCTTTGGTGAACTGCGTATCCCCTCGGCCAGCGCATTGCGCTGAGCTGAACTGCGCTGGCGCTTCTTAGCCCAGCGTTCCCTTTCCCCTTGCGCGCATGGCTCTTGCGCAGTCCACTTCTGCGCAATCCATCCATGCGCCATCCATTCCTGCGCAACCTGATCCAGCGCAATCCATCTGCTGCGCCATCCACCCCTGCGCAGTTGGTATCCTGCGCAGCTCACCCATGCGCAGTTGGTACCCTGCGCAGCTCACCCCTGCGCAGTTGGCCCCTGGCGCACTTGACTCCTGCGCAACCCGACCCCAGGGACCCTTGCGCAATCTGTTCAATCATGGAGATTTGGTTTTATTTTACTTAATATGTTTGGAATGACTATTGTACATGGCCTGGTATGACAAGGAACTAGCATACACGACAGTGACCCATAGTGGTACACTCCTGACATGACCAACCTGACATAATAATGGTCCGTCGTGGCGCACTCCTGACAAGTACCCTGACATGAATTATCTTGATAACTTGATAGTGGCCCGTGGCGACGCTCTCCTGACTCGACTTGACTTGTAACTTGACTTGTATAATCAACTTGACATCGTGGGTGTTCCTGCTTGCTTGCTTGTGCAATCCACTTGTCTTGTCTTGCATCATGTCTAGGACGTGACTCCCTGGTTCCCACGGTCAGGGATTCATACTGAACATGGATTAGGCTAAGGATTAGATCTCACTATAGTTCATGGAGAATTTCCAGTCACAGGCAATCTTGTTATCTGGGCGCTCTTAATTGGACTTGTAGCTTGCCGACGAGTAGAGCACATTTCCAGCGCACTGTCATGTGTTGCACCCTCTAAGTCACCTAAGGGTATATCGTCTCCGGGGCGATGTACCCAGCCATACTCTCAATCCCGTTGAAGGATAACTAGATGGTCTGCAGGGCTTGGGACTGGAAAATTCTTATTGCATCTTGTTAGTAATTAGGCTTGTGACAACCCTAGTTAGTTAAAGTAGTAAGCCGTAGTAATTGCTTGGCCGCTTGTGAATGAATGATGTCCAGTCCTGTCTAAGTCTTGTCTAGTCCCTGTACCTTGGTACTCCTGAACATGATTGTTTCACTTGCTTAAACAATAATTGGGTAGAGACAATGAGCTATTCAGGCGAAGGGTTACAACCCCGGTCCTTGTTTGGTTACGGGTTGTTACCTGGTTTCCAGAAGGGTTCCACGTCCCTAGTTGTTTATTGCCCTGACGTGTTCTTTATTACTTGTACCTTCTTCCATTTCTTTTCTTATGTTCTGATATGCTGGCTTTTGTTCTTATTTCGTGGCCTCCTTTGTGGCACTTGCTCTTTCTGGGGTTTGACCCAGCTGGTTTTGTGTGGCCAGATTTCGGAGCAGCTCCCGAGGATCTTTCGAACCTCCAGCCCGATGGTGGCTACTAGAAGGAATCCGGGCTACGAATGGGTTTTCTATTTTGTTTCGCTCACTCTATTATAAATTTATTCTTTTGAGGCGTTTAGCCGACGAGCACCTGTTAGCTCGATGCACTTTTACTTACTGTCTGCCTACGGGCTGTAAACATGATTAACAAATCCTAGGGTTGATCATGTATGACTTAACTCTTGCTAGTCCTAGCATTTTGTACGACTAGCTTCATGATCAGCTGATATGTAATATTTGGGACGCCTTTTATTGTATATTTGGTGGTCAAACATCTTGTGATTATATTATTTGCTTGAGATTGAGACAGTAGGCTTGACCTTAAGAGACTGTTGGCTTGTAGTAAACCCTCATATCTAGACAGCCGTGACCGTATGGCGAGATGGACTTCATTTCAATATACGTAGCTGGCTATGTTCGCCCCCGCTTTCCAGTATTCTGGTTCTGGGGCGTGACAGATATACGGTCGAGTTTTCTAGACTTAGTCGGTTTACTCCCACCTTTGTGGCAACCGAATTGGACCGAGCCCAACGATTCCAGCAAGGACTCCACCTAAAGATCATTATATCAGTAGAGCAGTTTGAGCACCAGACGTTTGATGCTGTCTTGCGAGCAGCGAAGAGCCATGAGTATACTTCGCAGAAGATTGCAGATAGAAGCGGAGGACGAAAGAAGTCTCATGGGCAGATGTCCCAGTCATCAGCACCAGCCTCGACAGCTAGGGCTTTAACAATTGGAGCTCCTAGGAGGGCGACCACAGTTTCGTCGGTTCAACACTCGACACCGACGTATCCTCAGCAGCAGAAGCAGAAGCAGTCTTCTACAATGGGCTGCTCTCATTTTGGGAAGCCAAGACAAGTAGTATCAGAATGTCGCAGAGCACATGGATTGTGCTTAGCTTGTGGAGCATCGGACCATAAAATAGGGTCATGTCCGAATAGAACCAGTTTGTCATCGTCGAACCTAACAAGTCCATCGGTTAGAGGTCCAGCACCAGTACAACAGTAGCAGTACCAGCCTCCGAGGTCGTTGCTGCCTTAGGCTCAATACTATGCCCAGGTTTAGATTCAGAACAGGCAGAGAGGTCACCAGCAGAGGGGACCAGCACCAAGAGGACAAGGTCAAGCGATGGCTCTGACCGTGGCAGAAGAATTGGCATCAGGTGAGGTAGTGGCAGGTACCATTCTCGTCAACTCTTTTCCAGCATCAATATTATTTGATTCGGGTGCATCACATTCATTTATGTCTGCACGATTCGCAACACGGATAGGACTGGAGCCCGAATCATTATCAGTAAGGCTCAATATACTTACTGGTAACGGTCTTGTAGGAGTAGATGGAGTCTATTCCTTGTGTTGAATCGTAGTTAACGGTAGAGAGTTTCTCGCTAGATTGATAGAATTTCCGATGGCCGACTATGATGTAGTCCTAGGAATGGATTGGTTGAAGGATCAATATGCAAGAATAGACTGCCATATTGGCAGAATTATTTTTGGTATTCCAGGCGAACCAGAGTTTTCATTTTCCAGTGGCGAAGTAAAACCTTCTCCACCAGTATTGCGGATGGGGGTAGCAAAAGCAGTTCAATTTCCCATAGTAGTAGAAGAGTTTCCTGATGTGTTTCCCGAAGAGCTTCCAGGTATGCCACCGGAGAGAGAGATAGAGTTCACTATTGACTTGATTCCAGGGACGACACCAGTGTCAGAGAGAGTCTACAGAATGGCATCATTAGGGTTGGAGATCCTGTACAAGATGATTGAAGAACTCAGAACCAAGGGATTCATTCATGCTAGTGGATCACCTTGGAGAGCCCCGATATTTCTTGTGAAAAAGAAGGATGATACATCAAGATTATGTGTTGAATATCGTACCTAGAATTCTGTAACAATCAAGAACAGATATCTCCTACCAAGGATAAATGATTTATTTGATCAACTCAGTGGGGCAGCAGTATTCTCGAAGATTGACTTATGGTCAGGGTACCATCAGATCAGAGTTAGAGAGAAAGACATCCCGAAGACAACATTCAGATCTAGATATGGACATTGGGAGTTCCTTGTTATGCCATTTGGAGTGACCAATGCGCCAGCCGTATTCATGGATCTCATGAATCGTAGCTTCATGTCCTATTTGGACCAGTTCGTGATAGTGTTTATAGATAACATCTTAGTCTATAGCAAGAGTGAGGCAGAGCATGAGCAGCATCTTCGTATAGTCCTTTAGATTCTCAGGGAGCACCAGTTGTACGCAAAGTTCAGTAAGTGCAAATTTTGGCTTGATCGCATTTCATACTTAGGTCATATCATCACCAGAGGTGGAGTGGAAGTTGACCCCCAGAAGATAGTGGCTATAGAGACATGGCCAGTTCCCTATACCGTCGTAGAAGTTTGGAGTTTCCTAGGATTGGCCGGCTATTACCGGCAGTTTGTGTCAGACTTTGCTCGAATTTCAGCACCATTGACGCAGTTGACCCGCAAGAACGTACAGTTTGCTTGGACAGCAGAGTGTCAAAGTTCTTGAGAAGTTGAAGCGAAGATTGATGACGGCTCCCATTCTCAGGCTTCCAGATAGAACTGGAAGATTTTCAGTTTATTGTGATGCTTCCGGTAGAGGATTGGGATGCGTCTTGATGCAGCATGGTAAGGTAGTCGCTTATGCATCACGTTAGCTTTGTGATCATGAGAGAAATTACCCAACCCATGACTTGGAATTAGCAGCGGTGGTTTTCACACTCAAGTTTTGGAGGCATTATTTGTATGAAGATCGGGTGGAGATTTTTACCGACCACAAGAGTCTTAAGTATGTGTTTACCAAGAAAGATCTCAACATGTGTCAGAGAAGATGGCTAGAGCTACTGGTGGATTATGACATCAACCTGCAGTATCATCCTGGGAAGGCCAACGTAGTTGCAGATGCATTAAGCAGAAGAGCATGAGCTTATTTTCTAACAACACAACCAGGGTTATTAGCAAATATTCAGAAGATAGGAATAGAAGTAGTTCTTCCTACCAATGTGGCATTAATGGCTATTATGCAAGTTCAGTCCAGTATAGTCAAGAGAATCAAGATAGCTCAATCAATAGATTCTAAGCTTCAGCGGCTTAGGGCAGAATGTGTAGCAGGACGAAGACCAGAGTTATGTACTCATGAAGACGGTACACTCCGACATGGAAGGCGTCTTTGTGTACCTAGTGGTGATATCAGGCAAGAGATCATGGCAGAAGCTCACAGTTCACAGTATTTAATTCATCCCGGCGGTACGAAGATGTATCGTGATATTCGCCAACATTTCTGGTAGAATGGCATGAAGATGGAGATAGCCCGGTTTGTCTCTCGTTGTTTAGTTTGCCAACAAATTAAAGCAGAACATCAGAGACCAGCTGGACTTCTTTAACCTTTACCGATCCCAGAATAGAAGTGGGAGCATATCACTATGGATTTTGTAACTAGGTTACCTAAATTCCCAGCTGGGAGAGAAGCTATATGGGTTATAGTTGACAGACTCACCAAGGTAGCTCATTTTCTTCCTTTCAGGATTGGTCACTCGATGGATCAGCTGGCAGAGATGTACCTTAGGCAGATAGTCAGGTTGCATGGAGTACCAGTCAGTATTGTATCGGACAGAGATTCAAGATTTATATCACACTTTTGGCGGAGTCTTCAAGAGAGCTTGGGGACTCGTCTCAAGTTCAGTTTAGCATATCATCCACAGACAGATGGTCACTCAGAACGCAAGATACAAACTTTCGAAGATATGTTACAATCATATACACTCGACTTCGGTGGTTCGTGGGAAGATCTTCTGCATCTCATGGAGTTCTCCTATAACAACAGTTACCAGGCCAGTATCCAGATGGCATCCTTTGAGGTATTGTACGGCAGAAAGTGCAGATCTCCGTTAGCATGGAACGATGTAGACGAGAGGCAGATGCTTGGTCCAGAGATGGTTACGCAGACTATCGAGGTGGTCAGACAAATTAGAGATCATCTTCAAGTTGCACAAGATCGTCAGCGCCATTGGGCCGATTCTCATCGGCGCCCTCTTGAGTTTTCTATCGACGACCATGTTATCATTTAAGAGGGGGAACTAAAGTTTTACACAAAAGAGTAAATAGAATTTGTATTGAATGTTAAAGCAATTTCCAACTATAGTTATATATTTCATCTAAAAGAATTACCTCTCTAGTATAGTTCAGAAATTTGGTAATCATGATAAAAATTGAATGAAAGCCATGGCTTTGCCACTAATTTCCAACTATATCACCAGTATGCTTCACTAGTTTATTAGGTTTTTGAAGATTTTGAAACACTGTACTGGGTGCACAAGTCCACAACAAGCAAGATCAGAACAATTTTTTTTACTTCATGTTTCTTTCCTAGATTTTGAAACACTGTACTAGTATATAATAAGCCATCATGTCTGTTGATATCCATACTTGCCTAGATTCTAGATTACTTCATGTTTCTTTCAGATGTTTGCTCCAATTTTTTGTATCTGTTGTGTGCATTTGGCATTGTGTTTATTTTGTGTTTGGTTACAAACTTCATATTTACTTTATTTTTCACACATGATGCTCATATTAATTACTTGATCTTCATCATTAATAAAGTTATTGTTATATTTGAACCCTTTATTAGGTACCACTAATAAATTTTTTTCAACAAATATGGGCGGCCAGTTGATACAGGATCAGAACAATTTTCATCAACTATTGGAAAGATAACAAGGGCACATTGTCGAACTGCAGTTAGTTCTTGGAAAAGAGTTCCACAAAGCATCAAAGATGACATATGAAAAAGTGTTGTTGTGAGTAAACTCGATTTATTCAAGTTCTTATATAAAATCTTTATGTACGTGTGACATGGAAATTTGTATTTGTAGGGTAAATATACAGTACCTGAAATTTATAAGGCTAAGATTTTGAAGTAAGCTAACACTTCTTGGAAAAATTGGAAGTGTTCCCTTCAACAAGCTTGTGATAAACATATTACAGTTGCTGAACGAAAAAGAAATATGCCAAACAAGATAATTGTGAAGAAAGAAGATTGGGAAGATTTTGTTGACTTCTGCTCTACTGATGAAGATATGATGCGTCGTGAAGCCGGTAAGAAAGCAAGGGCAAGTATTAAGGTACAACACACAACTGGTAGGACTGGATGCGCTCGGATAGCACATAGGATGGTAATTAATTTATATGCTACTATATCTTCCTTATATGTTTTTCGTTAAGATTTTTTTTTGCAACAAAATTTAATATGCAAACTTTTGTTGATCTAATCTAGAAAAAAAAGAGTCCTACTGGTGAGATAAATAGAACCGAGCTATACTTGGCTACACATATAACCAAGAGTAGTGATCGTGAATCCTCAACTATCTCGAATCATAACATTGTAAGTCCTATTGGTGATGGTAGTTAATGTTTTCTTTGATTATATATATGGATTGTTTTTTTCTTTTGTTGTAGGACAAAATTAGAAGGCTTATAGCGGATGATCCATACTTAGGACAAAAAGATTTGGACAAAGACCCTGTTGCAATGGTTCGTGAGATTAAAATTTTAGTATATGTTTTTGTAAATTGAATAATCCCTATTAGAATACTAGTAAAATTCCTTTAATTCGGATGAATTTTTTTTCTTAGGTATGTGGGCGTGATCAAAAGGGTTTTGTTCGTGGCATGGGTGGAGGTGTGTCGAAGACTGAGATTCGTGCTTCTGGGACAAGTAGAGAGATTGCTCGTCAACAACTACAAAAAAAAAGGTTATGGAAACTGATATAAGTACACTCAAAGAACAAGTAGCAACACTCATGCAAAATGCTAATGCTACATCATCAAGTCAGTCCGCATCAGAGCTTCGTAATACTTCTCAGGTAAATAGGCCTATACTTGACGAACTTAACCTACCAAATTACCAAATTACAAATAGAAAATAGGTAATTCTGTTACATCTCTAGTAAGCATCAAAAAAATTAGTCCATGAACAACTTAAGCTATACTTGAACACTCACTCATGACCCGCATAACTCCTTCCTACTTAATGCTTTGTGCTCCTTCCAAATTAAGCAAGTTCATTGTTTAATTATATCACGTATGTCGTACTTATGCTCACAAGTATACTTTTATATATTTTAAAATACTTAATGTTAATTTTATTCTTTGTTTTGATGGATACAGGCACCTAATCAATCTACCTTTCTTAAAACATGTTTTCTAAAAGACTTCAAAAGAAAGCATGTTGCTTTTGGACGTTTGAACATTGATGCTCCACCAAACGAAGACGCTTATAATATCATTCTCGACGAAGTATTTGACAAAGAGGCAGATTTGTTTGACGGAGATGGGAAGCTTGGAGATATTATGCTTGGCGACATGATTTATTGGCCAATAGTATTTGTTCAACATATTAGGGTGTGAAGTTATGTAATTAGTTTTTTGTTTATCTAGTTTTAGTACAAAGCAAAACAATGTAGTAGTACTACTCTCTTTTTTGAATGCTATGTGTACAAGAATTTTTTTGAATATTTATGACTACAAATTTTGATTGTTTGCTTAAATGCAATATCAATTGTTTATATGCTAAGTGATCGGAGTTGGTGATAATTCTGAGTTATTAGTATCAATGCTATGTGCAATATCAGTTGTTTATATGTTACTGAATGATTGGGGTTGTTTATATATTTTTATATTTTTTGTTTATATTTTTTTAATTATATTTGCAGAAAAACGATGGATCATATCAGTATCAAAGGATACAAAAACGTTCACAGGTTATTTGACGGCTATAGTCCGTCAATTAATTTGTGACAGACTATGTCTTGAGTTTAATGTACTACACAGTGACGGTTCAAAATCGTCTTTTTTTGCTGTGATATAATTTTCAACGGACCATCCGACTGTCCAAAACCGTCAAAAATTGATATTTACGACGGTTCTGGACCGTCAAGAATCATGAATTCTGGTGTAGTATATATATATATATATATTTTATATATATATATATATTTTATATATATATATATATATATATATATATATATATATATATATATATATATTATATAATACGCAATCTTAACCGTACATAATTTGAAATGAATGTTTTATATTTAAATGCATACCAATTTTATTTGCATAAAAGTCAAATTTGACATGCATGCTAACTAATAGTAGATTGTATTAATTAGTGGGATATTCAATTGGCATGAATGCTAATTATTATAATTACTCTATTAAATATGAACATTCATTTCAAATGATGTGCGGTTGAGATTGTGTATTTTTTAGATGCCAAATTGTGTGTATCACCTGTCCCCTTAATGTTAATATTAATATAAATGTTAATGTTAATGTTAATATTAATATTAATTTTAATATTAAGTTTAATGTTAATTTTAGTATTTAATGTTAATATTAACATTAATATTAACATTAATATTAACATTAAATTATGGATTAAAGTGAGGGGGGGTTTAGGGGGTTTTCTAAGGGGGGCTTTTGATTCGCTCCCATATATATATATATATATATATATATATATATATATATATATATATATATATACATACATACATCCCCTCACTTTTGTATTCCTATGATAACACTAGTTGGATCTTGTTTCAGTCATCTAATCTTAACTATTAAAACATTAACAGTTAAAATTAGATGACTTAAATAAGATCCAACGGTGATATTAAATAGGGGATGCTTGGGAATACAAAAGTGAGGGAATGCGAATCCCTCATTGTATATATATATATATATATATTATATATATATATATATATATATATATATATATATATATATATATATATATATATATATATATATATTAGAAATAGTAATTAGTTTTCGAAATTGCTCCTACTGGGATTCGAACTCCTGACCACTCGGGCCGCATGCCTCACCACTACCACTAGACTAGGGGTCATTGGCTATATATATATGTCACGCCCCAGAACTAGAATACTGGAGAGCGGGGGACAGACACAGCCAGCTACGTATATATAAGTGTAATCCACTTCGCTATACGGTCACGGCTGTCTAGATGTATGAGGGTTTATCTACAAGCCATCAGTCTCTTATGGTCAAGAACAAGCCTAACATCTCAATCTTAAGCAAGTAATAATAGTTACAAGATGTTAGACCATCAGATATTCAATAGTGAGGCGTCCCATATATTTCATATACAGATGATCATGAAGCTAGTCGTACAAAATGCGAGGACTAGCAAGAGTTTCAGTCATACATGATCAACCCTAGGATTTGTCAATCATATTACAGCCCTTAGACAGACAAGAAATATAAGTATTCAATACGAGCTAAAATTTGCTCGGCGGCTAAACGCCTCAAAAGAATAATTTTACAATTAGAGTGGGAGAGCAAAATAACCCACTTGTTGCCAGAGTTTTTTCTAGTGTTCACCATCTGGCAGGAAGGCTGGAAGATCCTCGGGAGCTACTCCGAAATCTGGCCATACAAAACCAGCTGGGTCATACCCCAGAAAGAGCAAGTGCCACAAATGAGGCTTTACTTAAGAACTAAAACCAGCATATTAGCACATGATACATAAAAGATAACGAAAAACATGAGTTAGAGAAAACATGATGATAAACGATAAGATAACTAAAGGATTATTCCAGTAACCAAGTTATAACCCGTAAACCAAACAAGGACCGGGGTTGTAACCCTTCACCTGAACAGAACTTAGTCTCTAACCAATTATCGAATAAGTAAAGCATAACAGTAACGGGCTGAAGTAACCATGTACTGGCCTTGTCTAGGCAAGACTAGACTAGACTCCATCCATCAATCACGGCCAAGCAATGAGTACAGCTTGATACTTTAACTAATTAGGGTTATCACAAGCCTAGTTACTAGCAAGATGCATTGAGATGTTCCAACAGCCACAAGCCCTGCAGACTTAATCTAGGTTATCCAGTTGCAAGTTGAGAGAGTTGGATTAGGTGACTTGGGGGTGCAACACCTGACAGTGTGCTGGAAATGTGCCCTACTCGACGACATGCTACAAGTTCGATTAAAGCGCCCAGATAACGGGACTGCCTGTAGCTGAAAAATCTCTTCATGGACTACTTGATCAATCTAGTTATTATCCTAGTCAGATTCAGTATAAATCCCTGATCGTGGTAACCAGGAATCCATATCCTAGACATGATACAAGACGAGACATGTAGCTTATACAAGCACAAATACCCACGATGTCAAAACAAGAGTTACTTAGCAAGTCAAGATAGCCGTCGTAACAGCATATCAAGAGTATCATGTTAGGTTACTTATCAAGTCAAGAGTGCGTCACAATGGACCACCATCAATAATTATCATGTCAAGTTACTTGTCAAGAGTGCACTACGACGGGTCACTATTTAAGAGTTATCATGTCATATTACTTGTCAAGAGTGAGCCACAACGGCCACTATCATATCATGTTACTTATTACTTGTTACTTGGTAAGAGTGTGCCTTAACAGACCACTATCGTGTCATATCCTTACGTTATCATGAATGAGAGAAACTTGCATAAAATAGCTAGTAACATATTCTTGAAGCCACGAAAAAGATCTACAACTTTTATGTTGGAAGTTGGAAGAAACTTTGGCCACAAATCAGTCAAATAGAACATAAAACAGCCAAAACCAGCCAAAATAGGTACTATGCGGCCAGATACTATGCATCTATGCGGACTGGCACTATACGGCCAGGTACTATGCAGCTATGCTGATCGGCACTATACGGCCAGGCATTTTGCAGCTATGCGGACTGACACTATGCGACCAGCACTATGCAGCTATACGGCCAGGCACTATGCATCCATGTGGACTAGCACTATGCGGCCAGGCACTATACAGCTATACGGACTGGCACTATGCGGCCAGGCACTATGTATCCATGCAGATTGGTACTATGCGGCTAGCACTATGTTGCTATACAGACTGGCATTATACGGCCATCACTATGCATCCATGCGAACTGGCACTATGTAGCTATACAGCCCGTACTATGTGGCACTATTCATCTCCTTGCCAGAATTAGGATAAATGAACATAGAAGATGTCCAAATCTTATTTTGGCCATAACTTCCTCAAAACAAGTCAAAATCTAACTTTTTAAAGGTCCATTTTTAGTAAAATCGAATTTTCTCCAATATAGAACAATCAAAACATGAAAATAGTAAAGTTTGATAGATTAAAACCTAAGAAAAACGAAAATAACACAAACTTAGATCTACAAAGATCCCTTCATCTAATCCAAGAACTCTAAGTTCTGTAGAGGCTTAGAATCAAGAGGAGAAGATAATGGAACAATAAAATCTAAGAACCATCATGAAGCAAGATTACACTTTCCTAGGCTCTCTAGGTTGGTGGGAGAGTAATGGAGAAAAAGGTAAAGAAATGAATGGAAGTAATGAAGAGAGAGAAAGGGGTGGTTGGGTTTTATAAAGAGAGGGGATGGTTCAACATGTTGAACCGACCATCGAAATAAACCAAACCAAGCCATCCAAAGCAAGTCAAGTTGGACCAAACCAACCCAAGGTCAACCCTAGTCAAGATACATCAAGGCAAGCCATAAAGAAATACAAAAATACAGTAAAATAAAATACGGGTCAAAATTCGTATACGTATACTGAAAATACGTATAACGAAAAACGAGAGTGACAATATATATATATATATATATATATATATATATATATATATATATATATATATATATATATATATATATATATATATATATATATATATATATATATAAAGAGAGAGAGAGATTTGACACTGTTGCAATAGGGGCACTCCTGAAATCGCATCACACATGTTATCGGAAGGGGACATACCTACTGAGTCCTGGCATCATTACGGTGCTATTTAGAGATTGCCTCATGCTTCGATTCCCCTTATGGAGCATATCACTCTATGATGGAGCCTACCGAGACCGGGAGAGGCTCGTAGAACGGCGTCTGCCATCATATGGGTGCTTTGGAAGAATAAGAACAAATTCAGATATGAGGGATACTCCTACTTAGAGTCGCAGGTGATATCGGAAGTGCAATGACAACTTGAAAAGTTGGTGGGAGCTGTGTTGTCCTTTTTTTGATGGGCTGTTGTGTATTTTGGGTGTTGAGTTTACTTGTACATCATTTTGGGGTATATGGGTTTATGGTTTTTTTTCTCTCCCCTGGATGCCTTACTCTCTTGGGTTTATTGGCCTAAAGGCATTGTTGGCCTCCGGTTTTGGTCCGGCCTTGCTGGCTCGGCTTAATAAAGGTTTCTTTTTCTTTTAAAAAAATAGAGAGAAAGAGAGAGAGAGAGAGAGAGAGAGAGAGAGATATGTGTAGGAAACAAATACCAACACACACACACACACACACACACACACACACACACACACACACACACTTATTTCGCGCGCACACACACACACGCACGCGCGCACACACACACATACACATATTTCATGCGCACACACATATACACATATACACTATATATATATATATATATATATATATATATATATATATATATATATATAATGTTTCCCCCGAGCCCCCCTCCTCCCTTCTCTCAGCCTCGCCGGCATGGTCCCCTCCCCGCTGCTCCTAACCGTCGGCCATGCGCTTCTTCTCCCCCGCCTTTCTCCATGCCCCGCCCTCCGCCTTTGTACCCACCCAGCTGACTTGTAGCCGCTGCGGCGGCCCAGGGCTGCCAGATCGAGTTCTCTTTCCACGGTCGTCGGCGACATCTGAGAGGCGCCCGGCCAGGAAATCGTCACCCTCCCCCCAGCTTCACGGTGCTCAGCCGTCGTTCTCCCACGGCCCCCCCTCCGACCCCATCCTCCGGGTGGACAACAGTCCAGATCCAGCTCGTGGAGTGTAACCGTGCGGCCGCAGCCGACGTCCCCGCCTGCGCCTATCGTCCCCACCCCACCTGCGGGTCCGGACCCTGCCTCAGCTGCGGGCCCGGCGATCACTGCCCGAAGTAGAGAACCCCCAGCATTTCCTCAGACCCCTCCCCGCTTTCCTCGGGCACGGTACCATTTTCTAATTGCCTACAGGCTACGGGAACGGGGGGTTCGTGGCTCCCTCGGGCAGCGGACCCACATTGGAGGGCGTGCCTATTCCTGGCACATTCAACCGGTTAGACTCTCGAGTGAAGACTTGCGCCCATCCCGCGGAGATACCTTTCAGGTGCAGTTCATGTGTTCCTCCACCTCAATCCGCGGGCACGGGGAGCCACGTGACCCCCTCGGGGTGTGGCCCCGCATTGGAAGGCGAGCAAGACCCGGGCGCGGCCCATCTTGCAGTTTTGGATGTCCCGACTTGCGCTCCTCAAGCACAGGTTTCCCGTGTGCGCCCTCCTGGCGTACCTCCAAATTGCCTTTTGGCGCAACCTGGGGAGTATCGCTCTAGCCTCTTAGCGCCACTGAGGGACTCTCCCCCTAGCCTCTTGGCGCAACTTGGGGATTCCTCCCCTAGCCTTTCGGTGCCTCCAGGGGCCCTTCCTCCTTGCCTCTTGGCACATCTAGGGCCCCTCACCGGGAGCAGGTTTACCGGGGCCTCCCCCGGGTTGGCGCTACCTGGAGCCATTCCCAGCCTGGACCCAACCCGACGCAGCTTCCCAGGGTTGGCGCAACCTGGCGCCCTCCCCAATGACCCCACAACGCTCCAAGCGTCGCCCATTACTCCCTCTCCCTTGCGATTCCAGAAGTCGCTACCCGCTGGCACTCATCTCTTCCCCCACCCAAGCTTCGAGGCCCCACCCGGCGTCCCTCCCGGACATCCCCAGCTCTTACGCCGAGGCTTTAAGGCCTGATCGAGGGAGGCGATTTCCAACGACGTCGGTGGAGATCCAGCTTGCGGACTTAGAGTTCTTGCCTCCATCCGACGGCAATCCCATCTGGGTCCCCTTCGCTGCGTCGGAGATCTCCTCCCTATCCTCTTCATTTTCTAAGTCGTTCGTGCTCAAATTCGGATCCGGATGCCCGAAGATCTCCATTGCCATAGGAGCCATCGCTAAGTGAGGCCTCTCCGCAGCTTTCCAGGTCGCTCCGTTCGACCCCAAGTATATGCTATTACACCTCTCATCTGATTCAGACTATGCGATAGTCCGGGCCAAGGGCACAACAAGAATGGGCACACAGATTACAAAAGTGGTCAAATGGTCCCCCAATTTCAACCCAAAAATTGACTCAACAATCATTTCTACATGGATCACCCTTCCTAACCTTCCTCTGGTCTGCTTCCCTGCAGCTGCTCTCAAACGGATTGCCAGCTCCTTTGGGACCCTGGTTGCCATCGCTGAAGAAACTCGCAACCTCTCCAAGTGCAACTACGCGAAGATTTGTGTGGAGTTAGACCTCGCGAACGATCCCCCCAAACTCATAGAGATCGAGCTCGGAGATCAAACTCATCGCCAACCGCTGGTTTATGACAATAATATCTTCTTTTACAAACACTTCTAGATGAGCGAACACCTAATTCCGCATTGCTTTCGTACTCACCCTGAACTAAAGAAGACAATCTCGTGCACACCACGCACGTCGATTGCTCAAAGAGACCCCGCCATCATCATCCACAAATCAAATCCCGACCCCCCCTTAGATTGAAGCTCGGTCAAGCCCCCACCCTCATACACCCGTCACGACCAGCTTCGCTATCGTCCCTTTCACCTCCTCCATCCTCTCCCTCCATAATTCGTTCGAACTCCTCTCAGGCACAACATCCGATGAAGCCCATAATGTCTCCAGCGAGCCCCCTTCCACCACCAATGGCCAACAAGATTCCCTCAAGACCAGCGGTCTCACACACCACCCAAGCGCTGAAAGCGCCCTCATCTTCCAACCCCCCAACCCGCCCGAGATCACCATACCACACCCCCACGAGGCCTCCCACTCCACCCAACCACCCGCCAACCGCTCTCAACAACCTGGAGAGGACTCGTCGGTGAATAGCTCTGAGCAGTTCGAGGAATCCGATCCGACCATCCCCAGGGCAGACTCAGAGCCCCCTCGACATCCTCCCACTCACCCTAAGGACACTAAAACCACTTTCAGCCATACTTTAACCGACAAATTTTGGCAAGCCAAGGAAGCTTGCTTTCTGGACCGAGGCAACCCCTTATGTACCCTGGAAGAACAAGACAACGATTCACCTATCACCGCCGCTGAAGTCGAAGGAAGCAGCGATCAAGGTCGGACAAACAAAGATACCAGAAGCAACGGGCCCACTAGCATACTTACCAAAAAAACCTCTTCCAAGAAGAACAGAAACAATAAAAAGAAAATGACGGCAAGGACTACCAGGTCCGCCACGAAGCACATTCACCCCCATCCTATTTTCTCATCTGATGCTTAACATCATCTCCTGGAATGTGAGGGAGCTCGACAACAAACCGACGATGAACAGAATCCTCAACCTCAAGAAGACTTATCGCATAGACCTGTTAATTATTATCGAACTAAAAATCCCTCACAATAGAATAAAAGCCACTCAACTCAAGTTAGGGTTCCCGCATGCCATCGCTGGTGGCAATGACATCTGGATTTTACTTGCACAAGACTTCAAATTTGGCATCATTCACGACTCGCCCCAGGCTCTTACCTGTTGGGTTGAACACCCGACCCTCAAGTCCCGTTCCGTCTTCTCCGCTGTCCATGGCAGTTGCTGTAGGACCGATTGTAGGAACGAGTTGTAAAGCACAATACTCTAGAGGAGGGGGGTGAATAGAGTAGGCAGCAGAAATTAACTATTTAAAAATGTTAGTAACAAGATCACATAATATATATATCACAGATATGTAAATAAAAAGTAGAGAGTAGAGAGCAAACACAAACACAAGGATGTATACTGGTTTCCCTCTTGTGAGGACTAGTCCAGTCGGAAGAACTCTAGCTTCCAGTTGAATCCACTATGGAAAATCACCACAAGTTTTCATCCGAAGTTCTTGCAACTTCTACAACACGAGCTTTGATCCGAAGTACTCGACATACTTCAATTGTGAAGTGTCTACCTTCAATCAAGCCTCTGATTACAATCACTCTAAAACTTCTAGACCGTACCGTACTGGCAAATCGACTAGAGGATTATAACTGGCTTGGGATTTGAAAACGAATAGCTCAGAACACTTTGAAAGAAGTAGTAGGCTTATAGAGAAGAGATATGAAAGTGAAGGTGAATGAGTGAATTGAAATGATCAAAATCCTTCTCTATTTATAGTTTTTCCAAAGGTAGAATTCTGACAGAATTCGGGCAGAATTCGGGTAGAACTCTATGAGAAAATCTCGTTGGGATCCGTAACTGCAGGGAGACCAAGTTCAAAAAGCAACGTTCACTAACCGAACTCTGGCCGAATTCGGGCCGAGTTCTGCTAGGGTTCTGTTAGGGTTTTTGTAAATTAGTTTTTTGGGTTTTTTGAAAAGTCAAACAGTTAGGAAGTAGTTTGGGCTTTTGTAAGTGGGCTTGTTTTCAAAATAAAAGGGTATTTTGAAAATATTTCTTGGGTAGCCTATTTGCCAGTACGATGCAGTTTTACATCGTATTACTAGACTCAATAAATATGAAAAATTATATTGATAAAATAGAAAAACCAAGAACCCTTTGATGACGCCTTTCTTCAAATATTTGAGCAGACTTGAAGACGTCTTTTTTCTTGACGGCAGTCGTCCAAAGATAAACAGATCTGAAAATTTGAATACCTTTCGGGGGCTTCGCCAACAGCGTCTTTGGCCCATCAATAATTCTCTATTGCATATGTCCTGGTTTGACAAAACTTGATCATGCTTATTGAATGTCTATAAGAACATGTTAGACAAACAAAATAATATGATACAAGCATAGCAATATGATATAGAAAACATTTAGGACAATGATAAGTTTAAGTAGCAATATGATAGTGATTACATGAATATTAGTGATGTTATTATGTTAAACTTAATTGATTAGCCATATTCAAAAACATGATATAATCATTGGGCTAACAATCTCCCCCTTTTGATTATGGCAAATCTTTTAAGTTTAATATATATACAATAGATGCATGTATCACTAATAAATACATAATACTAAAATATTGTGTGCTAACGTAAACTTATCTCTCCCCCTTTGACATGATTAAAAATAAGCTCCCCCGTAATTAGAGCTAAAATAAACTCAAGCATAATTAAAAGAGGAAAGCATAAATAATCATGATCAAGGATTAGGATAACAGTGTAACGGCAAGTTTTTAGAAAATTGCATAACTAAAGTAGAAAAACTTGTCAAAAATAGTTGGTTGAACTTAAAAATATTGAAATCAATCAATACATAGTTTACCAACTAGAAAACCAAAAATGACATTCAAAACACATTTTGTTCATCATATTGTGTTTTGAAATAGACAAAAAAATATCAATATAGTAGGAATCAATCATTGGTCATAAATAAATCATGAGGAATAGAAATTCGCAGATCTAGTATATACCAAATAAAAAAATAATGAGACTTTTAACAATGATCACAAAAAAAATAATTCATAATTTGTCCATACAAATTAGTAAATCAATTCCATAAAGAGTATAATCATCGAAAAAGAAATCAAAATAAACTAGAATCTATGCAAAATCTACCAAAGTCCATGCATTTGAATTCAATTACCTTAGCATGATATATATCCATCAGATAATATTAAGGTAATGAAGACAAAATACTTGAGAAGGAGAAATTCAGTCGACTTGAATGCTCCCCCATAAAGTATGATCAGTCTAAATATAGATAATCATGAACTTTGAGATAAAATCTCAATAAAAAAATGCCAAATCAGTTTAAACTCAAAAGGATTATCAATAAATTAAATTAATTTTGGCAGGATAACTTTTAGAAATTCAAAAATGAAATGAGGGAATTAAAATTAAATAAATAATAATAATTATATATTCTCTCATAGACTCAATACAAATCCAAATATCATGACCAACTCAACAAGATATTTAAATAAGAGAATATATGTCCATGATGAACTAGGTATACCACATATTAAGGGCATAAAATAATCGAAACAATTAATTTGCTCCCCCTTAAAATATGCGTGTCTAGTTCCGAAGTAATATATATACAAAAATAGATAAAATAAATAATAACAAGATCTAAGGGATATCCAAGATATGCATCTGTTCATTCCTTTGATAAAATGCATATAAAATTCCAAACTCAAAACAAATATCATCTTTAGGCAAGAAAAAGAAATATCCAATAAATAAACGCTTAAAGATGAAGAAAATATATCTTCAATAAAAAAATATAACATAAATCATTTCATGTAAGTAAAAGATTTTTGAAAGATGTCTTTAATAATAACATCTGAGTACCGGACAGATTAAAAAAAAAAGACTTTTCAAAAATGTAGAATTTATTACGAAAAATTGTCTTAGTAAATGTTCGAATGCGTCTATTTAGTCATCAGACTGAAAGATGGCGATTCGACTCACGAAAATAATTTCATTAAAAGAATCCATAAATCATAAATAAATCCATTTGAACAAATAAACATAACTAGTTAAATGTCCAAAGAAAATGTATTCTAGATATATGGCATGTCAAGGGGCTAATTGACTTGAAATAATTAATACTCCACCTTTACATGGCTATATCCAAAAATAATAATATTGACAAAAATTTAAAATAAAATTCAGAGACGTATTTCCAGAAGTAGAAAACTAATTCAAAAATATTAGGTCTTCTTATCAAAGTTCATTTCTTCCCTTTCTAAAGCCTTAGCACGGTGTTCCCGGACAACCGTAAGGTTTAAAGAAAAGAAACACTTTGAGAGAGAGAGACATTCAATATGCATGACTTCTCCCCTGTAAAGAGTTACTATTGTAGACAGTAAGTAACTTAAATAAGAAGATAATAATATAAAGCTCAAAAATATGAATATTACGAATATTACACAAGCTAAAGATGAAATCACAATACCATAATATTCAATGAGTAGTCACGAATACGAAAAACAATCATCTTTAGACAAAAGAAGAAATATCCATTAAATGAACATTTAAAAATAAAATAAAAAGATATTTCAAATTAGCATGATGAATAATCGTATAAGTCAAAAGATGACATAAATTGATCTATGCTATAGAATCTCACAATCGACAAGATAGATCAACATATGCTACCTGTTGTAAAAATTTAATGAGAGAATATTATCCATCAAATCTAAAATTTAAAATCCATCAGATAATAATTGCAACTATATCTCAATAAATCTTTAGTTTAAAAAGCGTCGATCAATCTTAGGTTAGCTGTAGAGGTACTGTCCCAGCTAACGGAGGTTCACCGGGGAACACTTAAGTACCGCTTCGCTTCGACCGTAGTCGTGGTGACAGACATGGGCTTGATCACTAACCTCTCTCATCTGAACTCCATCGAATCGGATCACTCCCCTCTTCTTGTCCAGATCAGCAACAATCACACCAGCAACAAGAAAGCATTCCGCTTTTTCGACTTTTGGCGACATCACCCCCAATTCCAGAACATCGTTACTTCTGCTTGGAATTCCATCTCGGCTATTGACCCTTTGGCCCGGATGGCGGCTAAGCTTAAAGCCACTCGTAAGGCTCTCTCGTCATGGAGCAAAGAGTCCTATGGCAACATCTTTCAAGCTATCAGGGAGGCGGAGGACGACGTCACCCGTGCGGAGTCCTCTTTCATCATCATCATTTCTCCGGAGGTCCGCGCCTCCCTCAACCTCGCCATAGCTCTTCTTAAATCCAGGTTGAGAGTGGAGAACAAATTCTGGAGGCAAAAAGCCAGATTGAACTGGGATACCGATGGTGACCGAAATTCCAGGTTCTTCCATGCGTGCATCAAAGGACACAGGAACAAATTAAAATTACACCAGATTTTTGACGATAATGGCAACCTGGTGGATGACCAGGCCGGTATTCAGGCCGCGGCTGTGAACTTCTATTCCAACCTCTTCACCAAAGAACGAGTCGTTAAATACGCGATGCTATTGTCGGTTACCCTTTCCCTAATTAGCGAAAATGACAATACGACCCTGCTGGCTACCACTTCGGAGGAGGAGGTCAAATCAGCGATCTGGTCCATTAATGAGCACAGTGCCTCGGGGCCGGACGATTTCAACGGGGTCTTCTTCAGAGCTTGCTAGGACACCCTTAAAACTGACTTAGTCGAAGCCACTATAGCCTTTCTCCAAGGGGCCAGATATCCCAACTAGATTTCCTGCACCAACATCATCCTTATCCCCAAGAAAGACAATTCGGAAACCTTTAAAGACTTCCATCCGATCAGCCTCTGTACCTTCACCAACAAGATCATATCCAAGATCGTCGCTAATCGGATGTCCGATCTCCTTCCCAAGATCATTTTTGAAGAGTAAAGTGGGTTTGTCAAAGGCCGTAATATAACTGACAACATCCTCCTTGCACAAGAGATGATCACGTGCATGAAGTTCCCATCAAGGAAGGAACGTCGCCATCAAACTTGACATAGAAAAAGCGTACGACAGTCCAGACTGGCAATTCATGATCTGGGTTTTCAGAGCCTTTGGTTTCTCTGAACCATAGATTGACATCATCTTCAGATCTATCAATAATGCATGGTTCTCTATCATCACAATGGCCAGGCTGCAAGTTTCTTTCGTTCCACTTACGGGGTTAGACAGGGGGATCCGCTCTCTTCCACCATTTTCATCATTGCGACCAAAGCCCTAAGCATAAGCCTCAATTGTATGCCCAGAATGTCCTCCTTCAACCACTTCCACACCACCACTGGCTACCCACTTATCACTCACCTGGCTTACACAGACAACATCGTCATCTTTTCCTCTGGAGACTGCAGATCGATCGAGGTCATCTTGAGTACAATCGCCAGATACACCACCTGTTCTGGTCAGCGCGTAAACAACAACAAGAGCGTCATCTACACCCATCACAAAGCTGACAGAACTTGTTCAACTCTGCTCGCCAACATGACCTCCTTTAGCACAAGCTACCCACCCTTTCTTTACCTCGGGTGCCCGCTGGTGTACGGTAAGGCCAACTCAAGAATATACGAGCACCTCGTAGACAAAATATGTAAACTCATCACAGGATGGCACAACGCAGCATTATCCCCAGGGGGCAAAATGATTCTCATCAAACACGTTCTATCATCCATTCCGATGTACACGCTGGCCGTTTGCTCCCCGCCCAAAAAGGTACTCCACTCTCTCGAATCACTCTTTGCCAAGTTCTTCTGGGGTCACAGCGACGACAAGGACAAACATCACTAGGCCGGTTGGGAGACGATGGCCAAACCCATGAAAGAAAACGGTCTGGGATTCAGCAGACTTGTCCACATCGTGGACGCCTGCTCCTTTAAGTTGTGGTGGAAGTTGCGCACCGAGACCTCTCTATGGACGAAGTTCATGAGAGCTAGGTACTCCAAATTCTTCCATCTGTCGGAGGCGATCACCAACAACAGATCCTCAGCATCGTGGCACCGTATAATTCGTGGTCGTATCACCGCTGAACCTCTTATCCGTCTCCAGCTTGGTGACTGCCGCTCTCAGACCTGTTTAGAGCGGTGGTTAGGAGAAGATATCACACATCCCAACATTCTAACTCCACAAGAGTGCACAATTAGAGACCTTTAGGAGGGCAGTTCCGGATGAAATTGGAGGAAGATCAGAGATTGGCTAAGCCAGCCAGCGGCTACCTGTCTTTTTGCTGCTAATCTGTCACCCCAAATTTTCAAGAATAGGGGTATTTTAGTTATTTTCCACTTTAGAATAATTTTGGAATTATTTATGATATTATTTTGGGGTCATTTGAGTCGGGTTCGAATTTCAACTCAATCCGACTTATATCGGGGACCCGGGGTAGTTTTGACTATAGTGGGACCCACTCATTAGTTAGACATGGCACACATGACAATAAATTTAGTCAATATGGTTGGACTAATTCAAAAATAGGTTTGGTTTAATTAGAGACTTAAAACTAGACTAATTTAGCCTCAACCTAAAACCTATTTTAATTAAATCAATAAGAGATAAGTTGAGGGTATTTTAGTCATTAGCTATGGGGACACCTAATCCCACACTTGGCCGGCCATAGGAGGATAGGGATGAGCCTCCCATTTGTTATTATCCACACAAAAACTCTCTTTTGTTCTTTCCCAATTTTGAGAGGAGTCTCCATTCATTTCCATCTCAAAATCAATCCATTTCTTCATCAATCCTCTTCTTTTCTTCTCTATTTCAATCAAGAGGAGGAGCTAAGCTAGTTTGGGGAGTTTTGGATCTTGTTCGTGTCCTTTTGGAGGCCTTTTCGTGTTATTGTCGTATCGGGAGGAGTTTCTTTGGTTTTGATCTTCCGGAAGGTATAATCTCTCCTCTATTTCATTCCTACATGCATTTAGGACCATTTTGAATCCATAGGAATGACCTCCATGGTTGTGTCTCCATTTGTGTCCATTTTGGATCCATTTGGAGGTCATTAGGATGTGTCCATGTTAAGTTTTGTGTCTAAATGGGAAACCCCCAATTTTGGACACATCAAGTGTTTGAGATATTGTGTGAATGATTATATATGTTATTATTCTCAGATTTTGGATGATGGAGATTGTGTTCTTGAGTATCAATACATGTTCTTCATGGTATCTTAATGTATCATATAGTATCATATATATATTTTTATTGTTATATATATATATATTTAAGTTGTGTGTGTGTGTGTCTCTTTATCTTTGAGAGTATATATGTATTGGTAGATGTGTTTGTGTCTATATTTTCATGTGTTCTTGACATATATATATATATATATATATATATATATATATATATATATATATATATTACTTTGAGGGTGTCTCTATATGTGTATATATATGTGTGTGTGGAAGTATATGTATGTGTAGGTGTTGTTGTGGTTTAGAGAGAGTGGAGGGTTGTAGTTGTGGTGGTTGAAGGGAGGAATTAAGGACAACAGCAGCAGCTATTAAGGAGCCATTGCAGCAGCAGCTAGGCACCATAGCAGTCGGCTACAGTGGCAGGTAGGGAACTGCTGTCCTGAGGGCAGCAGCAGTAGCAGTTAGGAACTGCTTCTTTGCAGCAGTGTGGGGGAGGAGGGGAACAGCCACCCCTATTAATCCCTTTATCCATCAGTATTCATCCATCCCCTACAATCATGTATCACCAATTCAGCCACATATATATTTATCCACATTTATCCATTCATTCCATCATTCATTAATCATTCATCTATTCATTCATTTATCAATTCATTCCCTTTCATTTTAGCCATCCATCTATCCATCCTATCATCCATTATTCCATTCATTCAGTCACTCATTCACTCCACATTCATATACCCATTTAATCATCCATTCAATCATCCATTCAAACCACCATTCATCATTCATCCATTCATTTATACATCCATCCACCATTCAGTCCATCCAATATCCATTCACCCATTCACCTACATTCATTCATCCATTCATCCTTTCCATCTCAAATCAGCCCATTAACCCTTGAATGTTTAGGTGGAAGTGTTAGTTAGAGTGTTAGTGACCATGTTGAGGTGTGGTATACTAGTGAGGTAATTAGGATTCCCTATTCAAGGGTAAAGTTCTAAGATACTTCTAGATGTGAAATTAGAGTACCAAGATACCATGACATGGTATCGGGATACGAGGGCATGGTATTAGGATACCATGTTGAGGTAGAAGTGCCTAGAAACTAAGGTAGGGGCTTGATAGTGAGTTTACCTTGGTAAGGTAATAGGGTGAGTTAAGGTAATTAGCTAACTATAAGGTATGAGTTTAAGATATTAAGGTACGGTTAGAATTTGGTTCCCTTGGTTGGTAATGGTCAAAAATAGTGCTCCTAGACTAGTTTTGACCTCGGTTGACCATTTTGACCAAAAGTCATCGAAAGTCAAACCTAGCCTAAAAGTGACTAGAATTGACCGAAACCAAACCAGAGTTGACCAGGGTTGACCAATTGACCAAAAGTCAACTGTAAGTCAACTTTTGACCCAGTTTGACTTGGATTGACTTCCTGTGACCTAGTGTAACCTAGTATGTTCTAGTTTGACCTAGTTTGACCTAGTTTGACTTAGACTTGCATATTATGACTTAAATTATCTTTAGGTCTATGATTACTCTGAGCGTCTGTTCACCTTATCAGCTTAGGACCACAGGCGAGTACATTCACTGATAGTTTTTATTGTCTTGATATCTGCTATATCCGATTCAGTTGTAGTGTCTTACTCGATTTCCAGACACGATAGTTCACGGACTAGTAGATGTTGGATCATGACATGAGATGTTATTCCTAGATTTTCTTGGTATATTGGTACATTTCCTGTCTTGTTCCCTGTACTTGTATAGATACCGATTTCTAAGAGAATTTGCTACCCTCTTATGGAATCCCGTGTCATGACGTGTCATGTCCAGATTCATTATACTATTCGGGGATGGAGAATTATTAGGGGCTATGTGATCAGAGCCTTCATGTCACTATATTCTTGTGCTTGTGTCACCCTCACCTCACGTAGGGTGTAGCGAGATCTATTCATGTGCTCGTTATCCAGGTAGGTCGGCATGACCTTTTCCAGTGATTTTTATGTGATTGTCGGGCCAAGTGGATAGCCTGTCCTGAAAGATTCCCAAGCCGATCACTTAACCCTCTAAAAATTCAAGGCATATTTTATATTTATTTTATCATATCTTATATCCTGCTCAGTTCCACATTTAGTACATTCTCACCATGCTATGATATTCTTTACTCATATGTTCTACATGCTCTTATGCTATACATTGATTGGAGGCTAAGTTCTGTTCGGGAGAAGGGTTACAACCCCGGTCCTTGTTTGGTTTAAGGGTTGTAACTCGGCTACCGAATAGTTCCCAAGTCATCCTATATCTTTGTCTTGTATTTCATTATACTGTCTCTTATAGAATTTGTCAATTCATATGGAACTGCTATTAGCATTTGTACTTGCTCATTTTCTTGACATGATACCGTTGATATATTACAGATGATTCTGAGACAGACTGCTCGACCTATTATGGGGTCGAGATAGATGGAGTAGTCCAGGACTGTGGCCTGATAGTTGATCCACTAGACTTTGCACACCCAGAGTAATATAGCTTAGTTAGGTTTGCCTGGACTGCGATCCAGCTAGTGCTATCAGACTGTAATATTCTATATTATATTTTGTGACTCTGTGATTTTGTGTATATCTCTGGACTTCTGTTGGATCTTGAACTTATTTTCTATTATCACTTGTAACACCCAGTTTTCCAGATGAGGGTAATTTTTGAAATTTTGTAATTATACTTATTATTTATTGATAATTATTTCATATTATGATTTTTGGTGATTTTTAATCATTTTTAAACTATTTCAAATTATGACTTGTGATTTTGACATTTTACTATTGTTTGATTTTAATTTCGAGGAATTTGTCACCCCCAGTTTTCAGGAACAGGAATATTTTTGACATTTTGTATTTTTCAAATATTTTTGAAATTTATTTTATTATTTATGATATTGTTTCGGGGTTATTTGAGTCGGGTTCGAATTTCAGCTCAATCCGACTTGAAACGGGGACCCGGGGGTAGTGTTGACTTTATTGGACCCACACATTAGTTAGCCATGGCCCACATGATAGAAATATTTTAGTTAGAGGTTAGACTAATTATTATGGATAAGGTTAGTGTGATTAGAGACTTTAGAATGACTAATTTAGCCCCAACCAATTAGCCCTTTCCTAATACTAATAGAATAGGTTAGTGGGGGCATTTTGGACCTTACCATAATAGGACAAATAGCCCCATATGGCCAGCCACTTTAGGAGAGGATAGGCTCAAGTTCATTTCATTATTCTCATCCACACTCTCTCTCTTGTTCTTCCCCAAATTTCTAGAGAGCAATACCTAACAATTTCTCCACCAAATCCTTCCATTTCGCCACCAAATCTTCTTCTTTCCTTCTCCATTCTAGCCAAGGAGAAAGCTACCCAAGTTTGGGAGGATTCGGAGCTCGTTCGTGTCCTTTTGGAATCTCTACATGTCGGTGTCGCTCCGGAAAGGCTTTTCTTCGATTCGATCTACCGGAAGGTATAAATCCCTTCTCCTTTTCATTTCCTCATGCATATAGGTCTATTTTGAACCCATAGGAATGACCCCCATGGTTGTATCTCCATTTGTGTCCATTTCGTGTCCATTTGGAGGTCATAGGAGTGTCCTTTGTGTTGTGGTTGTGTCCATGTGGGAAAACCCCAAATTTGGACACACTATGTGTTATTGTTATGTATGAATGAATTATTACATGTTTAATCTCATATTTTTGTATTGGAGATGTGTTCTATAGTGTCTCATATATATATATATATATATTAGTGTAGAGAGTGAGTTCTTGATATATTATGTTATATACTTGTGTTCTTTTGTCTCAAACTACCCAAATTCGTCATAATTTTTATCCACGTTTTTAGTAGCAATAGCAACTTAGAAATGTCATAACTTTTAGCTTAAAACTCCGATTTATCACCCATTTTTTTTAAAAGAATCGTATCGAAGTTAGCTTTCCAAATATATATTTTAATAAACCAAATTCTTTCTGTAACTTTCTGTAGAAGTATTTGAGTGTCAGCTGTACGAAAGACGAACGCGTTTCGGTATTTTTGCGATTCCGGGAGCTTTCGGACACGAAAATGCGATCCGTTTGAAGTTTCGGAAAGCTAACATGAATTACTACAACATACTTTAATCCTAGAATTTAGTGAATGCCCAATTGATACAGTATTGATTTTAAGTAAAAGAGTGACTATACGATATATGCATTTTGTGTAACCTATGAGCCTATGTAGTATGGATATTAAATGAATATAGAATATGTAATGCATAATATGTTAGATGAATGAAAAATATATATCCTATTTATATTAATGTATATATATGGTTGAATGCAAGCATGTAGGAATGCAATTAATGTAATATATGTAAGCAATGCATAAATGCATGAATGAAAGAATGATATACAATGCATGAATGAAAGAATGATATACAATGCATGCATGAAAGTATATAATGAATGCTAGATATAAATGCAAGGTATATATGTAATGATAGATATGAATACATAATGTATAAATATTGTAAATGCAATATCAGATTTCATATGTAGACATAGAACCAATGCATAGCTGATATTTAGATTGAATGTTAGTTCATTTTAGGTTGTTCGAACACTGAACTGTCCATGTAAGCATATATACCTTCCTTTTCCTATTGCCAAACCAATTTTAGTTTTCAATATAGTGGAATGTCAATGAATGTAATGTTAACCTTCAACCCCTTAATTCGAAATGTTAGTTAATTTCAGTATTAGACAATGCATGAGCTGTATGCTTATGGGATGTTGGCTTAATGGCAGATTTCAGATAACAGGGTTCATTTTATGTGATTAGTTACACCAGTTTATGGGATATCTCACTTTAGTTTATATGTAAATGTGGAACAAAACTGAGAATGAACTTCACCCTCTGCACAAGGATACCCCACTCTATATCAACCACCATGCCATGTAATCCTTCTCTAAATGATTGCTATAATATATATAGATTTATGTAAAGTATAGATGCATGTTAGTTATAACTTAAATAGTCTCTACTCTAATGTATATAGATGTATACTTGTAGCCATGCATGTTAAGTATAATACATGTGTAATGTAGATGGGTTAGCTTTGTGCCATGTGTAGTGTAAACTCATAACTAGTGTTGATTTTTCTTTTCATGTACGCCTCCATGTTCACACACACACACATAGCTTTACATGTTAGTTCTTTTCTCTTATATATATATATATATATATATATATATATATATATATATATATATATATATATATATATATTGAATATGCATGAATGTGATGTATCTTGATATGTGACTTGTGTTGGCTTGTATAGCCTTGGATTTGTATGGCGTGTACTAGCTAGGGTAGATTGGTTAGGCCTAGTGAGACTTCATTGAGTCTATGTTGACCCAGTTGACTTAGCTTTGACTATATAGTTGACTAGAGTTGACCAAGTGTTGACTTTAGCCTAGTTTGACATAGACAGCATGTAGATGCATTGTAGCAGTCTATTTCCTTATTTTAGATATGTTGTAACTTGTGTTGCTCTGATTAGGAGACATACACCTCTCCTCAGGCAGTACATTTACTTCAGACATTCAGATATGAGGCGAGTACATTCTCTGATCGTTTCATACTTGTCACGAATTATATTCTCGCTCTAGATTACTTTTACTTGATGCTGTCACGTTATCATCACGGATTGGTACTATACGGATCTCTTCTTGGGATGTTACCCCCTTAGCAGGCGTATCGGATATTTTATGACATGTGTTCCATGTACATCATGTATTCCTTGCTTCTGCGTTATTTATGTACACTCATTCTCTCATGTTCTTTCATGTATGTTTATGTACTATCATGTTCTTTTATGTACGCTCATGTTTCCTCATGTGTTTCTTGTATAACCAAAACATCATGTCCGTAACGTAACTTGAATAGATTCTTGTGTATTGATTGTGGGTAGGGGTGAGTATAAATGGTCATATGATTTACCCATCATGTACACTCTGTTACTTCCATGTTTTATCATGTACAACCTAAGCCAATTACATGCCATCTCGTACTCTAAATCACTAGTCACTTACAGTTCTTACTTATCATGTATATATTTCCAGTTATCAAATATCTTTCCTATTTTCATGTACATCTTCTTACAGCGCTTTATGTATCTTACTCTATTGCCTGCTTTATATTTCCTGACATGATATGAACTGCGTGAGATGTTTTGTGCTCGCTCCCGTACTGACTGGACCTGTTGAAAATTTTATAGAGGATTATGAGGAACCGTGCACCCTTACTTGGAGTTTGCCTAGTTGACACTCGTGACCTGGACCCGTGGGGAGGTTCAGGCAGCTGCTCAGGATGATACTTTGTATAGTGTAGATAGCTTAGACTGTTCCTTCTTTTCATGCTTAGCTGTTGTCTTTATTTTCAGAGTTGTATATTTTAGAGATGATGAGACTTGTATTCCATTTCTGCTGTACCTCAGTTGAGGATTTCTTATCTATTTCCATCATGCTACATTCTACCTTAGATTGTGATTGAGTTGTACCTCGGTGTTGGCCTCCTTCTGGAGAGTATATTTCATGTTATGTAGTTATAGTTCATGATCTAGAACAACGTTCTACCGCCGACACTGCGGCGTAGGCTGGGCGTTGTTACGTTCTCGTACCCTCATGGTGGGTGCGGGTCGTGACACGTTTTTAGTGGTAGCCCATGTAGGTCCGAGTTTATATAGTGGTATTCAAACTAGAGTATCACTACAGCCTGCAGTAGGATTAGGATAATTTGGAGGTACTCAATCACATTAGGAAAAACTCTTAATCAGATTCCTTTTTGTCAAAAATTGTTGCTTATTGACTTCCCTTGAATATAAACTGCCCTCCTTTGAATTTTTTGCTTCATTCTCAGAAATTGCTTCTTGTTTGATCAGTTTTCATGATGGTTATGAAGACACGATCTCATCGCTTCGGTTCGGGGGATACTATCGAGAGGCTGGCCACCTCTCGTCCTGTTCATCAGGGCCCCGAGACCGCAGCTTCTGTTGTGCCGACTCAGGTTGGCATTTCTGCTACATTGGAGGTGCACCTCTATCTGTACAAAGATTTTCTTCCGTCATTTCTGATTTCTCTCAGCAGCGGTGATTCATGCAGCATCAGCAGCAGACCAAAAAAAACTAGCAGGACGAGCTATCGTCAGGACAGTCAAGGATGCGCAGACCATTGGAGATCTTGCTGCAAGTTCCGTTCTTCTCAATTCAATTCCCGTAATTGTCTTTTATAATTACCTTGAAATCCGATTCCATCTGTTCCTTGTTGATTGATTAATTTTGTCATGTTACTCTTTTGTTGTGTTTGTTTTTTTTCTTCTGAGAAAATCATATGGGCTAGGTCACCTAAATCATGGAATCTAGAATCCTCGATAGTTGTGTTAGTTGGCAAAGTGAGGACATGTATTCATATTTTGGATGTATTCTCGGGTATGGGAATTTAAGGTTTTCGCCGTCGCATGCGGCAGTGCAAAAATTTTAAATACCATGAACCTAGAGGTACGTACCTTAGTCAAGGACTCTGTGATTATCGTAGCATTGTTCACTAGCATGATGAAGACTCTGGACAACATGATTTTGGACAGACGCATATGATTAACAGATTGTATCTTGAGAAGGTTTAAACATCATACCCTTTTGATTGTTATAAATGACTTAGGAGTAGGGATATTTAGTTTTGTAGAGCTTATTCATAGGTAGTTCCTTCATAGTATAATGGTATGATGACTTGTAGAGTGTCTGTACCCTAGAGGTAATAGTTAGCATTGGTGTTAGAATAGTAACCCATTGCAGATAATTCTCCTGTTATCTATAATACCAACCAGTTACACATAGGATGTTAGTATGTCTTACATCCTTGATGATTATTACTACTTTCCCTTACCTATTCCAGTGAGGCACCCATGACCAGAGCCTGCCTTTGAGTATAGTTGTAGTTTCACCTAAGACCGAGAGGTCTATTTGCATAGATAGGTTGCAGATGATATTGACATATGGGATATAGGTTAGTTGGTATCTATAGGCCATTATTGTATAGGGTTATAAACATGTTGTTTAGCCTATACTTGGTTCAGTTTTCCATTTTAGTTAAGTTCCCTTCGTGTTGAGTTCCTTTGTGTTGATCACCTTTATAGGCAGTGTGCAGACCCTTCACTAGATACCATGTCCCCTTGATTCAGACCATTCATCGTTAGCCTAGTTCTAAGCATTGTTTCAGACCCTTATAAGTTTAGTCTGCCTTAACCCTTGGTTGATCAGTCATGTATATATATATGATATACTTAGGATATATGTGATGGGTTGTTGTTCTTGAGCATATATATATATATATATATATATATATATATATATATATATATATATATATATATATATATAGGGTATTTGGTATTCATGTGCTTAGCTTGTAGGTATTTAGTTATAGGTGACTTGATAGGATTGGGAAGTTAAGAGCTAGTCTATTATAGAGTTTCTCTTTTGCTAAATTCTAGTTGCCAACACCTAAATAGCTAGCATAGGTAAAACCCTAAGAAGTTGACCAGTTGATGAACAAGTACTTGGATGTTGAGAAATTGACTAGTGATTGACCCTTGACTATGTTTGACCTAGAAGGGGGTGCGATCATCTTAATTTTGAGGACAAAATTTTTATAAGGTGGGTCGGATTGTAACACCAAGTTTTCCAGATGAGGGTAATTTTTGAAATTTTGTAATTATAATTATTATTTATTGATAATTATTTCATATTATGATTTTTGGTGATTTTTAATCATTTTTAAACTATTTAAAATTATGACTTGTGATTTTGACATTTTACTATTGTTTGGTTTTAATTTCGAGGAATTTGTCACCCCCAGTTTTCAGGAACATGAATATTTTTGTCATTTTGTTTTTTTGAAATATTTTTAAAATTTATTTTATTATTTATGATATTGTTTCGGGATTATTTGAGTCGGGTTCGAATTTCAGCTCAATCCGACTTGAAACGGGGACCCGGGGGTAGTGTTGAATTTAGTGGACCCACACATTAGTTAGCCATGGCCCACATGATAGAAATATTTTAGTTAGAGGTTAGACTAATTATTATGGATAAGGTTAGTGTGATTAGAGACTTTAGAATGACTAATTTAGCCCCAACCAATTAGCCCTTTCCTAATACTAATAGAATAGGTTAGTGGGGGTATTTTGGACCTTACCATAATAGGACAAATAGCCCCATATGGCCAGCCACTTTGGGAGAGGATAGGATCAAGTTCATTTCATTATTCTCATCCACACTCTCTCTCTTGTTCTTCCCCAAATTCCTAGAGAGCAATCCCTAGCAATTTCTCCACCAAATCCTTCCATTTTGCCACCAAATCTTCTTCTTTCCTTTTCCATTCTAGCCAAGGAGGAAGCTACCCAAGTTTGGGAGGATTCGGAGCTCGTTCGTGTCCTTTTGGAATCTCTACGTGTCGGTGTCGCTCCGGGAAGGCTTTTCTTCGATTCGATCTACCGGGAGGTATAAATCCCTTCTCCTTTTCATTTCCTCATGCATATAGGTCTATTTTGAACCCATAGGAATGACCCCCATGGTTGTATCTCTATTTGTGTCCATTTTGTGTCCATTTGGAGGTCATAGGAGTGTCCTTTGTGTTGTGGTTGTGTCCATGTGGGAAAACCCCAAATTTGGACACACTATGTGTTGTTGTTATGTATGAATGAATTATTACATGTTTAATCTCATATTTTTGTATTGGAGATGTGTTCTATAGTGTCTCATATATATATATATATATATATATATATATATATATATATATATTAGTGTAGAGAGTGAGTTCTTGATATATTATGTTATATACTTGTGTTCTTTTGTCTCAAACTGCCCAAATTCGTCATAATTTTTATCCACGTTTTTAGTAGCAATAGCAACTTAGAAATGTCATAACTTTTAGGTTAAAACTCCGATTTATCTTCCGTTTTTTTAAAAGAACTGTATCGAAGTTAGCTTTCCAAATATATATTTTAATAAGCCAAATTCTTTCTGTAACGTTCTGTAGAATTATTTGAGTGTCAGCTGTACGAAAGACGAACGCGTTTCGTTATTTTTGCGATTTCGGGAGCTTCCGGACACGAAAATGCGATCCGTTTGAAGTTTTGGAAAGCTAACATGAATTTCTACAACATACTTTAATCCTAGAATTTAGTGAATGTCCAATTGGTACAGTATTGATTTTAAGTAAAAGAGTGACTATACGATATATGTATTTTGTGTAACCTATGAGCCTATGTAGTATGGATATTAAATGAATATAGAATATGTAATGCATGATATGTTAGATGAATGAAATGATATATATCCTATTTACATTAATGTATATATATGGTTGAATGCAAGCATGTAGGAATGCAATTAATGTAATATATGTACGCAATGCATAAATGCATGAATGAAAGAATGATATACAATGCATGCATGAAAGTATATAATGAATGCTAGATATAAATGCAAGGTATATATGTAATGATAGATATGAATGCAAAATGTATAAATATTGCAAATGCAATATCAGATTTCATATGTAGACATAGAACCAATGCATAGCTGATATTTAGATTGAATGTTAGTTCATTTTAGGTTGTTCGAACACTGAACTGTCCATGTAAGCATATATACCTTCCTTTTCCTATTGCCAAGCCAATTTTAGTTTTCAATATAGTGGAATGTCTATGAATGTAATGTTAACCTTCAACCCCTTAATTCGAAATGTTAGTTAATTTCAGTATTAGACAATGTATGAGCTGTATGCATATGGGATGTTGGCTTAATGGCAGATTTCAGATAACATGGTTCATTTTATGTGGTTAGTTACACCAGTTTACGGGATAGCTCACTTTAGTTTATATGTAAATATGGAACTAAACTGAGAATGAACTTTACCACCCTCTGCACAAGGACAACCCACTCTATATCAACCACCATGCCATGCAATCCTTCTCTAAATGATTGCTATAATATATATAGATTTATGTAAAGTATAGATGCATGTTAGTTATAACTTAAATAGTCTCTACTCTAATGTATATAGACGTATACTTGTAGCCATGCATGTTAAGTATAATACATGTGTAATGTAGATGGGTTAGCTTTGTGCCATGTGTAGTGTAAACTCATAACTAGTATTGATTTCTTTTTTCATGTACACCTCCATGTTCACACACACACACATAGCTTTACATGTTAGTTCTTTTCTCTTATATATATATATATATATATATATATATATATATATAATGTTGAATATGCATGAATATGATGTATCTTGATATGTGACTTGTGTTGGCTTGTATAGCCTTGGATTTGTATGGTGTGTACTAGCTAGGGTAGACTGGTTAGGCCTAGTGAGACTTCATTGAGTCTATGTTGACCCAGTTGACTTAGCTTTGACTAGATAGTTGACTAGAGTTGACCAAGTGTTGACTTTAGCCTAGTTTGACCTAGACAGCATGTAGATGCATTGTAGCAATCTATTTCCTTATTTTAGACATGTTGTAACTTGTGTTGCTCTGATTAGGAGACAGACACCTCTCCTCAGGCAGTACATTTACTTCAGACATTCAGATATGAGGCGAGTACATTCTCTGATCGTTTCATACTTGTCACAAATTATTTTCTCGCTCTAGATTACTTTTACTTGATGCTGTCACGTTATCATCACGGATTGGTACTATACGGATCTCTTCTTGGGATGTTACCCCCTTAACGGGCGCATCAGATACTTTATGACATGTGTTTCATGTACATCATGTATTCCTTGCTTCTGCGTTATTCATGTACACTCATGTTCTCTCATGTACGTTCATGTACTCTCATGTTCTTTCATGTACGCTCATGTTTCCTCATGTGTTTCTTGTATAACCAAAACATCATGTCCGTAACGTAACTTGAATAGATCCTTGTATATTGATTGTGGGTAGGGGTGAGTATAAATGGTCATGTGATTTACCCATCATGTACACTCTGTTACTTCCATGTTTTGTCATGTACAACCTAAGCCAATTACATGCCATCTCGTACTCTAAATTACTAGTCACTTACAGTTCTTACTTATCATGTATATATTTCCAGTTATCAAATATCTCTCCTGTTTTCATATACATCTTCTTACAGCGCTTCATGTATCTTACTCTATTGCCTGCTTTATATTTCCTGACATGATATGAACTGCGTGAGATGTTTTGTGCTCGCTCCCGTCCTGACTGGACCTGTTGAAAATTTTACAGAGGATGATGAGGAACCGTGCACCCTTACTTGGAGTTTGCCTAGTTGACACTCGCGACCTGGACCCCTGGGGAGGTTCAGGCAGCTGCTCAGGATGATACTTTGTATAGTGTAGATAGCTTAGACTGTTCCTTCTTTTCATGCTTAGCTGTTGTCTTTATTTTCAGAGTTGTATATTTTAGAGATGATGAGACTTGTATTCCATTTTTGCTGTACCTCAGTTGAGGATTTCTTATCTATTTCCATCGTGCTACATTCTACCTTAGATTGTGATTGAGTTGTACCTCGGTATTGGCCTCCTTCTGAAGAGTATATTTTATGTTATGTAGTTATAGTTCATGACCTAGAACAGCGTTCTACCGCCGACACTGCGGCGTAGGCTGGGCGTTGTTACGTTCTCGTACCCTCATGGTGGGTGCGGGTCGTGACATCACTTCTATCATATTTCCATTCCGTGCTATCTACCTTAGTTTTATCTTGTGATTGAGTTATGCCATATTATATTCCTCCATGCGGAGATGACAGGTACCTTTATACTGTTTAGTAGTAGTATTTACAGACGTCGTATACAGCATTCTACTATCAATTCTACGGTGTAGGCTGGACGTACCCACGTGCTCGTGCCCCTAATCAAGGTGTGGGTCATGATACATTTTTGTGGTGGCCCATGCAAGTCTGTGTCACAATTAGTGCGATCTCGTAATGGTGCTCGACTTAGAGTGCTAATTACAAGTCTGCAATTAGGACATAGGATCTAGGATATGATAGGAGTTACTCAATCATATTTTAGGAAATTTCTGATCTTTTGATTACCATGACAACTCTTTTGCATTGAATTTAATTGTCCTTCTTTGATATTCCCTATCGTGTGCCATATTGATTCCTTGTTTCAACCTATCCTCAGGATGACGATTACTCGCTCTCAGGCAGCAGGATCTAGTGTTGTTCCAGAGAGGCCCGATCCGGTAGGACCTCCACCTTCGGCTGAGGGAGATGCAGTTGAGGGAGTTGCCACCTCAGTTCCTGTCCTTCAGGCAGGAGTAGCAGCGACGGTTCCAGGAGGTCTTCCACCTCCAGCTGCGGGACCGTCCTTAGTCATTTCTGAGACTCTTCCACCGCCTCCTACGCTACCGACTGATGCATAGCAGATGATGGCCCTTCTACAGCAGATGTTGCAGACCCAGAGGGCACAGACCGAGGCACAACAACATCAGAATGACGCATCTCACCGCCAGACAGAGGTGTTACGACAGAGCATGGAGAAATCCCACTAGCTGGTGATGGCAGCAGTAGAGAGGGTTGTATCGGGTACAGTTCAGGGTGCCCCAATTCAGCAGCAGGGTCAGGGGAGGCCCGACACATGTCTATATTTCAAAAATATGAACCTGAGGGAGTTCAAGGGTACCGAGGGTATCCTGTATGCAGATGACTGGTTGGAGGATGTCCAGCGGAACCTGGAGTTAGCAGAGGTCCCGAAAGGGCTTTGGGTGACGTCTGCGGTGAGTCAGTTATTTTAATATTTCCTTGACTTGGTTTCGTACGGATCCTTGTGTATCGGTGAGGGGTTTGACATGGGAGAACTTTAGGCGGCTCTTTAAGGAGACGTTCTACCCCGATGTGGCTCCGACAGCTCTAGAGGCCAGTTCGTCGTATTGGTGCAAGAGGACTCGTCGGTGGACGAGTATGCAGCGGAGTTCTTCCGTCTGAGTTGGTTTGCACCAGATCTAATCCAGAATAAGGGGTATAAGGCCCGTAAGTTCCGGAGGGGTCTTATTCATGTGGTTCGCACTTGCACTTCCGGGCGACATGATGCGACCTTCGAGTAGATACTGATGGAGGCGCATATAGCAGAGAAGGATTTCGGCCTTAAGCCGAAGAGGGGCAGCGATGTTCTAGGTGCGAGCTCTAGTGCGGGCCTATGAAGCGCCCTCACTTCCAGCAGAGGCAGATTCAGTAGCAGCCTCAGTTACAGATTCAGCAGGCACCAGTACGTGCCCACCAGCAACAGGGACAGGGCCAGAGGCAGACTACTCCGTGCGACTTCTGCAGAAAGCCGGGGCACACTTGAGAGGCCTGTAGGAAGAGGTTGGGCGTATGTCTATACTGTGGGGCTCTCGACCACCAGCTGAAGGATTGCCACGTTCGTGGAATCCGAGGAGGACAGGACAGAGTGCAGCAGGCTAGAGAACTAGCAGCTCAGCAGAGAGATCCTCCACTTCAGACCCAGCAGCAGCGCTTCGTAGAGCACCAGAGGGGAGCACCTGTAGGCAGGGTGTTCGCCATGACAGCAGAGGAGGAGGTAGAGCCAGTGGGTGATGTTGTGGCAGGTCACGTTCTCCTTAATTCTTTTCCTGCTTTTACCTTGTTTGATTCCGGTGCCACCTATAGTTTTGTGTCTGTTTCCTTTGCTCTAAGACACAACATTATTGCTGAGTATATGGGTAGGACTTGCAAGATATTGACCGGGGGAGGCATTATCCCGGTTAATAACATCTACAAGGGGCGGAGAGTTATATTAGGAGGTCGGGATTTGAGCGCGTGCCTGCTCATAATGCCCCTTCCGAGGTACGACATGGTACTCGAAATGGATTGGTTGAGCATGTACTATGCTAGTATAGACTGTAGAGGAGGTTGGGTTCTGTTTAGGCCGCCGAAAGAGCCAGAGTTTGTATTTTCCAGGGGAGCAGCTGAGCCGGGAGATGGGTTCTGTGGATCTTTGCTGGCGGGGCAGGTATTGCCGCATCTATTGATAGCTGATTTCATGGATGTCTTTCCCGAGGAGTTGCCTGGGATGCCGCCAGATAGAGACGTTGAGTTCTCTATAGACTTAGTGCTGGGCATTGAGCCTATTTCACAGCACGTCTATAGGGTCCACAACAGCGAGTTGGCAGAGCTGAAGAAGCAAGTCGACGAGCTACATGACAAGGGATTTATCCGATCCAGTTCATCGCCTTGGGGCGTGCCAGTTCTGTTTGTACCGAAGAAGGATGGTACGATACGTATGTGTATCGATTACAGGGTACTCAACAACCTCACTATCAAGAACAAGTACCCGTTGTCGAGGATTGACGACTTGTTCGATCAGTTGAGCGGTGCGAAGGTGTTTTCGAAGGTAGAGCTGAGGTCCGATTATCATCAGCTGAAGGTGAAGCGGGAAGACGTTCCGAAAATGTCTTTTCGGACTCGGTATGGCCAGTACGAGTTCACTGTCATGCCATTTGGGTTGACCAACGCCCCAGCAGTGTTCATGAACTTGATGAACAAGGTATTCCATCGGTACCTTGACAAGTTCGTGGTGGTCTTTATAGATGACATCTTGGTCTACTCAAAGACGCCGGAGGAGCACGAAGAGCATCTGAGGATTGTGCTCGAGACTCTGAGGAAGGAGCAGTTGTACAAAAAGCTTTCGAAGTACGAGTTCTTCATGGACCAGGTCGAGTTCTTGGGTCACGTTGTGATCGAGCACGGGATCTCTATGGACCATAAGAAGATTGCATCGGTGGAGTCTTGGTCTACACCCGGTTCAGTTGTCGAGATTCAAAGCTTTCTAGGTTTGGCAGGCTATTATCAAAAGTTTGTCCAGGACTTCTCGCGTATTGCGGAGCCGATGACTAGACTCACCAGGAAGGACGTGGAGTTCGTCTGGACTGAGGAGTGTCAGGACGCCTTCGATGAGCTGAAAAAGATGTTGACATCAGCTTCGATTTGACTTTACCATCTGGGACCGGTGGTTTCTCGATCTACAACGACGCTTCTGGCAGGGCTTTGGGTTATGTTCTTCAGCAGCACGGAAAGGTGAGTGCCTATGCATCTAGGCAGTTACGTCCTCATGAAAAGAACTACCCGACTCACGATCTAGAGTTGGCCGCTGTTATCTTTGTCTTGAAGTTGTGAAAACACTACTTGTATGGAGAGCGGGTTGAGATCTTCACTGATCACAAGAGCTTGAAGTACGTGTTCACTCAGAAGGAGCTGAACATGCGACAGAGACGGTAGATCGAGCTGATGAAGGATTTCGATATCGCCTTGCAGTACCATCCAGGGAAGGTGTCACCCCTATTTCCTGTATTTCGTATTTATGCTCGTATTTGATTTTTGGCACGTATTTTATTTTCTCGACTTGCGGATTTTGGTTTCCCGTAAATGGGTTTTGGACCATGGCTTGGTTTTATTTTGTGAAAGTTGGTTTAGTTTGGTTCTTCATGAATGGAATACCTTAACCTATACTCCTCCCTCAACACACCACAACTCCCCCACTTTATAACACCACCTACTTTTCTCTCTCCTCTTTATTCTCTCATTTATTTCTTACAAACTTCTTCTTCTTCTTCCTTCTTCCACATAACTCCCCAACCAATAGGCAAGTGCACCTTGCCAACAAATAAGCACCCAATTTTATTTGTCCATTTGATAGATTAGGACATGTAGATCAACATTAGAACTTGGAATTTTGTGATTTGGAGCTTTCATTCTTCTAGATCTAGGTTTTAACCATTTTCAGAAATCCTTGGTTTTGAGCTATTAAACTTTGATTTTTGCTTGTTTTGATGCTTCCATGTGGAAGAGAATTCAATTTTACTCAAGTTAGAACTTTGAAAATCTAGATTTGGTTTTGATTTGACAAAAATATGAAGAATTGAAGTTCTTGGTGTTCTTGGACTTGCTCTCGGCCAGGAAGAACAGCCCCCTGCCTTGCGCTTTTTAGCGCATGGTCGATTGCGCACCCCTGGCCTGTGCTCTTTAGCGCATGGCCGTTTGCGCAGTCACTTGGCCAGCGCTTTGCGCTGCGCTGGACTGCGCTGGCGCAAGCTAGCCATGCGCAATCCAGCCATGCGCAAAGTAACCCCTGCGCAATTCACTTCTGCGCAAACCGCTCCTGCGCAATTCACTTCTGCGCAACCCACCCTTGCGCAAACCACCCTTGCACAAGGTAACCCCTGCGCAGTCTACCCTTGCGCAAGGTAACCCTTGCGCAAGACAACTCTTGCGCAGCTCTTCCATGCGCAGTACACACCCTGCGCAGACCTACCCCTGACCCCCTTGCACAACCTACTTGTCTACGATGAAATTGTTATTTCTTGATCTTGGCTCTTCTATAGTCCTATTTTATATTAGTATTTTATTAGGTATTTACGCCCATTTTATATCCTTACGCCTTTTGGCATGAACTTGATTTTGCTTAATATGTTTGGAATAACTATTGTACACGGTATGGTATGACAAGGAACTAGTATAACATGACAGTGACCCGTAGTGGTGCACTCCTGACACGACCAACCTGACTTGATAGTGGCCCGTCGTAGCGCACTCCTGACAAGCACCCTGACATGATTTATCTTGATAACTTGATAGTGGCCCGTGGCGGTGCACTCCTGACTTGACTTGACTTGTAACTTGTAACTTGACTCGAATAATCAACATGACACCGTGGGTGCTCCTGCTTGCTTGCTTGTACAATCCACTTGTCTTGTCTTGCATCATGTCTAGGACGTGACTTCCTGGGTACCACGGCCAGGGACTCGCGCTAAATTGGATTAGGCTAATTATTAGATCAAACTAGAACATGGAGAATTCCCAGTCACTGGCAATCTTGTTATCTGGGCGCTTTAATGGACTTGTAGCTTGCCGACGAGTAGAGCACATTTCCAGCACACTGTCATGTGTTGCACCCTCTAAGTCACCTAAGGGTACATTGTCTCCCGGGCAATGTACCCACCTATAACTCTCAACCCGCGGAAGGATAACTGGATGGTCTGCAGGGCTTAGGACTGGGAGTTTCTCACTTGCATCTTGTTAGTAATTAGGCTTGTGATAACCCTAGTTAGTTAAAGTAGTAAGCCGTAGTACTCGCTTGGCCGATTGTGAATGAATGGTGTCCAGCCCTGTCTAAGTCTTGTCTAGCCTTGTACCTGGAACTCTTGATCATGATTGTTTTACTTATCTCTAACGATAAATGAGTAGAGACAGTGAGCTATTCAGGCGAAGGGTTACAACCCCGGTCCTTGTCTGGTTTAAGGATTGTAACCTGGCTCCCGGAATGGTTCTGCGTCCCTAGTCGTTTATCGCCCTGTGTACCTTACTACTTGTACTTTCTTTTATTCTTTATGTTCTGATATGCTGGCTTTTGTTCTTATTTGTGGCCTCCTTTGTGGCACTTGCTCTTTCTGGGGTTTGACCCAGCTGGTTTTGTGTGGCCAGATTTCGGAGCAGATCCCGAGGATCTACCGAGCTTCCAGTCCAATGGTGACAACTAGACGGAACCCGGGCCAAGAGTGGGTTTTCCTTTTGTTTCACCCACTTATATGTAAATTTATTCTTTTGAGGCGTTTAGCCGACGAGCACTTGTTAGCTCGATGCACATTTACTTACTGTCTGCCTACGGGCTGTAAACATGATTAACAAATCCTAGGGTTGATCATGTATGACTGAACTCTTGCTAGTCCTATCATTTTGTACGACTAGCTTCATGATCATCCAATATGTAATATTTGGGACGCCTTATATATATATATTTGATGCTCTAACATCTTGTAACTCTGTTAATTGCTTGAGATTGAGACAATAGGTTTGACCTTAAGAGACTGTTGGCTTGTAGTAAACCCTCATATCTAGACAGCCGTGACCGTATAGTTGAGATGTATTCTATTTCAATATACGTAGCTGGCTATGTCTGCCCCCGCTCTCCAGTATTCTGGTTCTGGGGCGTGACATGGTTTAAGTGGTGGCCCATGCAGGTCTTGTCAATCAAGAAATGTGAGGGTTTACCGAATAGATGTCTCAATCAATATTTTGTCCTTGATCTCTGCTCGTATCTCCAAATCCCTGAGAATCTCGACCTGATCATATTGCTTGTATCATTGATCTGTCCTGGTCCTTTCCTTATTGTTCCCTATGTCGTCTTCTTTAGCGGCATTACTCCCAGACCTGCCAACCAGCCAGAGGAAGCTCGACAAGCACCCCAGCGCCAGGAAGATCAAGCTCAGCACTCTGGAGTAGCCTCCCGAGTTATGCTTCCCGGAGGCTCGGAACCTCCAGTTCATGCAGCTCCGCCCGTTCAACCAGCTAGACAGGATGAGGGACCTTTGGTAGGGCTTATCAGAGAACTGCTTGCATCCCAAGATCGTCGAGGCGACGCCTTGCACCAGGAAGTTCATGATGCACTAAACCGAGGAGGTCCCCAAGGGAATCAGGCGGCCAACAGTTTCAAGCGCTTGAACCCTCCCTTCTTTGACGGCAGTGAAGATGCGATTGCCGCGGACGCTTGGCTTCAGGATACCGAGGTGGTTCTAGAAGCAGCTAGGACACCTGAGAATGAGAAGGTGGCGGTGGTACGCCTACAGTTGTTAGACTTGGCTCGCGATTGGTGGGCAGCTCAGGCCATGGGTTTAGCGGCACCAGTCACTTGGACGACGTTCAGAGAGAGGTTTCAGACAAAGTACTTTGATGCGGTGGCACGGTACGACCTGCAGACTAGATTCACCAACTTGAAGCAAGGAGGCAGGACGGTCGATGGCTATGCGACCGAGTTTTCCAGGCTGAGTAGGTTCGCCCCCACCTTGGTGGCAACCGAGTTCGATAGGGCTCAGCGATTCCAGCAAGGGCTGCACTTAGAGATATTATTGGCTGTGGAGCAGTTCGAGCACCAGACGTTCGATGCCGTGTTGAAGGCAGCTAGGAGGCATGAGTATACCTCCCGGAGAATTGTGGACAGGACCGGAGGCCGGAAGCGGTCCCACAACCAGATGCACCAATCATCAGCTCCAGCCCCGGCAGCTAGGGGATTGACCATTGGAACTCCGAGGCGGGCGGCCTCAGTGACGTCGGTTCAGCATTCGACCCCGACGTATCCGCAGCAGCAGAAGCAGAAGCAGTCTTCCGCGGTGGGATGTTCTCATTGCGGGAAGCCTGGCCATGTAGTGGCAGAGTGTCGTAGGGCACAGGGATTGTGCCTGGCTTGTGGAGGAGCAGACCACCAGATAGGGACCTGCCCGAATAGGGGAGGTCCATCATAATCCAACCTTTCTAGTTCTTCGGTGAGAGGACCAGCCCTAGTTCCAGTCCAGCAGCAGCAACAGCAGTACCCGAGGCCATTGTTGCCTCAGGCCCAGGCCTTTCAACAGCAGAACCAGCAGCAGTTCACCCAGGCTCCAGCACAGAACCGACAGAGGGGTTTCCAGCAGAGAGGACCCGCAGCTAGAGGTCAGGCTATGATGATGACCATGGAAGAAGAAGTTGCACCAGGTGAGGTAGTGGCAGGTACTATTCTCGTCAACACCTTTCCAGCATCTGTATTATTTGATTCTGGTGCATCGCATTCATTCATGTCTGTACGATTTGCGACACGGATAGGATTGGAGCCCGAGTCATTATCAGTGAGGCTCAATATACTTACTGGTAATGGTCTTGTGGGAGTAGATCGAGTGTTTTCCTCGTGTCGGATCGTAGTTAGCGGTAGAGAGTTCCCCGCTAGGCTCATAGAGTTTTCTATGGCAGACTATGATGTAGTCCTAGGCATGGATTGGTTGAGGAACCATTATGCTAGGATAGACTGCCATGTTGGCAGAGTTGTCTTTAGTATTCTCGGAGAGCCAGAGTTTTCATTTTCCAGAGGCACAGTAGAGCCATCTCCTCCAGTATTGCGGATGGCAGTAGCAGCAGTGCAGTTGCCCCGGATAGTTGAAGAGTTTCCAGATGTCTTTCCAGAGGAACTTCCAGGGATGCCACCTGAGCGGGAGATCGAGTTCACCATAGACTTGATTCCCGGGACAGCACCAGTATCAGAGCGAGTCTACAGAATGGCGCCTTCAGAGTTGGAGATTTTGTACAAGATGATTGAAGAACTCAGGACCAAGGGATTCATTCGTGCAAGTGGATCGCCTTGGGGAGCCCCGATGCTTCTTGTGAAAAAGAAGGATGGTACGTCCAGGCTATGTGTTGATTATCGTACCTTGAACTCAGTGACAATCAAGAACAGATACCCTCTCCCAAGGATAGATGACTTGTTTGATCAACTCAAGGGGGCTTCAGTTTTCTCGAAGATAGACTTGCGGTCAGGATACCACCAGATCAGAGTCAGAGAGCAGGACATCCCGAAGACGGCGTTCAGATCTAGGTACGGGCATTGGGAGTTTCTAGTTATGCCCTTTGGAGCGACCAATGCGCCGGCAGTGTTCATGGACCTCATGAACCGTATTTTCATGCCTTACTTGGATCAGTTTGTGATAGTGTTCCTTGATGACATCCTGGTCTACAGCAAGAGTGAAGCAGAGCATGAGCAACATCTCAGAATTATCCTCCAGATTCTCAGAGAGCACCAGTTGTACGCCAAGTTTAGTAAATGCGAGTTCTGGCTCGATCGTATTTCTTACTTGGGTCACATCATTACCAGAGGAGGAGTGGAAGTGGATCCCCAAAAGATTGTGGCTATCGAGACATGGCCAGTACCCAGCTCAGTGGCAGAAGTTCGCAGCTTTCTTGGATTGGCCGGCTACTACCGACGGTTCGTCTCTGATTTTGCCAGGATTTCAGCGCCGATGACCCAGTTGACCCGCAAGGATGTGCCGTTCGTTTGGACGGCAGAATGTCAGAAATCATTTGAGAAGTTGAAGCGAGGTTTGATAACGGCTCCCATTCTTACTCTTCCAGATGGGACCGGAGGATTCACAGTTTACTGCGACGCTTCAGGCAGAGGATTGGGATGTGTTTTGATGCAGCATGGGAAGGTAATTGCTTATGCGTCACGTTAACTTCGTAATCATGAGAAGAATTACCCGACCCACGACTTGGAGCTAGCAGCAGTAGTGTTTGCACTTAAGTTGTGGAGGCACTACTTGTACGGAGACAGAGTGGAAATATTTACCGATCATAAGAGCCTGAAGTATGTTTTCACCCAGAAGGATCTTAATATGCGGCAGAGAAGATGGCTCGAGCTACTGGTGGACTACGATGTGGATTTGCAGTATCATCCAGGGAAGGCCAACGTTGTAGCAGATGCGTTGAGCCGGAGAGCCGGAGTTTATTTACTGACAGCGCAACCAGAGCTATTGGCGGATCTTCAGAAGATGGGAATTAAAGTGGTTCTTCCTTCAAATGTGGCCTTGATGGCCAGCCTACAGATTCAGTCCACCATGGTTGAGAGGATCCGGACAGCACAGTTAACCGATTCCAAGATTCAGCGGCTCAGAGCAGAGTGCGAGGCAGGGAGAAGGCCAGAGTTATATATTCATGAGGATGGTACACTTCGACACGGCACGCGTCTTTGTGTACCCAGTGGAGATATCAGACAGGAAGTCATGGCGGAGGCTCACAGTTCGCAGTACTCCATTCACCCAGGCGGCACGAAGATGTATAGAGATATTCGCCAGCACTTTTGGTGGAATGGTATGAAGAGGGAGATAGCCCGGTATGTCTCTCGATGTTTGGTTTGCCAACAAGTCAAGGCTGAACATCAGAGGCCAGCTGGACTTCTTCAACCTTTACCGATCCCAGAATGGAAATGGGAGCACATAACCATGGATTTCGTGACTGGATTACCCAGATCTCCGGCAGGCAGAGATGCTATTTGGGTCATTGTGGACAGGCTTACCAAGGTGGCACACTTTCTTCCATTTAGAGTTGGACAGTCGACGGCACAGCTAGCAGAGATGTATCTCAGGCAGATCGTTAGACTTCACGGAGTGCCAGTCAGCATAGTATCAGACAGGGATACGAGATTCACATCGCACTTCTGGCGCAGTCTTCATCAAGGTTTGGGGACTCGTCTCAAGTTCAGCTCAGCGTATCATCCGCAGACAGATGGGCAGTCAGAGCGCACTATACAAACTCTCGAAGATATGTTGCGGTCATGTACCCTTGACTTCGGTGGTTCGTAGGAGGATCACCTACACCTAGTGGAATTCTCGTACAATAATAGTTTCCAGGCCAGTATCCAGATGGCACCCTTCGAGGCTCTGTATGGCAGGAAGTGCAGATCTCCGTTAGCATGGGACGATGTCGGAGAGAGGTAGATGCTCGGTCCAGAACTGATTTCTCAGACGGTTGAAGTGGTTAGGAGAGTCAGAGATCACCTCCGAGTTGCTCAGGATCGCCAGCGCCATTGGGCCGAGGCTCATCGACGTCCCTTAGAATTTGCCGTCGGCGACCATGTATTCCTTAGGATCTCGCCTACCCGTGGCGTCATTCGTTTTGGCGTACGGGGAAAGCTTAGTCCTAGGTATATAGGGCCGTTCGATATTCTAGAGCGAGTAGGCGATGTGTCCTATCATCTCGCTCTTCTGCCGTCGCTAAGTGAGGTACATGATGTATTCCATGTGTCCCAATTAAGACGGTACATCCCGGACCCGAGCCATATCCTAGATCATTCGGAATTGGTTGTTGGTACCAACCTTTCGTATGAGGAGAGGCCCGTGTCTATTTTGGACCGGAGGGAAAAGACGCTCAAGAACAAGACTATTAACTTAGTCCGTGTTGCTTGGGGTCATCACTCTCTAGGTGAGTCAACGTGGGAGCGTGAGGACGACATCCGATCGCGATATCCCTACCTGTTTGACTCGTAAGGTATAATGTCTTCCTTGTGCCTTACGCTTTCCCTTCCTTGCTTGTATTGTATGATTGTATGATTGAACTGCTTAGTGTAGCTTGTCTGTGCCTAGTATAGCTTGTCGTGGCAATCTCTAGCTCCTTGATTAAATTCCGAGGACGAAATTCTTTGAAGGTGGGTAGAGTTGTCACTTCTATTTCCTGTATTTCGTATTTATGTTCGTATTTGATTTTTGGCACGTATTTTATTTTCTCGACTTGCGGATTTTGGTTTCCCGTAAATGGGTTTTGGACCATGGCTTGGTTTTATTTTGTGAAAGTTGGTTTAGTTTGGTTCTTCATGAATGGAATACCTTAACCTACACTCCTCCCTCAACACACCACAACTCCTCCACTTTATAACACCACCTACTTTTCTCCCTCCTCTTTATTCTCTCATTTATTTCTTACAAACTTCTTCTTCTTCCTTCTTCCACACAACTCCCCAACCAATAGGCAAGTGCACCTTGCCAACAAATAAGCACCCAATTTTATTTGTCCATTTGATAGATTAGGACATGTAGATCAACATTAGAACTTGGAATTTTGTGATTTGGAGTTTTTATTCTTCTAGATCTAGGTTTTAACCAATTTTGGAAATCCTTGGTTTTGAGCTATTAAACTTTGATTTTTGCTTGTTTTGATGCTTCCATGTGGAAGAGAATTCAATTTTACTCAAGTTAGAACTTTAAAAATCTAGATTTGGTTTTGATTTGACAAAAATATGAAGAATTGAAGTTCTTGGTGTTCTTGGACTTGCTCTCGGCCAGGAAGAACAGCCCCCTGCCTTGCGCTTTTTAGTGCATGGTCGATTGCGCACCCCTGGCCTGTGCTCTTTAGCGCATGGCCGTTTGCGCAGTCACTTGGCCAGCGCTTTGCGCTGCGCTGGACTGCGCTGGCGCAAGCTAGCCATGCGCAATCCAGCCATGCGCAAAGTAACCCCTGCGTAATTCACTTCTGCGCAAACCGCTCCTGCACAATTCACTTCTGCGCAACCCACCCTTGCGCAAACCACCCTTGCGCAAGGTAACCCCTGCGCAGTCTACCCTTGCGCAAGGTAACCCTTGCGCAAGACAACTCTTGCGCAGCTCTTCCATGCGCAGTACACACCCTGCGCAGACCTACCCCTGACCCCCTTGCACAACCTACTTGTCTACGATGAAATTGTTATTTCTTGATCTTGGCTCTTCTATAGTCCTATTTTATATTAGTATTTTATTAGGTATTTACGCCCATTTTATATCCTTATGCCTTTTGGCATGAACTTGATTTTGCTTAATATGTTTGGAATAACTATTGTACACGGCATGGTATGACAAGGAACTAGTATAACATGACAGTGACCCGTAGTGGTGCACTCCTGACACGACCAACTTGACTTGATAGTGGCCCGTCGTGGCGCACTCCTGACAAGCACCCTGACATGATTTATCTTGATAACTTGATAGTGGCCCGTGGCGGTGCACTCCTGACTTGACTTGACTTGTAACTTGTAACTTGACTTGAATAATCAACATGACACCGTGGGTGCTCCTGCTTACTTGCTTGTACAATCCACTTGTCTTGTCTTGCATCATGTCTAGGACGTGACTTCCTGGGTACCACAGCCAGGGACTCGCGCTAAATTGGATTAGGCTAATTATTAGATCAAACTAGAACATGGAGAATTCCCAGTCACTGGCAATCTCGTTATCTGGGCACTTTAATGGACTTGTAGCTTGCCGACGAGTAGAGCACATTTCCAGCACACTGCCATGTGTTGCACCCTCTAAGTCACCTAAGGGTACATTGTCTCCCGGGCAATGTACCCACCTATAACTCTCAACCCGCGGAAGGATAACTGGATGGTCTGCAGGGCTTGGGACAGGGAGTTTCTCACTTGCATCTTGTTAGTAATTAGGCTTGTGATAATCCTAGTTAGTTAAAGTAGTAAGCCGTAGTACTCGCTTGGCCGATTGTGAATGAATGGTGTCCAGCCCTGTCTAAGTCTTGTCTAGCCTTGTACCTGGAACTCTTGATCATGATTGTTTTACTTATCTCTAACGATAAATGAGTAGAGACAGTGAGCTATTCAGGCGAAGGGTTACAACCCCGATCCTTGTCTGGTTTAAGGATTGTAACCTGGCTCCCGGAATGGTTCTGCGTCCCTAGTCGTTTATCGCCCTGTGTACCTTACTACTTGTACTTTCTTTTATTCTTTATGTTCTGATATGCTGGCTTTTGTTCTTATTTGTGGCCTCCTTTATGGCACTTGCTCTTTCTGGGGTTTGACCCAGCTGGTTTTGTGTGGCCAGATTTCGGAGCAGATCCCGAGGATCTACCGAGCTTCCAGCCCAATGGTGATAACTAGACGGAACCCGGGCCAAGAGTGGGTTTTCCTTTTGTTTCACCCACTTATATGTAAATTTATTCTTTTGTGGCGTTTAGCCGACGAGCACCTGTTAGCTCGATGCACATTTACTTACTGTCTGCCTACGGGCTGTAAACATGATTAACAAATCCTAGGGTTGATCATATATGACTGAACTCTTGCTAGTCCTATCATTTTGTACGACTAGCTTCATGATCATCCAATATGTAATATTTGGGACGCCTTATATATATATATTTGATGCTCTAACATCTTGTAACTCTGTTAATTGCTTGAGATTGAGACAATAGGCTTGACCTTAAGAGACTGCTGGCTTGTAGTAAACCCTCATATCTAGACAGCCGTGACCGTATAGTTGAGATGTATTCCATTTCAATATACGTAGCTGGCTATGTCTGACCCCGCTCTCCAGTATTCTGGTTCTGGGGCGTGACAGAAGGCCAACGTAGTTGCAGATGCCTTGAGAAGGTATCCAGTTGCTATGTATCTGACGGCAGATCGTCATCTTTTGGCTGACCTGGACAGTTTGGGAATCAAAGTAATTATTCCGGGCATAGAAGTACATATGTGGGGCTTACAGATTCAGTCTGAGTTGATGGACAGAGTCAGATCACCACAGTATGATGATGTTGCCCTGAGGAGCTTCAGGGAGCAGGTGCGGGCAGGGTTTCTCGATTATTTCTGTATTGTTGAATATGGGTCGCTGCGGCACAATGCTAGACTGTGCATTCCAAGTAGAGAGCTTCAGAAGTAGGTTCTTGAGGAGGCACATCGCTCTCAGTACTCTATGCATCCTGGGGCCAACAAGATGTACCAAGATCTGAGGGAGCACGTTTGGTGGTACGGCATGAAGCGCGAGGTAGCTCAATTTGTATCTCGCTGCTTGGTATGTCAACAGGTGAAGGTCGAGAGACAGAGGCCTGGTAGGTTGCTACAGCCACTACCCATTCCTGAGTGGAAGTGGGAGCACATCACCATGGACTTTGTGTCCGAACTTCCACGATCTCCTGGAGGGAAAGACGCGATTTGGGTCATAGTTGATAGATTGACCAAATTAGCCCACTTCTTGCCTTTCAAAGTGGGGTTGTCTACGGAGAAGCTGGCAGAGCTGTACGTTTTTCAGATCGTGAGATTGTATGGGGTTCCTGTGAGCATAGTTTCAGACCGGGATAGTCATTTCACTTCCCACTTCTAGAGGAGTTTGCAGACTAGCTTGAGCACCTCGCTCAAGTTTAGTACCGCTTATCATTCCCAAACAGACGGCCAGTTGTAGAAGCATAAAAAAGAAGGGGATTTTCTATGCGGCTCGAAGTCAACATGGAGCCTCATGCGGCTCAAAATCTAGAAAGCTTCATGCGGCCCAAGTGCAATGGGGAGCCTTATACGGTTCGAAATCAGCCTAAGCAATAAATGTCTCCCTATGTAGCTGGCCATAATTACTCTGATACAAAAGGTGACAGCTCTGACAGAGATCACAGCTCTGACACGAAGATAAGGCGTGACGTGCTCCTGAAAAGATGAGAAAATCATAATGACATCCGACACAGTTCACGAACCAAAGGATACTCTTCATACGGCTCAGTTGTAAAACTCTTCATGCGGATCGCCTACGAGACACTCCTTATGCGGCTCAGTAATGAGACACCTCTCATGCGACTCGATCATGAAGCATCTCTCATGCGGCTCGGTCATGAGACATTCTTCATGTGGCTCGGTTTAGGAGACGTCCTTCATGCGGCTCGGTCATGAGACATTCTTCATGCAGCTCGGTTATGAGACGTCCTTCAGGTGGCTCGGTCATGAGACATTCTTCATGCGGCTCGGTTATGAGACAGTCCCTCATGCAGCTCAGCCAGGATACATCCTTTATGCGGCTCACCACAGAATAGTAGTTGAGACACGTGACAGAGATTGACCACGTCCTAACAGTTCAAATTTACTATAACAAACAGATCATGATTAATCTCAACCAACCCCCAGCTGTCCACTATAAACCGAGTCTCGAGGCACAGTTACAACCATATGGCCCAAAATTTGCTACGTGGCTGTACATCCCACTCCTTATGAATTCCTATAAATAACATGGTGCTATTCCCTTGCAAGAGGAGGCATATAGACGCACAGGAAAGCACACAAAGATCAGAAGCAGATTCTTTCCTTCGTGTCTTCAGAGAGCATTTCTTCACCTAAGCCGAGGTTGCATTCGATCGTCCAAGGAGTAAGGCGGAGTTGATAACACTTTTTCGAGCCTCTACCGTCACCCCCCAGAATTAAAAATAAATAATTGTACTTAGATTACATTTCCTAGGTTTTGTTCCTAGGCTCTCTTTCGTACAAGCGAGTTTGTAATTGTGAGTTAAGTTCAGTCCTCCCATAAAATTGTTCTGTTCTACGACGATCAATGGCAAACACGATGGCGACTCTGCTGGGGACTAACTTCTCCACTGCTGATAAGTTGGTGATGCAATCGGATGCAGCCAAACTCGATTCCAAGCAACAAATGCTTGTTGTTCGTTTCGACCAGCAAGCGTTCGAAGAAATGCTCTCCGAAGGGAGCGCTAGCCCAATCCAGAAGCGAGCCGGCCCAAAGAAAGCCCGCAGGGCGTGGAAGCCCAAAACCATTGCCTCTCTCCAAGCTCTGGAACAAGTTTTCTCTGCTGTTTAAAACGGAAAAGAAGACTCACATGCGGCCCCACTTCAGGCCGCAGAGGACCCTGTTGTCCCCAAATCTAGCAAAGGAAAATACTACGATGCTGGACTTGCGGGGACAAATGGGAACTCCATGCGGTCCAAGAAGAAGCCGCATAAGGGTGTGGGCCACAGGAAGAATGCATATGCGGCCAACAATCCCAGCCACAGGGAGAATGCATATGCGGCCAACAATCCCAGCCGCAGGGAAATGACCTATGCGGCATCCAATCCCAGCCACCGACCATCTGCCCTATGCAGCTCGGGTTCAGTCTTCGACCGCCTCTCATGCGGGCCTGACCTTAGATGCTCCAATGAGGATGTGCCAGACTCTATGCGACACAGCTTGGACTCTTCCTACTACGCACCCTCGGGTGCTAGAATGAAGAAGTCTAGGACAGCGTAGTTTCGTCGAGCTCAGTCAACTGCCTCAACTACTGACCGTTAGAGAGTCCCGCTAACTGTTATGCGGGCCTCTGATATAAAGTTGTATAGAATCGCCCGTGTCCAGCCTCCTGCGACAAACGGACATGGTGGTTCTCAAGAGTCTACCAACAATGATCGAGAGCAAGTACTTTTACTAGCCCCGTACCAGGGAGGAAACATGATACCTACGCACTCGTGTGCTTGAGATACCCGGGCCCACAAAGCGAGTACAAAGGTTGATCGAGATGTCCTTGACTTGCGAGATGTGATCCTTCACAAGCGCAAGGAGAGAGAAGAAACCTTGGCATGCAAAGAGTCCTTCCATGGACGTCACTGCACTAAAGTCATTGTCAATTGCTGCTGCAACAAGACAGCAGTACCAGAGGACCGACAGTCTGTCTTCCAACGACTGCAGCAGCTAGGATCGGTCCTACAACAAAGCTCGGGGACGAGGCACTTCCTTTCTCCTCCTGTAATTCTACCCGGAAGGTCCCTACCGGTAAGGAAGCGAAGAAAATAAATATGTCCAGCCCGACAATCTCAACCAGCACGGCCAAGAAACTCTCATCTAGGATTTTGTCCACAGCCGTCACATGAGGGGTTTATCAAGGTACCCGCTCAAAGATGAAATCTTCATCACTTGGAGATTCGTCATCTACAACCCTGGGAGTAGTTGGAGCTGGGGGTAGCACTCCTCCGAACATCCACAATAATTCGACGTTTCGAGAAGATGAACCAGGGAAAATAATCCCCCTAACGGATACAACAGACTCAGACGTCCCTGAAAACGTCCACAGGTGCCAAGACGAGGCAACCTCCTATGCAGGGGGTAGCACCTCTTCCGAGTCTGAACCAGAGGAGAATATTCCTACATACCTCGACAACTTCTCTATGTGAGGGTAGGGTTCGGAGGGCACGTCTTCTACAGTTCCTTCCACTTCTCCTCATGTCAGGACGGTATTCATGACTGATAACGACCAAGACGGTCCCAGTGATCGGCAGCACCTCGACACTCTTGAGGTCATACTTCAAACCTTGATTAAGTCAGTGGATGATATCAAGGCTGCCCTACCGGCTCTACAAGCAAGGATACCTGGTCAAACAAGCTTGGGTCCTACCGTCAATGCGGATTCAAACACGACCGTGCTAACCCCGGACAACAATCCACCCGGAATATCGACTCCCACTACTGCAGAAGAAGCTAGAGAGGCAAGAAAAGAAGTCCAGGAGCTCCATGCATTGTTTTACGCCCGAGAATCCTCTCAGAACGTTCGGATATGACAGCCGTATCCTATTTCGTGGAGAGATGTCCCCTTACCCCTACGATATAAACCATTCAATATCAATCCATATGACAGGAAGACCTCTGCGAGCCGGTATATGACCTACTTCGAGGTCACAATAGACCATCTGCCACATGACGACGCCATCCTCACGCGATTATTCATCGGGGCATTGGAGGTGGTCGTGTTAGATTGGTACCGCAACCTACCGAAAAACTGCATTCATTCCTTTGTCGGCTTCAAACATATGTTCTTGGAAAGGTTCTACGATGGGACAAGATGTGACGATGTCAAACCTCATGGACGTTGTTCAAGAAGAAAAAGAACTGACAAGAAATTACATCGAGCGATTTTGCCAAACCGCGATGAAATTGTCCTCTGGTAACCCAAAATCTTCTTTAATTGAGATTTGCCAAAAGAGGCTGCTCCCCACAATCAGCCTCTGGATGGGCGAAGATCAATTTAAAGACTGGAAGGCCTTCATCATCAGCGCCACTAGCGTAGAAGCAAAATTGAAGAAGGCTCCCTAACTGGGGCTGCATATCTCGGATAGAGAGGATAAAGGCAAATGCCCTAATACCAACAACAACAACGGTGGTAGTTCCTCTAATAACCGGGACACCAAAGGCAAACAGGCTATGGTTGCCAATATAGCCCAGAAGCCTGAACCAAAGCAGGTATAGAAACAGTGGCCTCAGGTGACCTACTCCTACGAGGATAGCCATGTCAAGCCCATCTTTGACATGCTCTTACAAGGGGATATAATTTAGCTCCCTCCATCGAGACGTGAACCTCGACCTGCAGAGATGGAGAGCCCGAAGTAATGTCACTTCTACCGCTACGTCCACCACGCTACTCAGGACTGCTTCCAATTGAAGCGGTACATCCAGAACCTCATCGACTCCAAGGCTCTGACCATTGATTTCGAGGAGGTAATCGTGGCTGCCAATATGGTGTCGGTCTAAATCGGCAGCTTCCTTCGAACGAGGACTCAAGAAGGCGTAGTACCCATCCCTCGGGCAATAATGGAGGTCGCTAATCTTCCACCCCCCCAAGACCAGATGACTGGGCTGGTGCCCCTCACCATGTCATGAAGGGAGGTCATGTGGGTCCAGCCGGACTTGGTACCTGAAGTAACCCAGTCAGCATCATCCTCCACCGGCAAAAAGAATGGCGGGAAGTCTAAGTCTTGCCATATATTCTCAGCCGGAATCGAAGAAGCAACGGCTGTCGTTACCCGGTCCGGTGCACAATCTCAACCCATACCGGGTAACTCGGCTGAAGATCGTCAGCTGACCACTGCTGATGCCCCAGGACCTTCTCAGCCTCCGCCGGCCGATAAGCCTAAGCCAAAGGAGACCCGCTTCAACAAGCCGCTCCGTAAAGACGCACCTCAGGGGCTGGAGAGGCCTTATAATTTTGATATCCTGGCACAATTGGCCAATACACCAGCAAAATTGTCATTATATGAGCTCTTGAGGCTCTCCAAGGATATTTGCGTCGCACTGAGCGAAGCACTCGCTTATTTGGCTAAGGTCAAGCTTACAGGGGAGAGCTCGCCAACGGATTTCCAGGACAGTAATTGTACAGGTGCAATGCCCAACATCGTGTTCACTCCGCAGGATATGCTCATCAAGACCAACCTGCACGATTGCCCTCTCTATCACACTGGATACATCGGCGACATCAAAGTAGATCGGATGCACATTGATCTCAGTTCTTCAATAAGCATCATTTCGAAGAGCTTGCTTCACCTCCTGGGCATCCCTATGCATCGGCTGACACCTACCAACACCGTCATCAGCGGTTTCAATTCAGGGAGAAGCTATCCTATTGGGAAGATTTGCCTGAAATACCAAATTGGCGATCTCTAGTCGGAAGGGACTTGCTACGCCATAGACGCAGATATGTCCTACAATATTCTCCTGGGGCATCCTTGGATACACGATTATATGATCGTGCCATCCATATTGCACCAATGCTTCAAATATGTTGACAAACACGACTTCGTAAGAACGGAATTTGCCGACGTCCATCCCTTCAAAGGGGTTGAATCCTACTATTCGGATGCTTGCTTGTACGAGAAATCAAAAAAGCACCTGGTCGAAGAGGATGTTCAAGATCAAACAGAGGCTACAATGGGATCAGAAGAACCTCTGAAGATCCATCTCCAGTCCCGTAAACCAGACAGAACTGCACCTCTTGTAGCCACTCTACGAAGTAACCAGTCTACCGGTGCTCACTTAACAAAAGGAGCAAATGGTTATCCGACTCCCAAGGTCTAGCCAGAGGCCAAAACCCACTATAGAGCCAATAACAATCAGACTGCCAAGAGCTGGCCAACAACAATTAGGAGAGATAAATCCTTCTGTTAAGCGGATGGTCATTTGTCTCCCCAGGACAAATCGACAGCCCAGCACTGAGCCAAGGACCGCTAGTGAGCCAATGACCCCGCGTCCAGCACCACCAGTGGAACCCTTGATGATCAAGCTGCCCAGGTCATCCTTCCAATCTTCAATAATGCAGGGAGTGGCTGAAGAGGAGCTAGAGCTGGCCAAATATGTGGCTGCGCACACTGATGTTCCCTCTACCGATGATGTAATACTGCCAGAGAAGATACCTTATTTTATCAATAAAGGACTATATTTGAACTACCTCGAGCTTAACAAACTCCGTATAATGTATGCTATGGAACATGGTATGGGCATCAACTTACACATACAAGTGACAAATGTCTATACTACGAACCAACTTACTTCCATGGAAGGCGCTTGTTTCATAGTCGCAGGAGTGGATCATCCAATCATCTTCGACCGAAAGAATGATCAACAGTCCTTCAGGCCAGAAGAAGTCGATCTCGAGCCCGGCACCGAAAGACTGTCGCTTTATCTGTATAGCTCCCGATCCAAGTACCTCATACAAAAATAGGGGTATGATATGAAGACTACACCAGGCTTGAACCACGGCACCGGCCGACGATTACCTTTGCAATTGCCAGTCCCGGCTGGAAAACCATATAATTATTACAGTAAGACCAGACATGGTCTAGGCTATGTTACACACGCAACAACTTCCGAAAGCACGGATGAAGAATGCGAATGGCATTTTTATTCGACCAGATCACCCACTTCCAATTCATATGTCAGCATCAGGGACGTACTCAGGCAAGCTTGGTCTGTCAATATGGCATTTGCTGATGCCTACGAAGAAGACGAAGACATACCCGAACTTCTGGAGTTAGAGCCTTAGGTCTAACAGCTAGATGCATAATGAGAGAAGTATTTCGAATAAAGAGATCCCCCTACTGAAGATGAGGTCATATAAGTTGACCTCGGCGATGAATCCTCTTCAAAGCCAGTCTTCGTTAGCAAAGGTCTGATAGACGAAGAGCGGGAGTTGCTATTGCAACTCGTCAGAGAGTATATTGATGTGTTTGCCTAGTGCTATGAAGACATGCCAGGATAAAACCCCCAGGTTGCACTCTATAAGCTCAACATTCGTCCGGACGCAAAGCCGATCAAGCAACAGCAACGACGGTTCTGCCCAGACATCATGAATTCTATCGAATTTGAGGTAAACAAACTAATATCCAGTGGCTTTATCTGTGAGGAACAACATCTAGACTGGGTAGCCAATATAGTACTGGTCCTCAAGAAGAATGGGAAGATCCGAATATGCATCGACTTTCGGAATCTGAACGAAGCATGTCCTAAAGATGAGTTCCCTCTTCCTATTATGGACATAATAATTGACAACACATGTAGTTTTGAGCGCATGTCGTTCATGGATGGCTTCTCAGGATACGACCAAATCAAGATGTTTTCTGACGATGAAAGATATACATTATTTCAAACGCCGATTGGCGTATACTGCTACATAGTCATGCCCTTTGGTTTAAAGAATGCCGGTGCCACATATCAACGAGCTATGAGTATCATCTTCAAAGACCACCTGCGTAAGACAGTGGAATGTTACGTCGACGACATCGCCGTCAAAAGTCGCTCTAAGGAAGGTCATCTGCACGATCTGAGGACAGTATTCGACCTGATACGAGCACACAATTTAAAGATAAATCCTACCAAATCCTTCTTGGGCGTGTCCAGCTGGAAATTCTTGGGTTTTATTATTACCTCCCAGGGTATCCATATAGACCCTGAGAAAATAAAGGCAATCATGGAGATGGGTCCCCCCGAGAAATCTCCGTGAGCTCAGAGGCCTTAAAGGGAGGCTAGCTTATATCAGGAGGTTTATCTCTAACCTCTCCGAACGATATCAACCATTCACACACTTCATAAAGAAAGGCGTCTCCTTCATATGGGATGAAGAGTGCCAACGTGCCTTTGATAATATTAAAGAATATCTGTCGAAACCTCCAGTCCTGGTGGCTCCGGTTGCTGGAAAGCCATTTTTGCTTTATGTGCAAGCGATGGAGCATTCCCTCGATGCTCTACTAGCACAAAATAATGATGCGGGGCATGAACAAGCTATCTATTACCTCAGCCGAATGATGATAGGGCCTGAGCATAGATACACCGTCGTGGAGAAGGAGTGCCTCACTTTGGTGTTCGCCATTCAGAAGATGCAACACTATGTTATAAGATAGACCATCCATGTTATATCACGAGTCAACCCCCTCAGGGTCCTCATGACCAAACCAGGTGCAATCAGCTCTCGTCACGCTACTTGGGCGATATTATTGTCCCCCTACGACATGATCATCGTCCCGCAGAAGGCTGTTAAAGGTCAAGCTTTGGCAGACATTCTAGCTGCCCATCCAGGTTCGGAGATAACCAGAATATATGAAGAGATCCCAGACGAGGTCGCCAATTCAAATATGGCTTCCCATGTTACCGTCTGATGAATGTTCTTCGACGGTGCTTCAAGAACCGGGCCCAAGGGCAATATCGTCGTTGGAGTCGAAGTAGTACTGATTTCTTCCTCTGGGTTGGTGATCAATCGGGCATATTCCCTCACGGAACCTTGTTCAAATAATATGGCCGAGTACAACGCTTTGGTTATCGGACTCCAACTTGCCAAGGAACTGGGGGTAGAGTACCTGGAAGCATATAGAGATTCACAGTTATTCGTTAATCAGATCCGGGGTTCATATGAAGTTAGCTATGAAGACATGATCCCCTATCATCAAATAGCAATTGCCATCATTATGTCCTTGGAAGGGTTCTTCATAGAACATGTTTCCAGACTCTGAAACATTGAAGTCGATGCCCTAGCAGGCCTTGCCGCTTCCCTGGCTGTAACGCCCCAGTCCCAAAATACGTAGGACTAGGAACGTAGACATGCCAGCTGTATTCATACGAAGTACACTCCAATATATGGAAACCTCGTATGAATACATAAGTTGTAAAATGCAGTAGAACCATAACTATCTCATCCACACTAAAATAAATAAATAAAAGATGTCATATAATGAACATGAATTGTCTTGATACAATATGTTGGAAGGAGACAAATCTACTATCAACAAGTAAAGGAAAAATACATAAGAAAAAAATAAATTTGGCGAGCGAAGCGAAGACGATCCAAGCGCAATCATCCTCGAAGAATAGAGATGGTCACGACTAGAGCTAGAGCACCTGCGAAAGACAATAGCACACACCTGGGAAGATAACCAGGTCCTCAGAGGGACGTAACAAGACACATAATATCATGCCATATAAACTGAATAAATATTGCTCAAATAAATAAGTCAATTGAATTATAACATGGTCCAATATGCACCTATTGAACGAGCGTACTATGCCCCCAAACAAACAAGGACAAGAGATGGTAAACTAATTTACGGTGGCGTATCTTTCCATGCTATGAATCCAATATGGTATTCGAACCCCAACAAGGTTCAATACCTTCTCATCGAAGTAGTAAGTCACACCTACAACCAAACAAGGACAAGATGTGACGAACTAATCTGCGATAAGTTATTGTTCCAAGCCACAGTCAGATACAAGTACTCAAACCAAAAGTACTCATACCTAACGGATAAAGATAGCCTACCGTTCTAAGTAAAATGTAGTTAAGAACAATCCTTCCAACGCATGGGCCCTGGCTGAATAGGATCGGCATAGTCCCCCCTTGGGCACCAGAGGCCCCATCAGTAAGAGCATGACGTTCCGCAGAATCGTCAGTGGCCGTCAGTAATCATGGGTCATCAACCCCGTATCTCCAGCGGAGAGTCTGGGTCACAAGGGAAGTACATCGAAGCCCATACGCTAAGGAATTGTCCTCTCCGCCCAATGCCTACTATGTTGTATCCACAACACAAAACTACTATAACCGCTAAGTCAAACTAGCATGCAACCTCTATTAGCGGTTATTCCTATCACACGGCTTATACGTACCAGTGGCCAGCCAGTCACGCATATCCGTGTTCTATATGCGACACACAACTTCGTGTCACAACGTGTCAAGGCCAATGAATACAACACACAAGGTGGTCCCTTAAATCTAGGTTTAATGTGTAAGAAAAATAATACATAGCAGGAAATATAAACGAACAGTAAGTTCTAACAGTTTATGCCATGTATCACAGTTTGTTTTGCATAAAAAAAAATAAGTAATGCATGAAATATGAGCTAAAATAAATAAACAACTAATAGCAAGGTGTCTTGCCTGGAAGTACGCCTGGTGTGCTGCGATGATCAAGATGGTACGACTGCGACTTCGATACAACAACTATGCAAGGTGACCTCTGATGGTGGTACGGACAGTTCCATTGGGTCCAGAAGGGTCAATTTTGTTAGGGTCAATAAGTGGAAGGAAAGAATTGGCAAAGGGATAGAAAAAATAGGGTCATGGACAGGTGGATAATAAAAATTTTGGCTAAATAATATATACGATTTTGAAAGATATATATAATACTTGAAAACTAGTTTTATGAGTCAAAATAATTAGAAAAATACGTAAAGTCAAGATAATCGTTTTATTTTGGCCAAAACTCTAAGTTTGTCAATAGTAGAATTTCTAGGAAGAAACTAAATTTTTATTTGTCCAAAAATATTTTAAATAATTATATAAAAATATAGAAAAATATTTTAGGGCTACTAAGTTGCCAATCATAATTTTGGAATAGGTTAACTATCAATTTATTTAATAAAACAAAATAATAACAATAATGTTAATAATAATACTTACAGTAACATGCACACTAATGATATATAAATTACAGTGTAAGTAGAATGATAATAATAATAATAATAATAATAATAATAATAATAATAATAATAATAATAATAATAATAATAATAATAATAATAATAATAATGATAATAATAATCATATGATAATAAACAGCAATCATATAATAATAATAATAATAATAATAATAATAATAATAACAATATTATTAATAATAATAATTATTATAATAATAATAAAACCAATGAACTATTGCAGTAGTTTCTCTCGAAACAGTTAACTACAAGAAAACAAAAAAATAAAAACCAAAAAGACAAAAGCACTGCTGCTGCTCTTATCTCTAGTAAAGCAGAAAAGAGAGAAGAAAAATCGAAAAAAAATGTGAGAAGAGAGGAGAGAGAGAGAGAGAGGGAAAGGGGCGATCGGGAGGCGGAAGGTCCGGCGGGGTGCGGCGGAGTTACTGGCGGTTCACGCGGGGTTTCGGGGTCGCGACGAGAAGGGGAAATCTGGGCGCCGGCTAAGGCGGTGCTGTACGGACGTTGGTGGTCGTGCGGAGCTCACCGGCGGGCGCATGGCGGTGGATTAGAGGGGAAAAGTCAGAGGAGCTTCGGCGCTGACGCCAGTGGAGGGTGAGGCTAGGCGGATGTTGGAAGGAGCGGGATCGGACACGCGTGGAGGGAGGCGACGGAGAGAGCAGCGGCGTGCGGAGGTGGCGCTGCGGGACGGCGCTCGCTCGGCGGAGGGGTTTTGGTGGAGGCGCTCGCCGAAGTTCGGCAGCGCGGTGGCGGCGGCCGTGAGGGCACGGCGACGGGGTTTCGAAGCGGAGCTGGATGTCGGAGGGGGCCGGCGAAGGACGACGATCACGGCGCGGGCTTCCCGTGCGCGCGGAGGAGAGCTCCGGCACGGCGAGGTGTCACGGTGGCGAATCAGAGGGTCACGGCGGTCCAGAGTTGACGGCGGCGTCGGGAAGAGGTAAGGGTTTTTTTTCCTAATATTGGGGTTTTGTGATGGGATGGTGGTGGTGTTATGATTTGGCCGGGGGCGGCGGAGATGTGTTGTCGGAGAGATGGCGGGGTGATGCTGGTGATGGTGGAGGTTTGGTCGATGGTGGCGGAGATGGGTGACGGACGCTGAGTCGAGGCCGGAGTTGGTCGGGTGGTTCTCGGTTGGGTGTTGCTGGCCGAGGCGGGGACTGCCGCGATGGCGACGGAAGTTGGATGCAGGTGGTGGTGTTTGTGGCTGCTCTCTGGTGGCCGGAGAGGAAACTGTGGTGGTTGCGTGGTTATTGGGGCTTGGTTGGGGAAGGATGTTGTTGTCAGCCACAGGTGTTGGGGACTGCCGAAGATGGTACGGCCAGGGTGACGACAGGAAGAGGGAGTCTGGTAGTGGAGCGGGGAATAGCGTGTCAGGGTTGCGTGGATTTAGAATAGGGATAGGTTAGGGATTAATTATGTCGGGATTGTCGACACGAAGGGGATGATGTATATGTAAAAAAAGATTGAATAAGATATGGACGGGAGGCGACATGGACATGATGCACTCACATTTGGTTGTGGTGGAGGAATATTATGGATTATGAAATTTTATGGAGGAGTACCTGCCTATTTATAGGATGTGGGAATTCCCAATTGGATAGGGATTAGGAAAAGATTTAAAACCCAATAATAGATAATTTGTAATTTAATTTAAATCAATCAAATCTAATTCCAAATACAAATCCAATTTAAATTATATCCCTTTAGTTTAAAATCAAATCAAATAAATCAAATTTCAATTATAGATATTAATTTAATCTATTTAAATAAATCCAAAAATCAATTCATGATTTAAATGGCCACAATAGCTTCCAAATATATTTTTCAAAATACCAATAATAAAAATTTCAAAAATAATAAATATTTTTAAATATCTTTTTGAATAATAAAATATTAATATTAATAAATCTCTAAAATTACATTTTTATTTAAAATAGACTAGTAAAATATTTCGAAATTATATACGTATGCAGAAGAATATTATCAATAATTGTTATAAACGAAAGGCCTTGTACCAATAAAATAAATAAAATAATTAGCTTGAAAGTTCGGTACGATAGCTAAAACAAATTATTACATATATTATTTTGAAAAAAATAGAAAAAAATATTTTTCTAAAAATATGTACGCTCGCACATATTCGCACTCGTCGAGCAATTTCGAAAAATAAAATTTTCGTACACGACGTACAATATGACTACTTGACGTACAATACAAAATTTTAAATCAGTACCAAATTTAATAATAAAAAATAGTAAAAATTTAGGGGTTTTACACTGGCAGTTCTAAATCTTGTTCATCATTAGTTTGACGTAATATGCCATGAATTGGTTTGTCCTAAGAACAACGTTCAATTTGCTGTGAGTTATTCTGCCTTAACAGTCGATGAAACACAGGACTGGAGACTTCCATTTATTGACTTCGTAGTTTATGGTATCTTGCCAAAAAATCCAAAAGAAGCCACTTCTATTAGAAGACGTTCTCTCAGATTCTTCTACGATACAGAGACAAAAATGCTGTATCGACGATCCTATGATGGATTACTGCTTTGGTGTTTGTCAAATACGGAAGCTAAAGAAGCCATACGCGAAGCTCACGATGGCATTTGCGGGGCCCATCAACCTGGTTCGAAATTACAAGACCGCCTTCGCCGGATAGGCTATTACTGGCCTACGATGGTAGCAGATGCGATAGACTATGCAAGAAAATGTAAAGCTTGTCAGGTCCACGCGAATTTCATACACCAACCATCCGAATTTCTACATCCAACGATGGCATCCTGACCATTTGAGGCATGGGGAATGGATATCATTGGTCCAATCACCCCGCCTTTATCCAGAGGATACCGTTTTATACTCGCAATTACGGACTACTTCTCCAAATGGACAGAAGCTGTTCCGCTTGCAGAAGTGAAGACATCAAACGTGATCAACTTCGTCAAGCATCACGTCATTTATCGCTTTGGACTACCTCGAAGGATCGTCCACGACAATGGTCCGCAGTTTGCAAGCCATGCCTTCTATCGGTTTTGCGGCAAACATCGAATTCAGAATGTTGCTTCAACACCATACAACCCGACGGCTAATGGTCTGGCTGAAGCTTTCAACAAAACCATAATCAAGCTTCTCAAGAAGTTCGTATCCTCAAACAAATACGACTGGAATAAAAAGCTTGCTAAATGCTTATGGGCGTACCGTACTACAGTCTGGACATCCACTGGGAACACACCATTCTCTTTGGTATACGGAAGTGAGGCAGTTCTTCCATTGGAAACTCAAATCCTCTCGCTCCGCATCGCCTTCATTTACCGACTAACGTCGGATGATAATTACCGTCGTCGGCTACAAGAATTGGAGGCCTTAGATGAGAAGCGTCTGCTAGCTCAACAACGAATCGAGCTTTTATCAAGCATCATCTCTGGAGCCTTCAACAAAAAGGTCAAACTGAGAACATTCCAAGTAGGCGATCTCGTTTTGGCAGTTCGTAGGCCGATGGTTATGACTCAAAAAACTGTCGACAAGTTCCAGCCCAAGTAGGAAGGCCCATTTATTATTGAAGCTATATTCTCTAATGGTGCATACCATCTCGCAAAACAAAACGGAGGCTTGCTTATGATACCCATCAACGGCAAGTTCCTGAAGAAATATTATGTCTAAACGACACCCTCCGAATCAACCAGATTGTTGAGTTATATACCCTTAAGTGCCGCAAAACTTACACTTTGGTTACCATAAATGAATTTATATCGCATCTTCCGGGCAACAAGTCATGTATGATCATACCTCTGAACTTCCTCCCTAAAAAACATTTCCTCAGAATCTGTTACCAGCGCTTTCAGTGCATAAAAAAGGATAACAGGTCCATAAAATTCTCGAAACAACCACGTCGATGCCACCTCTGAGTTATTTTTCTTCCATCACAAATAAATCGCCCCTTTCGTAGAACTTCTATGTCTATATTACCTCTGAGTTATTCTATGTATCCTTCGTTGAGTCCATTCCTGCCACGTCCTCATTACCATGAGTAGGAAGACTCCGTTGTAAAACCCCCATATTTACCACGTCCTCATCACCTCTGAGTAAGTATGTTGGTTTTCTTTCGACTTATTATTCGTATCCAAAACCAGGATATGCCAAGGGTAATAGGCCCACAAATGTCCACAGTTGACCACAAATATTCGCAGCTGACCACAAATGCTGCACTAGGTCCTCTAGTACATGCACCTCTTTCCTCACCATCATATGTCTCTGGAGCCCAGTTGTTCTATAGTATTCTTTCGCCCAATACCAAGAACTTCCATGTCCACCTTACCACGGAGTTGTTCTATATATCTACATTGAGCCCACCCCTACCATGTCCTCAGTACCTCTGAGTAGGAAGGTTCTATCATCAAACCTCATGTTTACCATGTTCAAGTAAATATGCTGGGTCTCTCTATCGAACTTATTATCCATACCTATAACCAAGGTATGCCAAGTGTAATAGGTCAACAGAAAGTCCCCCAGTGGGGCAAGTACCATAACACCAAAAATACTGTACAAACACAACAGATACCATAAATAAAGGATGAGATAAACATACTCATTCATTTAAAGTCAAAAGTGCTACATTTTCCTCGGACTACGTCCCTATTAAAAAAAAGGACATAATAATAAAAGAGAGAAAAATTCGATTATGGTTCGACGATACACAGTTCTATGAGTCGGTCCTTTAGCTTGATTGTCAACCGTTCAATCCTCAGTGTGGCCCGACGCTCGGCCTCTTGAGTCAACTTTTCTGTATCCTCTAGATGCGTATGAGCCTGCCAATGGTCTTCAAATTTCTTCAGCGCACACTCTTGGGCAGCAGAGGTTCGGGTGACCTGGTCGGTCTCCCTGCAAATTAACTCCATATCTCTGCGGGAGGCCTGGAGCTCAGATTCTAAAGAAGCCAACTTTATCTGAAGTTGGAGGACCTACTCGTTGGTATCAGCTATCATACGAGATGCGGCCTCTTCTCGAGCTAAACAGTCCTCTCCTCTACGGCTTAGTTGATCATACCTCAGAGACAGATCTTGAAGGTCCTTCACTAGAGCAGGCTTGGACGTGTTTAGTACCATCTTTACCTTCTCCATGGCTGTTGTAAGGAAGGCGCGCTCCTGATCTATTGCAAAAGACATATCAAGTTGCCGCAGCCCTTGAAGTTGAGCCACGAGCTTATCAGCTTCTACCAATTTGGGCTCCAAGAGGTCGACCATCCCTGCCCCGCCAGGGAGTGTTCTGAGAAGTTCAATTTTACCGCGGGTACATTGACGAGCCAGTTCAAAAGATGTCCCTCTTTCCAGGATAGCTTCGACCCCTCGTTTCAAATGGCGGTAAAAACTCTCGATCATGTCCTTCGACGATTCGTCCAGAACTTTCGAAGAGGACGGTGTTAAAGAAAGAGTAGCCGAGAAAGTTGAAGATGGTTGCGAAGAAGATGTACCAGAACTCGATGCCCCTATCACTAGGGATGCAAGTTTCGAGCGATAAGATGCCTGAACAGCAGTCATCTCCTCTTCCGCAGCCCGAAGGATTCGAAGACTTGGCAGTGCAGAAAGATCGACCTCCGGTGATAAAGCCACATTAACCGAGGAGGGTGCATGGACCATTTCTTCCCACCCCGGTAGTCCTACTACTTGTCCTCCTAAACTCGGCCCGACAAGAAGTCCTTCGATCTGAGTTAGAGGAGGAAGAGGTGTACTTCCTTCTACTAGATCCCCCTGGTAACTTCTTCCGTGATGATGTCCGTTGTCGACAATGAAGGAACATGACCTGTATGTCCAGAATAACCATCGATCAACTTAACCCGAAGTATATGAAGATAGAGCGAATAAACCTCCTCACTAGTCAAGACATGACATAGCTTACCAGGAGAGGGTCGCTGAGGCTGAGGCTCACTCACAGCCACCATACCCTCTTCAACGGAAACACCCGAGCCACTTGCTGTTGCTTCCTCTGCCCCAGTCGCCCCAAAAGTGGATACAACTGGGTTGGTATCAACCGGCTGAGGTTCAGCAACCTCGGGGACTAGTTTAGTAAAACCCACATCGTTCCTGGTTGAGATGTCAGCAGTAGGAGGAATCTCAGCCGTCGTCGGGACGACCGTGTTGGAAGGAAGCTCGGCAGTCATAGCACCAATTAAGGTATCTATGACATGGTCAACCTCAGAGGCGGTAGCCGGCCCCGGGGAGTTTACTTCGTCTGATGCCTACAAAGAAAAAAAATGATCAGATTATATTTCAGAAAAGAAGAACTAAAAAAGGTGGTCGTAACTCGATTCACCTCTGAAACGACTTCGACGTCATCACTTCTCTCCCTAGTGCTCGGCCCGCGAGCCTTGACCGCGACCCATTTTTGGGAGAGAGTTCTGCCGACGACAGAGGACTCATGCCTGCTTCGTTTACGCGAAGGACTAGGCACAACAGGGGGCAGATCTGCTACTGAATCGTTTGCAAGAGGAAGCAGGTTATCAGGGTCATCCTCCTTGTCCACGTTAATAGACTCTGAGTCAGACACTTCAACTGTCTTCCCCTTCTTGGTCCTCGTTTGGGACTCTTTTAGCTTCTCCTCCAAACCAGTACCAGTAATAAAGCTGGTACTTGGGTCAAAATTACTAGGGGGCTTATTTACTATTAACTGGTACATGGCCGCTATGTATAAAATATGTCCCGACTCTCTAGCATCGGGTACGGAGAAGCTGGCACGGGTATGAACCGTGCTATAATAATGCCAAGCTCGGATGCCGTCTAGAACGCAACCCTCAAAACCTAGCTAGGAGCTGGGGTTGTCCAAGAACATTTGACTATACCCAAATTACCGAGAGAATCGACTGGGTAAGTAAGGCTCCAAAAAGACGGAGTTACGATTACGATACACCAGATGTGCAGGACGGATGTTCTGCAACCAGCGGAGCATCTTCTCGGACAAGAAATGGTGAGATGCAGCACCATCAAGATGTATGCCTCTTACTTCTTCGTCGATAAAATAAGGAACATATACAAAGAAGGAATATCTGTCTACTCGTGCTAGCGCCATCCGACATACTGGCATGGTAGTATACTCCCAGGGCAAACGACGGTACTGGTAGATGAAGGCATCATCAGCGGTCACATCGCCTCTGGGCCAGGCCTCATCACGATTAATGCTGCATACCATGTCGGGGAGTAGAGCTAGCCTGTCTCCAAAGACTAGCTTCACAGCGGAAAGAATCAGGTTACGGCTGATTCTCTCAATAGCACCAGCCCCTCCGAAACTACATAATTCCGTAGCCACAGAGTTAAAAATCCTGCCAAAAAGGCCTTATCAGACATCTTCTGGGTATCTTGATAAAAAAAGGTGTCATATTTGGATCCCGAATCTATTACCCGTAGTTTTAACCCTCTTGGCATTCAATACCTGATTGTACACCTCCTCCCGGGTTTGAGGACTCCGAGGGGAAACTCGGCCTGAGGCACCTAGTTCAAACAGGAAGCTGAGCCAGGTCTTGGTGTGAGGAAGGTTCCCTTCTGAGCTATTATTCTTCTTCTTCGACATTTGTTGGCACGTGCTATGGTGACATAGCAATTCCTGGTAAACAGCCACAAAACCCGGAAACTGTCGTCCAATTCGTCAAATTCTTCATTTGTAGGGGTATACGCCTCAAAAACTTTATCTCCCCAGGGTAGCTTGGAGACTTCATGCATCTCATGGAGAGAGAGTCCTATTTCCTCTCTAAGTGTGAAAAAGGTCCCCGTGCGACGGTTGTACATCTCGACAAGAGCCATGAACAGCTTCTTGTTTATGGGCAGACCATAACAAGTGCCTCGTATGGTATGATAAAGACCAGTCTCGTACAGGAGTTCCCGATATTTCTGCAAGATCCACAATGTCAAATTGATCCTTGGAGGGGTGGGGTTCATCCAGTTCAGCAGTGATAGTCGACCAGTAGGGTAGGACCCCTTTTGAGCAATCTGGTTCATAAAAGTATCAGCTTGGGATAACCTAAAGTCGGGACCCTGTACGTTTATGAAACTGCCCGGGGCCAACCCGATCACAAAGCGACTGACCGGTATCTTGCCTGCGACTACCGACCTTGATGTTTTATTGTAATGAATATCACCCACGAAGATCCCCTGCTGGCTTGGAGTTAGGGAGTCCACCATTTTTCTGTCAATTAGTAGCATATTAAACTAGGACATCAGAAAATGACGTTCCATCTGAGGAATATGAATCGCCATCCCGTTGGAAGAAATACTCCAACTTTCAGATAAATCTAGAATGCTGGAGTTCGAGACAGTTAAGGCATCCCCAAAAAAGAACGCGGGTTTCAGATTCGTGCCCCCTAATTTCCTCGAGTTCATCATACCCAAGAGGTAGAAGAAGTATTGGTTTCTGATGTCCCTCAGCCTGTCCTCAGATTGATTTTTAGTAAATTGGACAGACACATATTCAACCACCTGGTCGAACCTCACACCCAAGGCAGATTGAGCCTGACCTACTAAGAGCTCCCCTGAGGGATTGATCGGCAGCTTCACTGAAAAAAGAAGAAGAAAGAAGTCAGAAGATAGTCAGAGAAAACCACTTAATACTTTTCGAGCTTATACGGCTCTTTTAGGTGGGCATTCATGCGGCCCAGTCCATAAAGTGCTTATGCGGTCATGAGACATCTCTCATACGGCTCGGTCATGAAGCATCTCTCATGCGGCTCTAACATGAAACATACCCCATACGGCTCAGTCATGAGGCGTTCATGCGGCCCATACTGTACAGCTGATGCAGATTCATCACACAGAACTTGAGCAGTTCAGTGAAGACGAAAAGAGCATCAACTATGCCGAAGCATAATAGAGAAGGCCCCGCACATAAAATATACGACATAGCCATTGTATTTTGGGTTTAGATTATTGTAGTTTCTTCCTATCGCTCTTACCACTAATAGGAGGATGAACGTCGAGGTGGATCGAGCTTGCCGTATTCGACGAGGAAGCAAGCCCTTTGTCCTTCGCTGCAGCACTGGAAGAAGCTTTGGGAGCCATGTTTGATCAAGAGAAGAGGAGAAACAGCGACTAGGGCGACGAAAAGTTTGAAGAAAGAAAAAAAGAACCTTTCTCCTCAAACTTCTCGTATTTATAGGCTGGCAAAGACGCGTAGATCGATAGACGCTGCTTCGGATTTTGTGCTGGCCGAAGGATAAAGGTGACTCTTGGGATTCTATCCAAAAGACGGCTCCAAATCATCAAAGCAAATCGAAGGATAAAGGCGACACTTGGGATTCTATCCAAAAGACGGCTCTAAATCATCAAAGCAAATCAAACAACAAATTAATGGGATGCCCACGTGGCATGAAACCAGTATACGGTCAGAGAAGCCTATGCGGCATGAAGAGCTTATGCGGTCTCGACGCTTCCTAGGACATACCCATGCTTCTTATTCAAAGTATTTCAAATTTACAAATTAAAAACTTTGAAGGGGGTCTTGTAGAAGCATTGAAAAGAAGAGGATTTTCTATGCGGCTCAAAGTCAACACGGAGCCTCATGCGGCTTAAAATCCAGAAAGCTTCATGCAGCCCAAGGGCAATGGGGAGCCTTATGCAGTTTGAAATCAGCCTAAGCAATAAATGTCTCCCTATGTAGCTGGCCATAATTACTCTGACACAAAGGTGACAGCTCTGACAGAGATGACAGCTCTAACATGAAGATAAAGCGTGACGTGCTCCTGAAAAGACGAGAAAATCATAATGACATCCGGCACAGTTCACGAACCAAAGGAGACATTTCATGCGGCTCAGCTATAAAACTCTTCATATGGATCGCCTATGAGACACTCCTTATACGCTCAGTCATAAGATACCTCTCATGCGGCTCGATCATAAAGCATCTCTCATGCGGCTCTGTCATGAAACATTCTTCA